>JAINUW010000766.1:0-182500 GCA_020205615.1 Panax quinquefolius | reverse complement strand
AATTGCATATTTTTCTATACATGATTAGTGATATTATATAAATATTTATAAATAATAAAAATATGACATTTAATACTAAGGATATTACGCACAAATTATTGTAAAAAAATTAGATTATTTAATATAAGTAAATATTTAACTTGAGATTACATAAAATAATAAGAACTTTTATTTTTAGACGGAAGGAGTAACTTAAATCATGAACATATTTTTTTTCAACCAAAAATAAAACATAAAAAGAAGAATAGTAATGGTATACCCCTAGCTATTCCAAGTTCTCCTTTAACTTTTTTTCCAAATATATTATAAAACTAAATTATAATACTATCAGTTCTAAGAAAAAACATAACAAGATACACAGAAGGGGCATACCCCAGAAGCTTTAGAATGAACCATTAGGGACAACCCCCATAATGACCTACTAAAGACCAACAGCCAAACTAATAGAAAGTACAAGGTACATAACAAGATACAAGGATATAACATGAGCAGGTAGAAAAAGCCTAAACAACCATACAGCTGAAACAAAGCATACAAAATGATCAAGTACAAAAGCCAAAAGAAAGCAGCCAAAACTGAGCTGGTCCCGGACCCCTAGCTGAAGCACAACCGAACATCATTAGCCGGCATGAGGCGACTGTGGTGAGCCCAGCCACCAAACTGCTTCAGATTCACCACGCTCAGAATCACCTCGCCAAGAGCCACCTCGCCCAAAAGACATCAGACCAAACTCTGACCCAGCAGCTGAGGAGGGCCCATCATCCAAACTGCAGACCCTTTACTGGTCAGACCGAACCATACCAGCCCCAAACCACGACCAGAGCACACCAATAGCAAATTGACATCAATCAAAGATTTTGCACCTCAGCAGTAGAAGCAGAAGGCTGCACACCCAAAATCACCTCACCAATAGCAGTAGAAGCAGAATGTTGCACACCCACGCCCAGAATCACCTCACCACTAGCAGTCATATTGCACACCCAAAATGCAGAAGACTAAACCAGCCCCCAAGATGTTCAGCAGCAGAAGAGAATAAACCGAATATCAACCAAAATGCAGCCCAGTCGTGCACATCAGTCAAAGATTTAGCATCCAGCAGCAAAAGCAGAAGACTAAACCAGCACCCAAGATGCAGACCCAATCCTACAGCCACCCTTTGAGGTTAGGCCTAGTCTGAGCTGCCTTGTTAAAAACTGCAGAGGAAGATAACCTTGACTTTATAACATTAATTACCTCCCTAGCTAGAACCCCCATAGGCATCTTGGTCTTATTATGGACAATGGAGTTCCTAGCTGCCCAGATTTTGTACACTGTGGTGGAGAGGACCAGCTTTAGAATATCCGACCTAAGATTACTCCCTCGAAAATAAGTCATCACAAGCTGCTGCTATAGTTTGATGGGAAGGTTTCAAAAACTAGAGGTAAAAACTCATATATTTATTTCTTTTTACTCTTTTTTCCTTTTGGGAAAGGATGTCTTTTATTTTGCAGGCAAAAGGGGGGGTGCTTGATAGTTATTTCATTGCTCCCTGCAATCAACATTAGAATTTTTATGTTTTAACCTAGTATGGGGACCAACGATGGTCTATGGCCTTTTAATTTTGTTGGCTTGGTAAGTCGTGGTTTTGATATAAAAGATCTCTAAAATTATCAATAACTTATAATAGTAAATATTTATCCTGATTGTTGCATCAAACTATCAATATATATGTATATTTAGATATATGTATTTATATACATAAAGTAGACTACTTAATACTATAATATTATCCTTCCTAGTTACTACTTGTTGGTGCACATGCAGATCCCTATTAGACCTCACAACAGATAAAGGCTGCAATTATTGATTCAATGAATGTGAGGACATTCACCTTGGTTCTTTTACAAGAATAATATACTTTAGTTAAAGCCAAGAATGTATCCGCAAAGAATAAGGAGACCTTTTAGCTAGAATTTCAGAAGAAATATGAATAGATCTTGGGACGACCTAATGTAAAGCAGAAAATAGAGGCGCTGAAGGATGAAATTAGAAACTTTGGTGCGTCTGGAGTTCACATGAAAGTAGTTCATGCACATGGTGGTCATTGACTCATTACTTTGCACTTGATTGTGAAAATAGTTCATGCACATGGTCATGTATTTGAGTATTAATTAACTGCTTTCTTCTGTTGGTAAGTTTGTTGCTCAGTTTTGCTAGTGTTGTTGTAATAACACGATTTTATTTAAAGGGTTTGAATTTATTGGTCATCATCTTGGTGTAATCTTTTTTCTTATTTCTAGATCTATAATTTTATATTTAGTTTTTCATTTAGTCGCAACAACTAATTTTGTCACTATTAATAACTCTTTCTGTGACGAGATGTATCGTCACCAAAAGCATTAAATTAGTGACATTAAAAAATGTGTCCCAAAACGTAACTCCTTGGTGATAAATTTCTTTGTAATAGTATTTAAAATATGAAATTACAACGACATAATTGTCATGTTAAATATATTATTAGGTGATTAATTGTTACGTAAATCATTTATTTTCTTATTTTTGGTGACGATAAACACAATAACATGACGAAAGAATAATCATAAATATGACAATATTATCGTCATTAAAATTAAATGATTTAAATAGAATAACATATTTTCGTCACTAAAAAAATATCATTTAATGACGAAAAATGATTTTCGTCATTTAATGCACCAAGTTTCGATGACGAAACATAATATAGAGTGACGAAAGTTTCATTTAAATAGTGATGCTATTAACGTCACTAAAAGTAATTAATTATAGTGACAATGATGTAGATCGTCACTATAAGTTAAGATAAGTTTAAGTTGTAGTACAATCGTAACCTTTGATGGTTGACATATGGGAGTTAAATTTAAATAATTCCTTCAGGAGAAATGAAAGTATATATGAAGCTCCAGAACCTGGCCTAACTCATTGTGATGATGATTAAGTAGACGAGGCGGGGAGCTTGTTTGTTGGTTATTTGTGGAAAACCACTCAAATATGGACTACTAGAAGAAGATATAAGAAGAAATAAAAATATAAATCATCAAAGATGATGAACGTATTGAGTAAGACATTTCTCAATGTCATGAAGTCGTAAATCGATAATGAAGGTTTTTTGCGTAAACTTAGATTGAAAGAACGCAAAGGAGGGTTGGCGGGAGACAATGTTTCTCTCTCTAGAATATTGTGCTCTGCCTTCTCTCTTCCTTTTCACTTCTCTTCCACCTTTTGCCCCTACCTAAATCTCCCGACCTCACCTAACTTCCTCGTCCCCCTTTTCCGACCGGCCTTTGTTCCCCCTTCTCTTATCTCGAGTCCTGATCTCCTTTTCTTACTCTTCCCTTCTCCCCTGCACCCGCCCTACGGGTCACCTTCTAGCCTATCTCTTGTGTTCATTCGGTCCTCCTTCGGTATCTCCTCGTCATGGTGGACCACAACCACCTATCTGCAGGTAACTCTGAGAGCAGTCAATCTCGGGACCTTTTCGCAGATTTTGGTGTTTCAAACCCTAACTCTCCCATAGCTTTTGTCGTTATGGCAGAATTTGAGCCCAATCCTTCTAATATTTCCATCAGTTCGGATGAATCTACTGCTCTTGAGTCCCAATTAGGGGTTAATTTAGGTTTGGCCTCTTCTTCGGCTACCCAAGATATCTTCAAAGCTGCTCACTACTTTTCACTTAATGGCAGGGAAGAAGCGCTTGCTGAGAGATAGAAAAATGCCAAGCTCATGGATTACATCACTGTGCTAGGTCTTCCTCTAGATGATATTAATAACCTCTCCTCTATTAGAACTCTTGCAGCCCTAGCCAATGCACATAAGGTGCTTGATTCTTGTCCTATTCTAGGTCGGTGCCCTTCGAAGGCTGCTCTCAGCTCTCCCGTTTCTCCTATTAGGCCAGGAGTGGGTAGCCCGTTGGTCCAAGCCTTCTGTGTTGGTGAGCCTTCTCTGCCTACCTTGAATTCTGGTGCTACCCAAATAGAGATTGCTTTGAAGCAGAGTTGTTTAGCAGCCCACAACCTCCTCCTGTTGTCTTGGTTAATTCATATCCCCCTTCTCCTATTCCAGGAGATGGCGTTTTTGCGCTCCCTAAGTCTTGGAGCTCTGTTGTTGCTAACTCTTCCAATGAGAAGAACCTGGGGTTGAGCTTCTTCCCTCCTACTCCCTCAGTTGGGAGTGTCACAGTTAATCCTCCAGTTGAAGTCCTAAAGCTCGGTCTTAATAAATGGTCTACCAGTCTTGTGGGTCATTTCATCCACTCGAAATTGCCTTTTAAGTTGGTTGAATCTTCTGTAATGAAATTATGGGGGCACCTGGGGTTGTCTAAAGTATACCTGCATGATAAGGGCTATTTTATTTTTAAGTTCGATACTGTAGCGGATAGGGACAATGTCCTAGCCTCAGGTCCTTGGCATATTGCAACAAAGCTTTTGTGCCTACAGCCGTGGCAAGAAGGAGTCAACTTTATAAAATCTGATTGCAGCAAAGTTCCCATCTGGGTCAAGTTTAGCAACATCCCACTCTCTTACTGGACGAAGGAGGGGTTAAGCTATCTGGCTATTGCTGTAGGTAGGCCCCTATTTGCTGATGATATGACCTCTAAACTGGAACCTATGAGCTATGCTCGTATTTATATTGAGATGAATGCCTTATCTACGTTCCCTTCTTCTATTAATGTCGTTGTGTTTGATGGTAATGCTCTTGTGGAAGAAACTGTTGCAGTTAAGGTGGAGTATTGGAGTAGGCCCCCTTCATGCTCTGTTTGCAAATGTTTTGGGCATTCTCTAGCTAAGTGCCCTAATTCCAATATGCAGTGGGTTCCCAAGGCCTCGGCTAGTGTTTCCGTAGCCCCTATTCTTCAGGCTGCAAAGGTTCCCTCTTCCTTGGATCCTCCTAAGGCCGAAGGTGCTTAGACTATAGTTTCTAAAGAACTTAAATCACCCTCTCTTCCTTCTGTCGACCCCTTGCTTGTTGCGGAATCGAATTACTTCTCGCCTATTGCCTCTCCTTTGGCACCTGGAGAGGAGTCTAAGTCCTCTATTCCTTACAACCCCCTTGTAGATAAGGTCAAACAAGTTGATGAGATAGAGCGCAGAGAATTGAAGCATAAATCTAGACTTGGTAAAGAGCCTCTTCAGAATTCTAAGAAGAGAAATAAGGGTCCAAGGGGGTCTTCCCCTACTTGAATATGCATATCCCCCCTTTTTTGTTATGACATATTTTTATTCCTATAATGTTAAGGGTTTAAATAAGAAGCCTAAGCAGTCTTTTGTTCGCAACTTTTTGTCTAACAACCATATTTCTTTTGCGGGGCTTGTCGAGACTAGAGTTAAAGCTCCTTAGGCCCCTAGGATCTCGAGGGCACTCTGTCGAAATTGGGTTTGGGTCCATAATTATGACTATCATTCGAATGGCAGAATTTGGGTGGGATGGGATCTAAATATTTGGAGAGTGACTACTCTTTTCCAATCAGCTCAACTTTCCCATTTTAGACTCTTTACCTATCCATGGTAGTTCTCCAATATTGGTCTCTATTGTTTATGGCTTGAACTCGGTGACTGATTGGAGGCAATTGTGGGCTGACCTGGAATCCTTGTCCTCTTCTGACACTTGGTGTATCCTAGGGGACTTTAATACTATTAAGAGTGTATCCGAAGCAGAGGGGGGCGACATGTCCTGGGATATTGGTATGTCTGACTTCTTTAAATGCCTGGAAAATATTGGGGTTAAAGATATTAGAGCTATTGGTCCTCATCACACGTGGTGGAACTGTCAAGTTAATAATCCTATTCATAGGAAACTGGATAGGGCTATGGGCAACTCTTCCTGGTTCACCTCTATGCCGGATTCCCAAGCTACGTTTGGTCTTAGGGGTCTCTTGGATCATTATCCGATCATTCTTAATATTGGCCTCTATTTTCGGAGACTTAGGAAGCCTTTCCAATTTTTTAACTTCTTGCTTGATTTGGAAGGGTTCAATTCTGCTGTTTCAGAATGTTGGGATACCAGTGTTCAAGGAAATGCTTTTTTTATCTTTAATGAGAAGCTACGTCTAACCAAAAGGGCCCTGGTGTCATTAAACTCTTCGAATGGTAATCTCATGAGTAATGTTAGTGGGCTGCGAGCTCAGTTGGATGCCATTCAGGTGTCTCTTCAGGCTGATCCTATGAATACTCTTCTACTCTCTCAAGAATCAATATGCTCCAAATCTCTATGGCAAGCTTTGGCCCTTGAAGAATCTCTCCTACTCCAAAAATCCCGTGTTGTTTGGCTTGCCCAGGGTGATAAGAATTCGAAGATCTTTGCGAATGTAGTTAAGAGCAACTGGAACTATAGCAAGATCCTTTCCATCTTCAACAACACAGGTGTGCTTATTGAAGACCAATTGGGTATTCAGAAGGTGGCGGTGGATTATTTTCAGGACTTAATGGGGACTTCTCCTTGTACCTATCCTGGTCATGACGAGCTCAAGCATTTTATCTCTAAGAGGATCTCGCCTGCCCAGGCTGTTGCTCTATCCGCTCCTATCCTTGATGCTGAAATCCTCGAGGTGCTTCAGTCCATGAAGAAGAATAAAAGTCCCGGCCCAGACGGATTCAACGTTAACTTCTTTCTTCATTGTTGGGATACACTAGGCCATGATTTCTCCGAGGTTGTTCATTCCTTTTTCATTACTGGGCACCTACCTAGTGGAGTCAATTCCACAGCCATTGCCTTGATTCCGAAGACTGCTAACCCGTCATGCATGTCTGATTTTAGACCCATCTCCTGCTGTAATACTATCTATAAATGTATTGCGAAAATTCTTGCCAATAGGCTCAAGTGTGTCCTTCCTTCTCTTATTGATCATGCTCAATCTGCCTTCATCTCGGGAAGAAGTATTAGCGACAATATTTTCCTTACACAAGAACTCTTTAGGAATTACCACAGACTTTCAAGCCCTGCTCGTTGTGCTCTTCAAATCGATATCCGGAAAGCATTTGACACTGTTGACTGGGATTTCTTTTGGATCTGCTGAGCCTCCTTCAGTTTCCTCTTATCTTTATTCACTAGATTAAAGGGTGTATCACTACGACTATGTTCTCGGTCAAAGTTAATGGCGCTCTTGCTGGCTATTTTAAGGGTGCCAGGGGTCTTAGGCAAGGCGATCTTATATCCCCATACTTGTTTGTCCTTGTAATGGAAGCATTATCAATGATTATCTCTAAGGAAACACTGTTGCCCGGTTTTAAATTTTACTAGAAAATTGAGCCTTGTAAAATTTCGCATGTATGCTTTGATGATAATGTTCTTCTCTTCTGTCATGGGGACTTGACCTCGGTATCTTTTATTCACTCTTGTATTCAGTCTTTCTCTCTGTTCTCCAGCCTTATTCCCATTGCTCTCAAAAGTATGTGCTTTTTTGCCAATGTCCCTAGTGATGTCAAAGAAAGTATATACCAGCTGCTTGGTTTTCCGATAGGTGTCTTGCCAATCAGGTTTCTTGGGGTTCCTTTAATCTCTTCTCGTCTCTCCCACTCTGATTGTCAGCTTTTGATTCAAAGGATTACTGTCCGGGTTTCATCTTGGACATCGCGTTTCCTCTCCTATACTGGTAGAGTGCTTTTGATTAGTGTCATGCTTTTTGCCATTCAGTCATACTGGGCAGCCCATTTTATCCTTCCCAAATTGGTTCTGAGAGCTATTCAGTCTATTCTTTGTAGATTCCTTTGGAAAGGTTCTTCTCTTCTTTGCCATGGTTCCAAAGTTTCTTGGAAGGATTTAGCCCTCCCTTTCGATGAAGGCGGATTAGCCATCAAAAATCTCACTGATTGGAATTCCGCTCTCATCATGCTCCATCTTTTTAAGGTTATTTCCCTTCTCCCAATTCCCTGTGGGCTAAGTGGGTCAATTCGACTGTGCTTACTAGATTTAATTTCTGGCATATTTCTATTCCCGCAGACTGTTCTTAGATTTGGCGTAAGATTCTAAAATTACATCACATTGCTCTTAATTTTTTTCATTATATTGTTGGGAATGGAAATTTCTTCAGTCTCTGGCATGATTCGTGGTTGAATGGTCAGGCCATTAACCCATCTGCGTCGCTTCTCTACAACTCCAAAATTCCTGCGAATGCCCGTATATCCGCTATCACATCTCTGGGTGCTTGGTCATTACCCACTAGTAACCATCATGAAGTTATTCAATTTTGGAGTTGGTTTGCTTCTCTCCCTACTCCCTCGGCCTCTGAGGATAGAATTTTATGGGGTTCTAGTGATATTAAATTAGTTAAAGCCTCCATTATTTGGGAATCTATTCAATCACCTGCTCAGAAGTTTCCTTAGGCTCAACTGCTATGGCACCCTCTTCATATTCCTCGGTACTCCTTTACCCTATGGATGGCCTTACGTGGCTGACTGCCTACCAATGATAAATTCTCATCTTACTCTAGTTTTCGTCCCCTAAAATGCCCTTTTTGCGAAACCCATGTCGAGACTTTTTCCCACTTGTTCTTTGAATGTAGCTATTCATCGTCTGCCCTCTCCTCTGTTCTTGCAGTTGGAGGCTGGACTAACGTTCCAATGAGGTGGGAGAATCTCGTGGACTTCATTATTCAGTTTAGTGGCAATACCATTAGGTCCAATATCCTCAAGCTTGCATTGGCCTCTACTGTGTACAAACTCTGGGCGGCTAGGAACTCCTTTGTACATGATCAGATTCAGATGCCTCTGGGTGTCATGGTTAGGGAGATTTTGAACGTCATCAAATCCAGGATGTCTTCTTCTACTAAATTCCTTTTGGCTACTCAGTGCAGCCCCAATCTCAGTGTTTGGTTATAGTTCAGATGGTTGGAAGTTGGGGTTCAGCTGAGTTTCTGCAGCAGCTCTAGCATTGCTGTAGTTGCTCCCTATTCAGCTTGCTGGTTCGAATTTGCTGTGCTTTGGGGCTATTGTGTTTGCTTCCTGTTTGTCCATGCTACACCGAACAACATTGCTCCATTTGTCATTATGGTTAGGTAGTGGGGCGTCTAGTTGTTGGGCGTCTGGTTGCTGGGACCTCTGTTCTATGTCTCTCTGCTGGAACCTCTGTTCTATGTTTAAGGCAGCTCCGACTGCTGGCTTCAGTCATTCAGCCTGCTGCTGCTGTGTGATGGTAGTAGAGCTGGCATGGGCTTATTAGACCAGACATTTTGGAGTTGATGAACTTGTTCCTTCGTGTTTGGTTTGGTTTTGGTCTTCGCTGTCCTTGTCTCAGTGCGTGGTTGCTGTCCAGATTTTTGGGAGTAGGGGACTAGCTGAGCTATGGGTCTGCTGGTTATGTTTTCGTCAGGTGTGCTTCAAGTTTGCTTCCTGCTTTAATCATGCTTATATGGCTGGGAAATTGGAGTTTGCTTGTTGTTTTGTAGCTAGGATCTTAATGCTATGCCGGAGCTGGGATCCATTGTTCATTCTGGTTGGGAGGTCTATGAAGTGTTTCTGGTTAGGAGGTGGGACCTCAGGTCTGTGTTTTGCATAAGGCAGCCCCGTCTTGGCTTATGAAGGTAGGATGGGTTTGACAATATTGTAGGGTCTTCATTTCTTTTTGGGCTGGTCGTGTGTCGACTTCGGTCCATCTGCCAGTAGTTGCTTTGTGTTGGTAGTAGAGCTGACTTGGCCTGGTAGGGCTAGGCGTAATGGTCCGGTTGGTCTTTTGGGTTGCAGGGCTGCCGGCTTCTTGGTTTCTGGCAGCTTGCCTCTTGTTCTTGTCCCTATATTCCTGTTTGGTTGTTAAGCTATCTGCTTGTCTTAGCTTCTGATGGTTTTATATTTTGAATCTTGTACTTTTGTTTGTTGTGATTGTTGGTCTTTAGTTGTTCCTTTTGGGGGTTGTTACATGGGTTCATTCTGAGGCTTCTGGGGTATGCCCCTTTGCGATTGTTTAATCTCTCTTTCTTTTCAATCTAAAACAAATTTAGCAAAAAAAAAAAGAACGCGAACCCTAAGAAGTAAAGTGAAGTAAACCAATGCTTAAGTCAAAATATCCACGACTAATTGGTGTATATATTCCTTATGTGTTTTATAGGGATTGGAATGAGCAGTTCAGCGTAAGCTGTAGCTGTGCGTAAGACAAGTTTTTTAACTTCATTCATATTTTAAATGAATACTAGTTTTTAAAACTTCTCAGATGTTGAATTTGAGAAGTTCTGTCTATGTGCAAATGTGCGATATTTGTACAAGGTGGTAGAATGTATGAGGTCATGTGCCACAATGTGAACACTTCGGTGTTTCTATAAGATGAATTGTTCTATGATTGAACTGTTCAATATAAGAATGTTCTGTTTTTACATGAACCGTTATTGTTAAGTCTGTGCTAAAGATTCTAGCCAGACAGGATGTATATAAAAAAGAGTAGAGAATGAAAGTATTTTAAAATGAATGTGACTAATGTTTTAAAATGATAGGAATCGAGATTATTCCTATTATTCAAGCTGCTTCATAACCTTTGTTCGGTTATTGAAGTCTTAAAAGAATTAAATTCTTGAAGTTGTTTGTTCAACTGCTATGACTTGCTGGATAATTGAATGCTCACACTTGCTTTAAATGAAAAACTATTTTCAGTGTACGATGTTAGAAGAACTTAAGGATCCCGTAAAGATCAAGCTAATCGGTATCCAGAAGAAGTGTCATTCAATATATGAATGAGCGTGAAGACCAAGTGAAGAATTGTAATGTAGAATAGTAGAATTAAACTATAGACTAGTTTAATGAATAGTTATGTATCCTTGGTGGCGGATGAAAGTCACTCGTGTAAGATGTAATGAATAATGTAATTATCATTATTTGTAATGAAAGAGGTTATAAGGTTTTAGAACATGGGAATTGAGAATGTATGTTGTTATATTTTAGTATATAATGATGTATATTGGGATCAATGATGTACTCGTGACGTACGGAATTCGGGTGTGAAGATAGACCGGATTTCGGGGCGTTACAAGTTGGTATTATAGACTAGTTTGATGAACAGTTATGTATCTTTGGTGGCGGATGAAAGTCACTCGTGTAAGATGTAATGAATAATGTAATTATCATTATTTGTAATGAAAGAGGTTATAAGGTTTTAGAACCTGGGAATTGAGAATGTATGTTATTATATTTCAGTATTTAATGATGTCTGTTGGGATGAATGATGTACTTGTGACGTACGGAATCTAGGTGTGAAGATAGACCGGATTTCGGGGTGTTACAAGTCACATATTGGGCCATATTATAAAATATTTCAACATTCGGTTTAGTTGGAACAACCATTTAACTCATACCAACTGGCGACTCTATCTAATTCGACCCAATCATTAAAATCAAACTTTTCAAATCATCGACATTATATGTCGGCCTTTCCAAAAATCTCACCTTTAAGCAAGATCAAATCAACATAGCGAAATATAAAGGGTAGAACACGGACAGGAAAAAATCCCGGCGTCGAAATGCACATTTGTGGGATATCCTAAAGAAAATTTAGGATACTATTTCTACAATCCTACTAAATAAAAGGTGTTTGTTGTCAAACACGTTGCCTTCTTAGAAAAGGAGTTTATCCTTGAAGGGGCCAATGGGAGGAAAATAGTTCTTAAAGAAATTCAAGAACCACAAAGAGTTTGATTTTATCAAAAATGAGGATGAACCATGTGTGTACAAGAAGGTTAGTGGGAGCACTATTTCATTCCTTGTATTATATGTTGATGATATATTACTGATACGGAATGATATTCATATGATACAATCGATTAAAATCTAGTTATCTAAACATTTCTCTATGTAGGACTTGGGAGAACCATCCTATATTTTGGGGATAAAGATCTATAGTGTAAGAACCCAACTTTTATGAATAAAGAATAATTTTTCTCGAAATATATTTTTGAATATTATTGTGTGGATATGATATAATGTTATAGTTGTGGATAATATTTATAACTTTTGCAAAGTAAGCAAGTTATTATAAAATATTCGATTGGTCGGGGAATATTCGTTTTAACAGGGGAATATTAAATGCGGCACAATCATCATTAGTGGACCCCATAATTGGAAGTATTGTAAGTAGTTAAAAAACGATGAAATTATCTTTTATAAAAATAACGACAAAATTTTTACCGTTAAACTGTTGAACTACCCGGTGGTAAAAGTACAATAATACGCGTGGTTGCATAGTAGCACACGGTATTGATTATTGATGCTTACATGAGAAGTCACTTAGTTATACCCAATTATTGCTACAGTAATTGCTACATAATATCTTTCATATTATTGATTCAATTATTGTCACAGTATTAATATTTATATTATTAAATCAATAACTGAGACGACAAAGTTATTCATATTATTATTTGCAATATTTACGATGTCTAGAAAGTTCTGTCGAGGAGAGATTTGGTCACCTAATTGCGCGCCAATAGGGAGAAATCCTTATCGGAAAGCCCCCTCTTTCCTGGGAATGATCTGGTTGTTAAATATTGTCAGTTATAATATTAATTATGAATAATTGTTAATAGATTAAAAATGTGTTTATTAAAGATAAATAATTTGTGGTAAATATTTATTCAAATTTTGTTATAAATATAGGGATTGTTATGAGGCGTTTGTTGTAAGTTTGACTTAGTATTCCATGGGAAGATTTACTAATTTTATGGACCGATGATGGTGGTTTTAATAGATAACCAATCTGGACCGTCGGCGGTGGTTTTAATAGTAAATCAATCTAGACTGTCGGTGGTAGTTTTAAAAGTAAATCAATCTGGACCATCGGTGGTGGTTTTAAAAGTAAATTAATTTGGACCATCGGTTGTGGTTTTAATAGTAATCAATATGAACCGTCCGTTCTAATAGTAAATCAATCTGGACCGTTCATGAATCAGTTACTATTTAGTCCATTCTCTTATAAATAGAAGCTTAATTCTTCTTCCATTCTCACCAATTCACTGAGATTCACAAGAGACACTATAGAGAGCAAGAAGAAGAGTATTCTGCTACTTCACTATTGCAGTATCCAGTCTTCTACTAAGGTAAGGGGTATTATTTCTTTCGTATTCATAAAGAATATTATTTTTAATATTCATCCTTTAATATATCAAAATAACCTGTCTAAGCGGATTACATACCGTATGACAGGTGAAAATTCATTTGCAGTTTTGTATGTTATTTCTTTTTATATTCTTAAATCTAAACTTACTATGGTAAGTATTGCTTCGATAATCCTTGAAATTAGTGGAATATCCTTGAGTTTTGTGCTTCATCCAGTATCGTTTTATTGGAATATTGATCTGAACTTTCTTATTAAAAATCAATATTTTCACTTGGGATACTATTCACGAGTTACTATTCACATGGTTACTATTGACTATAATATTATTCACTCGGGTATTCGAGGCACTTTTCATGTTGGGGTACTATTCACGGGTTACTATTCACCCGATTACTATTCATTCAAATATTATTCACTCGGGTATTTGGGGAATTTTTCATGTCGGGGTACTATTCCCGAAGTACTATTCACAGGGTACTATTCACCAAAAAAAAAATTTATTTCTTTTCTGTCCAAATTATTTTTGATACATGGATATTATTCTTAAATTTTACTCCACAAAGCAGTGTCATGTTGACAATTTGGACATTATTGAATTCTGGATAAATTAAATTATAAATCTTTAAAATTTATCCTTTGCTTTCATTTAATTGAATTCTTATATCATTGTCATCATCCTCATGCTTATATTGTGATGAAAGTCATCTTTGGCCCATAGTGCATAGATGGACTATTGATTGGTATGATTATGACCAGGGATAATTCGGTATGATCATGACCATTGATGATTACACGAATATTCTTGGCACGTAGTGCAGAAATAATTTGTGGACGTGATACTAATGAATATCTTTGGCCCGTAGTGCAGGGATGATTCGATGATGTGATTTATTTATTAAGATGAGTCCCAGCGATAAAGTTAATGATAAACTTTTTAAATCATAGAAGATAGTAGATATCATGCTTTACTTGACTCTTCTAATGGGTTGCTTGTTCCGCTGCAGTTAAACTTGATGTCTATTGTATTTTTTCAGTTTAACAATGTTGAAGGCTAACGATAATTTATTCTGCATTATCTTCGTCATAATATTTCTTACTGGGCTAGTCGAGCTCACCCTTTTGCTTTCATTGTTCTCTTCAAGAAATGAGAACGTAGCCGGGACTAGTTAGGGAATGGAGTGATGGTCTGAGATGGTTGTTTTAGTAGTCCTCACTATTTAGTGTGATAATAAATGTAATGAGGATTGAATTTGAGTTTGAATATTGTCTATGAGACAATATTCGTGTAAAAACTCTCAGCTCATGTTGTATAATTAAGTTTGTATTTGTATTCAGTACCATGTATTTGGCGACCCAAGATGGGTGATGTATACCTATTTTTGGGGCGTCAATAATTCAAATAATATGAATTATTGATCTGATAATGGGAAATAATGTGCAATGACAATTATTGAAACACCAATAATATAAAATATCAACGTAGCAATTATTGAATCAATAAAATAAAATATTGAACAGTAATTACTGTAACAATTATTGAGTAGTGCCTTCTTATGTAAGAATCAATAATTCAAAAATACTGTTCAATACTGTGTGCTACTGTGCAATCACGCGTATTACTATATTTTAACCACCAGGTAATCCAACAGTGTTAACGGTAACAATTACGTCGTTATTTATAAAAACTCAAACTTGTCGTTTTCTTCATCCCACCGTTTTTTTTTAGATTATGGGGCCCCTGAAATAATGCTACGTCGTCGTATGAATATTCCCAAACGATAAAGAATTTTCCACGACCAAACGAATATTCCCTGACAATAATGAATATTTTATAACCACTTGCTTATTTTGCAAAATTTGCTCATTTCACCCATAACCAAAGCATTATATCAAATTAACTCCTTATTATTTCAAGATAATGAATAGAAAAATTTAATTTTATTTATAAAATTTGGGGTCTTACAAAAAATGTGTTTATCAAAGATAAATAATTTATGGTAAATGTTTATTCAAATTTTGATATAAATATAGGGATTGTTATGAGGCGTTTGTTGTAAGTTTGACTTAGTATTCCATGGGAAAATTTACTAATTTTATGGATAAAATCGATGTTGGTTTTAATAGATAACTAATCTGGATCGTCGGTATTGGTTTAATAACAAATCAATCTGACCGTCGGTGGTGGTTTTAAAAGTAAATCAATCAGACCGCGGTTGGTGGTTTTAAAAGTAAATCAATCTGACCGAAATCGGTTGTGGTTTTAATAGTAATCAATATGAATCGTCTGTTCTAATAGTAAATCAATTTGGACCGTTCATGAATCGATTTTTATTTAGTCCATTCTCCTATAAATAGAAGCTTAATTCTTCTTTCATTCTCACCAATTCACTGAGATTCACAAGAGACACTATAGAGAGAGAAACTATAGAGAGCAAGAAGAAGAGTATTCTGCTACTTCACTATTGCAGTATCCAGTCTTCTACTAAGTTGAGGGGTATTATTTCTTTCATATTCATAAGGAATACTATTTTTTGTATTCATCCTTTAATATATCGGAATAACTTGTCTAAGCGGATTACGTACCATATATATTGTAAAAATTCATTTGTAGTTTCGTATGTTATTTCTTTTTATATTCTTAAATCTAAACTTACTATGGTAAGTATTGCTTCGATAATCCTTGAAATTAGTGGAATATCCTTGAGTTTTGTGCTTCATCCAGTATCGTTTTATTGGAATATTGATCTAAACTTTCTTATTAAATATCAATATTTTCACCCGGGATACTATTCACCCGATTACTATTCACTATAATATTATTCACTCGGGTATTCGAGGCACTTTTCATGCCGGGGTACTATTCATGAGTTACTATTCACGGGTTACTATTCACCCGATTACTATTCACTCAAATATTATTCATTCAGGTATTTGGGACACTTTTCATGCCAGAGTACTATTCACGGGGTACTATTCACGTGATACTATTCACGACGTACTATTCACCAAATTTATTTTATTTCTTTTCTATCCAAATTATTTTTGATACATGGATATTATTCTTGAATTTTACTCCACAAAGCAGTATCATGTTGACAATTTAGACATTATTGAATTCTGGATAAATTAAATTATAAATCTTTAAAATTTATCCTTTGCTTTCATTTAATTGAATTCTTATATCATTGTCATCATCCTCATGCTTATATTGTGATGAAAGTCATCTTTGGCCCATAGTGCATAGATGGACTATTGATTGGTATGATTATGACCAGGGATAATTCAGTATGATCATGACCATTGATGATTACATGAATATTCTTGGCCCGTAGTGCAGGAATAATTTGTGGACGTGATACTAATGAATATCCTTGGCCCGTAGTGCAGGGATGATTCGATGATGTGATTTATTTATTAAGTTGAGCCCCAGCAATATAGTTAATGATAAACTTTTTAAATCATTGAAGATAGTAAATATCATGCTCTACTTGACTCTTCTAATGGATTGCTTATTCCGCTGCAGTTAAACTTGATGTCTATTGTATTTTATCAGTTTAACAATGTTGAAGGCTAGCGATAATTTATTCTGCATTATCTTTGTCATAATATTTCTTACTGGGCTAGTCGAGCTCACCCTTTTGCTTTCATTGTTCTCTTCAGGAAATGAGAACGTAGCTGGGACTAGTTGGGGAACGGAGTGATGGTCCGAGATGGTTGTTTTAGTAGTCCTCACTATTTAGTGTGATAATAAATGTAATGAGGATTGAATTTGAGTTTGAATATTGTCTAAGAGATAATATTTGTGTAAAAACTCTCAGTTCATGTTGTATAATTAAGTTTGTATTTGTATTCAGTACCATGTATTTGGCGACCCAAGATGGGTGATGTATACCTATTTTGGGCGCATCACATATAGAGATAGATCTAAAAGGATGTTTTGCTTGTCCTAAGGAAGGTACATTGACTCGATTCTAAAAAGGTTTAGCATGGAAGATTCCAAGAGAGGTCTCATGCCGTGAAGATCATGAGCAACACTTGAGGTTGATACTCCAAAAGCTTCGTGAAAATAAGTAATATGCCAAGTTGAAGAAATGCGAGTTCTGGCTTGAGGAAGTAGCATTCCTTGGGCACGTGATATCAAATCATGGAATATCTGTTGACCCGGCAAAGATTGAAGCAACTCAAAGCTGGGAGCAACCTAAGTCAGTGACCAAAGTACGTAGCTTTCTCGGCTTAGCTGGTTATTATCGAAGATTTGTAGAAGGGTTTTCTCAAATCGCTATTCCATTAACTCAACTAACTTGAAAAGATACAAAATTTTGTTGGAGCGAGGAATGTGAGAAGAGTTTTCAAGAACTCAAGAGGAGACTCATTTCAGCACCTGTTCTGACAATACCATCTGGTTCGGAGGGATTTATCATCTACATTGATGCTTCAGGCAAAAGTTTAGGATGTGTTCTCATGTAACATGGGAAAGTCATAGCCTATGCCTCACGACAACTCAAAGAATATGAGAGGAATTATCCTACTCATGATCTAGAGTTGGCAGTGTCATTTTTCCACTTAAGATTTAGAGGCATTACCCTGTATGGAGAGAAGGTGGAGATCTATACGGATCATAAAAGCCTCAAATATTTCTTCACTCAAAAGGAACTCAACATGCGGCACGATTTATGGCTTGAGTGTTGAAGATTACGATCATACCATTCAATACCATCCTCGGAAAAGTGAACGTAGTAGCTGACGTATTGAGTAGAAGATCATATGCGGGTACGAGTAAGATATTGTCAACGCAAAGGCCCATTTTGTATGACTTACAAAGGATGGAGATAGAGTTAAAGACTCCAGGGACCTATGTAATGATGGCGAATATACGAGTAGAACCGACTTTAATCAATAAAGTTAAAGCTGCTCAAGCTACAGACCTGGAGCTGATGCGTATGAGGTAGAAAGTGCAAGAAGGTGTTATTCCGGAAGTAAGAATCGATGAAGAAGGAATACTTTGAGTCAACTCCAAACTTTGTGTTCCTAACGATTCTGACTTGAAGTATAAAATCATGATGGAGGCGCACAACACACCATTTGTAATCCATCCTGGGAGTACCAAAATGTATCGTGATCTTCGACATATATTTTGTTGGATCAATATGAAGAGAGAGATAGCGGGGTTTATCTCAAGGTGTCTAACTTGTCAATGAGTCAAGGCGGAGCATCAAGTGCCAAAAGGTCCATTGCAACCACTTGAAATTCCAGAATAGAAGTGGGAACACATTATTATGGATTTCGTTACTGGTCTTCCCAAGGTTTCTCAAGGCATGGATGCGATTTGGATCATTGTTGATAGATTGACCAAGTCTGCTCATTTCTTACCGATACGAGAAACTTATACACTTGAACGTCTTGCTCATATATACATAAACGAGATTGTAAGATTGCATGGTATGCCAGTATCCATAGTTTATAATCGAGACCTAAGATTCACTTCAGGATTTTGGGTTAGTTTGTAAAAAGCTATGGGCACGGATTTACAATTTAGTTCGGCGTATCATCCTCAAACGGACGGGCAGTCGGAGAGGACTATTCAAACATTTGAGGATTTATTAAGACTCTGTGTCCTTGACTTCAAAGGAAGTTGGGACAAGTTCTTACCATTGGTGGAGTTTTACTACAACAACTGTTATCAAGCAAGTTTTGGCATGGCTCCATTTGAGGCGTTGTATGGAAGAAAGTGTCGTTCTCCAGTATGCTGGGACGATGGCACAATCATTGGTAGACGCCACAATGGAAGTATTGTCATAGTTAGAAAACGACAGAATTATCATTTTATAAAAATAACGGCAAAAGTTTTACCGTTAAACTATTGAACTACCCGGTGGTAAAAGTACATTAATACGCGTGGTTGCATAGTAGCACACAGTATTGATTATTGATGCTTACATGAGAAGTCGCTCAGTTATACTCAATTATTGCTACAATAATTGCTGCATAATATCTCTCATATTATTGATTCAATTATTGTCACAGTATCAATATTTTATATTACTAAATCAATAATTGATATGACAAAGTTATTCATATTATTATTTGCAATATTGACGATATCTAGAAAGTTTTGTCGAGGAGAGGTTTGGTCACCTAATCGCTCCAATAGGGAGAAATCCTTATCGAAAAGCCCCCTCTTTCCTGGGAATGATCTGATTATTAAATATTGTTAGTTATAATATTAATGATGAATAATTGTTAATAGATTAAAAATGTGACGCCCCCAAAATAGGTATACACCACCCATTCTGAGTCGCCAAATACATGGTACAGAAACAACTACAACTTCATTAATACAATTGTCGCGCAAAATACGACAACACATAAATTGTGAGTTTAAATACAAATATTGTCTTCTAGACAATATCCACACTCAGATAAGTCCTCATTAAAATTATTGATACACTATTTTACAAAAATAGCGAGGACTGCTAAAACAACTGTCTAGGACCATCACTCTATACCCCGACTAGTTCCTGCTATATTCTCGCTTCTTGAGAAGAAAAATGAAACAAAAAGGAAAATGGTGAGCTCAACTAGCCCAGTAAAGAATATTATGACTAAGATAATGTACAACAAATTATCCTTAGTCCTCAATAGGAAAAAATCTGATAGAATATAATAGACAACAAGTTTTAGATCAACAACTGCAGCGAAAATAACAATTCATTAGAAGAATTAAGTAGAGAATGAAATCTATTATCATCTATGAATTTAAAAGTCCATCATCAATATTTTATCCCTGTAACATCAATCAATATACATCTTGAATCAAATATTCATCTTTGCACTACGGGCCAAAGATATTCATTTGTATCACCAGTTGGTCCTATTCATCTCAACACCTGTTCATCTTTGCACTACGGGCAAAAGATATTCATTAGGTAATCATTCATCTTTGCACAGGCCAAAGATATTCAGTTATATCATCATTTAGGACTGAGGATGATGAAAAATATTTTTAAGAAACGAATCCAGTGAGACAAAAGAACAAAGATTAGGGATTCGTACTTTAGATAATCCAAGTTCAAAAACACTCCATAATAAACCATAGTTGAGTAAAATTCAAGAATGAAGATCAAAACATGGATACAATCAAAGATAGTAACCATAATAGACATCTGGGACAAAGAAGAGAAAATTTTATTTTTCATTGAATAGTGTCGTATTCGTGAATAATTAATCGATATCGTGAATAGTCAGTATATCGTGAATAGTAACCCCGACACAAAAAGTTTGAAATTCCACAATAAAATTTATACCAATATTTCAGCATAATGATATTGAAAGAAATAATATCATTTACGAAGAAAATAACATCCCTTACCTCAAAAGAACAATACTTCTGATTGGAATATTATATGTAAAGTCGAAGGAAACTTGCACTGAATAGCAACTCTTAAACTATCTAAATACTCACAAAAATATGCTCGATAATATAGAGAGAGAAAGCTTATGTTTCTGGTGTGATTTTCAATTCTAACTAAGCACCCTATTTATAGGAAAATGCTCGAACGCCAAAGCAGACTAACCCTGATGGCTTTACCTGTTACTATTCATGCCCACCACTTTTGAAATAAAATTTTAGCATATTTTTCACCAACCAAAAGTGGGGCCCACCCATTCTAGAAATTTCCAAAATATTTTACCATTTAAAAAATAATCAGAAACTTCAATAATTCATAATAAATAGCCATTTTATCAGAAAAATACGAATTTTATGTTCATTCTATAGGAAATAGAATTCTCTACAACTTTATAGATTTTAGTTTTTCCAAATTCCAAACGAAAAATGCCCGAAATCCACATACGAACGTTTTTTAATACCTCCATTCTGACAAAATACTGATAAAACACCTCAGCATTAATTCCTTCATTTATATCCACACAAAATAAATATTTTTCTATCCATCATTTATGTCCACATAAAATAAATATTTCTACGATCATATAAATCAATAATTAATTATTCACAAATAATATTACGAGAATCACAATTATGATGACCGTGTCGTTCCCGTGAAAGAGGGGTTTTTCGATAAGGATTTCTCCTTCTTCGGCCTTATGATTAGGTGACCAAACCCTCTCCTGCATGTAACTTCCTTAGACATTGCCAATAATGCTATCTAATAATATTATTCAAATAATATGAATTATTGATCCGATAATGGGAAATAATGTGCAATGACAATTATTGAAACACCAATAATATAAAATATCAACGTAGCAATTATTGAATCAATAAAATAAAATATTGAGCAAAGAATTACAGTAACAATTATTAGTAGTGCCTTCTTATGTAAGAATCAATAATTCAAAAATACTTGCTCAATCTTCGTGTGCTCTTTATGCAATCACGCGTATTACTATATTTTAACCACCAGGTAATCCAACAGTGTTAACGGTAACAATTACGTCGTTATTTATAAAAACTCAAACTTGTCGTTTTCTTCATCCGACCGTTTTTCGTTATGGGGCCCACAAATGGCTATGCCGTCGTATGAATATTCCCCGACAGCAAGAATTTTCCACGACCAAACGAATATTCCCTGACAACAATGAATATTTTATAACCACTTGCTTATTTTGCAAAATTTGCTCATTTCACCCATAACCAAAGCATTATATCAAATTAACTCCTTATTATTTCAAGATAATGAATAGAGAAAATTTAATTTTATTTATAAAAATTTGGGGTCTTACAAAAAATGTGTTTATCAAAGATAAATAATTTATGATAAATGTTTATTCAAATTTTGATATAAATATAGGGATTGTTATGAGGCGTTTGTTGTAAGTTTGACTTAGTATTCCATGGGAAAATTTACTAATTTTATGGACCGTCGATGTTGGTTTTAATAGATAACCAATCTGGATCGTCGGTATTGGTTTAATAGCAAATCAATCTGGACCGTCGGTGGTGGTTTTAAAAGTAAATCAATCAGGACCGTCGGTGGTGGTTTTAAAAGTAAATCAATCTGGACCGTCGGTGGTGGTTTTAAAAGTAAATCAATTTGGACCGTCGGTTGTGGTTTTAATAGTAATCAATATGAATCGTCTGCTCTAATAGTAAATCAATTTGGACCGTTCATGAATCAGTTACTATTTAGTCCATTCTCCTATAAATAGAAGCTTAATTCTTCTTTCATTCTCACCAATTCACTGAGATTCACAAGAGACACTATAGAGAGAGAAACTATAGAGAGCAAGAAGAAGAGTATTCTGCTACTTCACTATTGCAGTATCCAGTCTTCTACTAAGGTAAGGGGTATTATTTCTTTCATATTCATAAGGAATACTATTTTTCGTATTCATCCTTTAATATATCGGAATAACTTGTCTAAGCGGATTACGTACCATATGACAGGTAAAAATTCATTTGTAGTTTCGTATGTTATTTCTTTTTATATTCTTAAATCTAAACTTACTATGGTAAGTATTGCTTCGATAATCCTTGAAATTAGTGGAATATCCTTGAGTTTTGTGCTTCATCCAGTATCGTTTTATTGGAATATTGATCTAAACTTTCTTATTAAATATCAATATTTTCACCTGGGATACTATTCACCCGATTACTATTCACTATAATATTATTCACTCGGGTATTCGAGGCACTTTTCATGCCGGGGTACTATTCACGAGTTACTATTCACCCGATTACTATTCACTTAAATATTATTCATTCAGGTATTTGGGACACTTTTCATGCCAGAGTACTATTCACGGGGTACTATTCACGTGATACTATTCACGGCGTACTATTCACCAAATTTATTTTATTTCTTTTCTATCCAAATTATTTTTGATACATGGATATTATTCTTGAATTTCACTCCACAAAGCAGTATCATGTTGACAATTTAGACATTATTGAATTTTGGATAAATTAAATTATAAATCTTTAAAATTTATCCTTTGTTTTATTTAATTGAATTCTTATATCATTGTCATCATCCTCATGCTTATATTGTGATAAAAGTCATCTTTGGCCCATAGTGCATAGATGGACTATTGATTGGTATGATTATGACCAGGGATAATTCGGTATGATCATGACCATTGATGATTACACGAATATTCTTGGCACGTAGTTCAGGAATAATTTGTGGATGTGATACTAATGAATATATTTGGCCCGTAGTGCAGGGATGATTCGATGATGTGATTTATTTATTAAGATGAGTCCCAGCGATAAAGTTAATGATAAACTTTTTAAATCATAGAAGATAGTAGATATCATGCTCTACTTGACTCTTCTAATGGGTTGCTTGTTCCGCTGCAGTTAAACTTGATGTCTATTGTATTTTTTCAGTTTAACAATTTTGAAGGCTAACGATAATTTATTCTGCATTATCTTCGTCATAATATTTCTTACTGGGCTAGTCTAGCTCACCCTTTTACTTTCATTGTTCTCTTCAAGAAATGAGAACGTAGCCGGGACTAGTCAGGGAATGGAGTGATGGTCTGAGATGGTTGTTTTAGTAGTCCTCACTATTTAGTGTGATAATAAATGTAATGAGGATTGAATTTGAGTTTGAATATTGTCTATGAGACAATATTCATGTAAAAACTCTCAGCTCATGTTGTATAATTAAGTTTGTATTTGTATTCAGTACCATGTATTTGGCGACCCAAGATGGGTGATGTATACCTATTTTTGGGGCGTCACATATAGAGATAGATCTAAAAGGATGTTTGGCTTGTCCCAAGGAAGGTACATTGACTCGATTCTAAAAAAGTTTAGCATGGAAGATTCCAAGAGAGGTCTCATGCCGATGAGCCATAGAATACATTTCTCCAAGAAACAGGCCCCAAAGACACCTGAGGAGAGAGACCGTATGAGTAAGATTCCTTATGATTTAACAGTAGGATCTATCATGTATGGTATGATATGTACTTGACCGGATGTATCTCATATACTTAGTGTGACAAACAGATATCAGTAAAATCCTGGAGAAGAGCACCGGAAGGCAGTGAAAAATATCCTAAAATACTTAAGAAGAACTAAGGATGTATTTCATGTCTACGGTGGGCCTGAATTGAAGCTAGAGGGCTATACTTACTGGCTTTCAAATGGACCTAGATGACAGTAAATCTGTTTCGGGGTATGTGTTTACCTTAAACGGTGGCACAGTGAGTTGGAGGAGTTTCAAACATCAAATAGTTGTCGATTCAGTGGTAGAGGCAGAGTACATAGCTGCAAGTGAAGCTGCAAAGGAGGCTATTTTTATGAAGAAGTTCATAATCAAACTGTGACAACACCGGAGCAGTTGCGTAGGCTAAGGAACCCACGACTCATCAGAAATTTAAACACGTGTTGTGGTGGTTGCATTTGATTAGAGAAATCATTGAAAGAGGAGATGTCACCCTGGAGCGTGTGGACTCTCAAGACAACATTGCAGATCCATTTACTAAAGCGTTAACACAACAACAGTTTGATCGGCACTTAGAGAAGATGGGTATGAGATACCGTGACGATTGGCTTTAGTACAAGTGGGAGATTGAAAGTAGTATGAATAAAAGCCAATCATGTATGATGATAAAGTATATAATTTGTAAAAAATCTTATTTATTTATTTATTAATATAAGTATTTATTTACTAAAGGCATTTAATTATCTACATGTTGTTGTTTCAATAATATGTGATAAATCCATAGTTTTAAGCAATGCTTTTAGAATCATGATCATGCTAATGAGATCAAAATTCTTAGATAGCTTAAAAACTAAAATGTTCCCAATTGATGGATTACTAATCTGGATATATTGGTACATACGTTGCTTGCTCATTGGATAAGGATGATTGATCTCATGATCATTAGTGTGGAGACACTAAAGCAAGTATATAGGTACTTATTGGAGAATAAGTTCACTGAACGTGGCTCGCTAAAGAATACCTAATGGAGTTTTACTTCCCCATCAATGGGAATTCCTAAAGTGATAGTAGTACAAGTGATCCTTAGACTTGAGATCATCATAGTATCTTGGGTGTAATAAGTTATATATGGAGATAATGAATGATTAATAAAGAATCTACCGCTTCTAGTAAAAGAAGAGAAATGTCCTATGTGATTCGATAAATAACAACCCATGAATCATTGGCCAAGGTGGAATAAAATTAGAAAGGAGTTTCTAATTTGTATTTATTCAGAGTTGTGCATTTGGGAATCGAAATACATATAATTAAATAAATAAGACTTAACAGTAATTTCATATCTTATATTTAATTGGGACATTGTATGGCGGAAGAGTTGAATTGTACGGTAACTATTTACTCAAAGGTTCTTTTATGATTAATGTTGAATTCTATATTATCTGGAAAGTCGTTAATCACTAAGAAGGCTTATCCTTATTGTTGAATAAATGTTATTTATTTAAATAAATTAATAATTTAATTTATTTATTTAAATAAGATTAGAATTGATCTAATTGATTTATTCACAACCCATTTAATATGGAAAACCTAAAGGGTCACACCTTAAAAGGAATAATATTTATTTAAGAAATAAATAGAATAATCGTAATAATAAGTTAAGTGTATTCAATTTAATCTATGGTGATAAAATAAATTAAATAGCTTAATATTTATTATTTAATATTTTGAAATATTAAATATAAATTAATAAGAGGAGTCTTATTATTATTATTATTATTATTATTATTATTATTATTATTATTACTATTACTATTACTATTACTATTATTATTAAGTTAATTCCTAAAGTGATTTGGAAATTAATTAATATAAGTACTCTAATATATTCCTAATAAAATTAGGAGGCTAATTAATTAAAAGAGTTTAATTAATTAAATAAATAACATGTTCCTAAATAGTTTAGAAGGGTTCTCTACATCTATAAATAAGAAAGTCTTTTTATGGAGAGATGGTGGCACAAGTTACGCACTTTATTCCAAGAGTTGAGAGAGTACACCTTTTCTATTTGAGATAGGAAAACTAGGGTTTTGCCAAATACCCTTTTTTTTGATTTTTGTTCTTCCTTGGTGGATCACCTCTAGAGGCCAAACGCTTAGGTGGCTAACATTGATCAAAGGAAGGAATCAATCTCGCGTATTCAAGGAGAGAACGAAGGACTAGGTGTTGAACTTGTACCTGAGAAAGCTCGAATCTTCAAGGGTATGAATTTTATTCTTCATCTCTTTCGTTTAATTAATAATTGCGCATAAAGGATGATCTAGGTATATGCTTTGTAAAATTTTAAAATATGTTTTTACCATGCTTCCACTACTTTGATTGTGCATACGAATATTACAAACCTAACACCCCTAAATTCGGGAGGTCCCACAGCTTTAAACTCTTTAAAACTAGTCCCCAGCTTAACTGGCGAAACTATCCCTGCGTTAGCGGGATTCCTATGTTGGAATGCCCCTTAAAATAAATCTAATAATTGCTAAACGGGATCTCTATCCCTATCGTTCTTATTACGAGATTCTACCTCTTCATTCCTTTGAGGTATTCTTCACGGCATTTTCTGTTCAAAATAAAATAATGTTATTATTATTATTATTTTATTTTTCATTCTTTTAAGCATTTTTATTCAATGCAACACATTCACATCACAAGCATAGCTAATAAAAACCTTATATTAATATGTTTCATGTCATTACATATTTATATAGCTAACCGCTATATTTACATGGCATAACACCTCCGGCTATTTACTTTTTACATCCCGCTATTAGATACAAAAAGAAGTGATTTACCTATTCTAATCATTTACTTAAGCAAAAGTTAGGATTTACAAAATTATCCCGTTGTGTATATAAAAAGATGGGATTCACATCACACGGTAATATATAAACACACACACACACACACACACACACACACACACATATATATATATATATATATATATATATATATATATGTCTTGTGGAGCTTGACGCTAAGCTCCGAGTTCTTATTAATCAGGTGGTGCACTAATGTCCCCGACTGAACTAAAGCTTCGCCAACCTCGAGGTTGGTTTGTTTCCTGATGAGTGTGTTTTACATACATATTAGGTACTTTTGAGCTTAATAATTTATAAATCCTAAGTTATTTCATTTGGTTTTTAGGTGTTTTTATCTTATTGTTGTATAATTTAGTTTTATATTACTTTTATATGTTTTTGTATGTCTTTTATGTATTTTTACTTTGTTTTGTAGGAGTTGGAACAAAATCTACTTGGATCGACGTTTGGCATAGCTAAATTCGCATTTTCAGCTTGCCATTTATATAGAAGCCACTTCAGGGCCAATTTTGGCATTTTTCTAGCCTGTATTTCGAAGAAATCAAAAAATAAAAGTTGTAGATCTACTTCTCTTCTTTCTGGAACATCTTGAATCATCCAAATCGGAGTTCGGACGAAGGAGTTATGAGCATTTTTCCAACAGACGTCGAAGTAGAAAATTCTAGAAAGTTGAATCTATCGGGGCGAGTTCCCATAGGCCATTGAGTTTTCTGGGAAAAAGACAGATATTGAATTCGTCGGGGTGAGCTCTTTCATTGTAAACGGATTTACCGGGGTGGATTGGTCGAGCCAAATCAAGTTGGGATGCATTTTTGGGTGATTTTTATTACTTTTTTTTACTTTAAATTGGATTGGGTTTCCTCCTAAGTTAGAGATTTGACTTGTAACCTATAAATACATGTTAAAGGGCTACTAGAAAAACTAATTATTTTATCGCAGTGGCTATAATTCAGATATGGAGCTCTAGTGCAACAAAACTTTTAACACTAATGGAGCCAGGGAATTGAAGGATGTTTGGTGATGGAAATCTTCCTAAGAGTTTTTCTTATCTAAGTTTTCTTTAATACTTGTATTATCCATGGTTGTTAATGAATATTTGGAAAAGTTTAAATTAAATTGGCTTAATATAAAATTGGTATTTGGAAAATATCAGAATTAATTCCTCGTGGGAACGATACTCTACTTATCACTTTATTACTTGTTGACCGTGTATACTTGCACGTATTCATTGATTGCTCAATCTCCTTGGACTCCCCTATTACTGTTGGTACCCCCATACCCTCCTCAGTCTCCATCTCATGGGGTAAAAGTTTTTGTGTGATGCCACCTGTAATCCCAGCTAGCAAACCAACATCAAATCCATCTTTGGAAGGATCCCCCTCTTCCTCACTATCTACTATGACCATCGGCATAGACTCAGGTGCGAATATAGGTGAAGCAAACAGCTGCTCGACCACAACATGGATATCCTGAAATATATCATCTCGTGACATCTACATTAAACAATTTATCTTGATTAGTACATTTCATCAAATCACATTTGATATTATAAATAAAAGTTCAATTTATGTTATCTTTACTTATTTAAAGTTTTACTGATGAATTTCCTCAATTCATCTCTTAACAAACTTTATCTGAGTTTCTTTTACTTTCTAACTTTTTTTTAAAATTTAAACTGTATTGAAAGAAAAGAAAATACAAAGAACAAGGGTAACTCCAATCAAAGTATAGCATAGACATCATACGACAGGCCATATGATGTCATGACTATAGAAGACTGCAGGCCCGAAGCCTAACAACACTAATAATTTTAATGTTAGTACAAACCCTAACCAAAACATACAATTGCTTAAACAAGCAGACCAGTACAGACCCAAAGAAAACTAGAAGATTTAACAAATTCCAAAAAAGACCAACCACATTAATACAGCTTCATAGCATGGACAACCGAGCAGCAGCAGAAATCATCCTACAATTCCCCATGCCTACCCGCCCAGATCAGACAGCAACAGTATAACCCCTCAACTTAGTATCCAAATTCCGAAGAGAGAAGGCTGGATAACCAAATGCAAAAACAAAGCATATGCAATAAACCCCAAACCAAATAGCAAAAGAGTATCCAATGTTTCTCTCCCACAGACCCCCAGAAATAGCTGCAGCCGCAACTCAGGCCTAGCAGCAGCATGCTAATTTATAAGCAGCTACACATGAATCAAACACCTGCACCAAAGCAATACCCCCCCCCCCCCCCCCCCCACACACACACACACACACAGCAACATCAGCAGATATGATCTGCACTAGCAGATCTTTCATGCATAAAACCAGCAGCAGAGTCAATAACCAACAGTTGATTATCAGCATCAGCCGAGTAGTGCCAGCTGCAGCAAAAAGGCCCAGCAGAACAAGCATCCCCTAGATTGCTAGCATCTCGAGAACAAGAGCCCACAAAGGAAAACAGCTGCAACAAGCCATGCAAGCACAGGCCTGGCAGCAGCTCCTGAGCAGTAAACGCCAGAGAAGGAGTTACCAAAGAGATACCCACTGCAACATAACTGCCCAAGCCTAACAGCAGCACAACCAAGGTACCCGCTGTAGAGTCAACAGAAACCCCAGCAGTAACAATGGTCCAACAGCAGCACCATAAAGCCTCTGAAGGCCTAACCCCACCCAGTAGAAAACCCAGCGGAGAATACAACACTTCCATCAACCCCAAGACCAACGAACCACAAACCCATTGTAATAAACCACACTTCTAGTCCAGAACCAGCTAGAACATGCCTTACCTCAACAAACAACGCTACCATCAACATAAATTTAGATGGCTAAACCAAGGTCTAGCTTTAACATTCTGAAACTGTACAGTAGTATAAAGTTTACACTTTAAAACTTCTTGTAACTTCTCTAGGTTATAGCCTAAGGTGCCCCCACCTAAGGTTTCTAACCTATAACTTTGATACCAACCTATGATGCTCCCAAATCCGAGTACCTTTAAACTCCAAACATGGTGTTTCACGATACTAATATAACCATACTTCTAACAATGCATTCATACTAATAGAAAAGTAATTACTAATTATTACAAGCATATTATTACATACCCAGATTCTATGACCTTTAAAATGTTCTTAACATGTTATATAAAGTAGTAAATATTTACAATAATCCTATCTATTATAGATATGGTTTGTATTCTCTTCTTAAGCCATCTTGCCTTTGCTCTTGTCCTTTCCAGAACCTTCTACACACTCATTTTTCCCTGAAAACATTTATTTAAAGAGAAAAATGAGCATTTACATGCCCAACAAGTATAACAGTTTCATATAAAACAACAAAATCATGAATCATGATTTTAAACTTCTAAACCTTCAACAACTGAACAAAAATTGTGAGGAGATCTTAAATGATAAGAACTTACTTCCTTTGATTTCAAAACATATTTTTGAAACTTCATACTAATTTTAGTTGAGCGGTCATAAGACCTCGAACTTTCATTTTCATATCGAAATGGTTTGACTAATTATTCCACTATAAACTGTCATTACTCCTAGGCATGTTGGGTGTCAACCCTTTGTACCCTGCGTTGATCAACACTACATGGCGAACGACTGATTTTATGTTCTTTCATCGCTCAACATAACTTGTCGATAGTATAAAACATTTCCCCCAATATTAGGGTTGTTCATTCTCAGACTGAATCCGTACCAAGTTGAAATTAGTTTGGAGGCTTTACTTAAACTCAATAACAATTCAAAAGATCATATCTAGATAATTAAAAGGTTTTAACATATGTCTAGCTGTACAAATGGCATTGACATACTTTTTAAACAATTCATGCATATCAGAACTTGAAAACTTGAACAATTCATGTGTTATACCAAAGCTTTAAACAATTTAAGCATTATAACATAGCTGAACACTTATACAACCAACAAAAAGTGTGTATAAGTCTGGAATTTACATAATATCCAATTACTGTGCAAAGCATAGCATACATGCTAATTATTCTTAACAATATACGTTTACGTTCTTAAAAAATTCATTCAAAATAGAAGATGAATGGAGTTAGAATACTTGTCTTAGCGATCTTGACAACCTTAGCGTTAATCGCCCTTTAAAAGTCATACACATTCAGTGCATATAAACATACCAATTAGCCACGTATAAACGTCACACATGGTTTACTTTAACTCTATTACATGTTTTATAATGTATGTCTCATAAGAATCGGAACACTATTTAAGTTTATTGACATTCGACTCGGCGTTTCGTATTTGTACATCGTACGCCGAACTTTTCTAACCCAGACACTTAACCGACATGCCATTGCGTACAATTAACACGTCCTATACCTTTATCATTCCTTGTTTTACCTTTACCTAGACTATATTTCCAAGGTTCAATGTTTAGAAGTCAGAAATATAAGTCAAACATGACTTGGCGCCACGGTGGTCCGAAGAAACAACCATGGTTTGCCTCCTATTACATAGTAGTCCTAAAATAACTCATTTTGAACCTTAATTGTAAGACCCCGAATTTTATGAAATAAAAATATTCAATTTTTCTTATAATTATTATTCAGTAAATGGTTAAATTGATAAAAGTTTAAAGTTAAGGGTGATATGTACAAAGTTTACAAAATACGCAAGTGGTTATAAAATACTCTTGGTTGTCGGGGAATATTCATTTGGTCGTGGAATATTCTTGTTGTTGGGGAATATTCGTACGACGGCGCAACCATTTGTGGGCCCCATAACAGAATAACTGTCAGATGAATAAAATGACAAGTTTGAGTTTTTATAAATAATGGCGTGGTTTATTCTGCATCGACAACACCGTTGGAATACACGGTGGTTAAAATACGATGTCTGGCGTGGTTGCGCGATAGCACCGGTATTGCATGATATTCTTGAATTATTGATTCTTACGTGAAGACATTACTCAATAATTGTTACGATAATTCTTGCTCAATATTTTATTTTATTGATTCAATAATTCTTTGCGTTGATATTTTATATTATTGTTGTTTCAATAATTGTCACTACACAGTATTTCCCATTATCAGATCAATAATTCATATTATTTGAATAAAATTATTAGATAGCATTATTGGCAATGTCTAGAAAGTTATGTCAAGGAGAGGTTTGGTCACCTAATTGCGTGCCAGTAAGAAAAAATCTTTATTGGAAAGCCCCCTCTTTCCTGGGAACTGTCTGGTTGTCATTATTGTGATTCTGTAATATTTATGAATAATTATTGATTTATATGATAAAAAAATATTTATTTGATGTGGATATAATGATGGATTTATTTATGTGGTTATAAATGAAGGATTTAATGTTGAGGTGTTTTGTCGAAATGAAGAACAAAATATGAGATTTTTAGAAAAATTAGTTTATTACTTGATTTTGTATAATCCATAACTCTTTGTGTATAATGAGTTAGGAGATGAGCCATATATCAAAAGAAAGCCCTGGAAGTAAGCTAACCGTAGAAATTGGAATCACCCAAAAATTCTTTGTGGATTTTTCGTGGTGACAGTTTGAGTGAAACTGGTTCGAAGGACTTATAATCCGATAATCAGTGTTCTTGAGATATATTACGTGAGTTATAATTTTTAATCCTATCGTTGGATCGTTGTGATTTTTGGATATGTTATACATATATAAGTTGAGTATATATCCACAAATTTTGAACCGTTTAAAATTAACGTATGACTTGTTATGAATTTTAAGAGGTGACTGATTCGGAAATTATTTTTGTAAATGACTTTGGTGGAAATATTCTAGAAGGTGGGCCCCACTTTTGTTTTTAATTGAAAGCATGTGCTGAATTAAAGCTTCAAGTATGGTGGGCTGGAATTTTCAACTTGCCATGCGTAAGAATAAAATAAATATATTATTTTATTATTTTAGTCTCCTTTGGTGTTCTAGCATTTTTCTATAAATAGGTGCTTATGTTAGAATTGAAAATCACACCAGAAATAAGTTTTCTTTCTCTCTATATTGTCGAGCATATTTTTTAAGTATTTAGATACTTTGAGAGTTACTATTTAGTGCAAGTTTCCTTCGGCTTTACATCTGATGTTCCGGTCAGAAGTACTGCTCTTTTGAGGTAAGGGATTTTAAGTGTTGTTATGTTTCTTCAGTTTCGTAATTTTTCTGACGTTCAAAAATTCTGGATTTGAAATGATAATTTGATGAGTTTTATTGATTGTGTCCAAAATGGTGATTTTTGGATGTATAGATTAAGAGTTATGAATTTTATGAGAAAAGACTATTTTAAAAGTAAACCCTTATAACTCCTTGTGGTTAACTCCAAAATTGGTAAAATTTTTATTAGGAGTATATCTATATAACATCGGTATATTACAGAATTTTGGAATTTTTGGACAAAAGTACAATTTATGATAAATGTCTAAATATTCGGCAGTTTTGACCATGTGAAAAATAGTAAATGAATTTTAAAAATTCCGAGAAAAATATATGTTTAATATGGGACTATATTATACTAAATCCCAGAAAAGAAATATTTTTAGAACTGATTTGGTATTTTTCATGAAAATAGACTAGTTATGAATAAATAAATTAAATATGTTATGTAAAGTAACAAAATTAAAAAATAGGATTTTATGGCTTGGGAATCCTATATATGGTATATGCAGATTTTTGATGAGGTTGTTGGTTATTGGTGATGAAATCTTATGAGTTTGACATTTTAGTATGATTAAATGCATTAATTAGTAAAATGTAAACAATTAAAATAAATTGTTTATAAGTTTAAGAAATGATTAAAATATTGTGGTAATATTAATAATATTAGATTATGAGATTATTAAGTGATTTATAACATTTGGATTAAGGTGTTATGAAATCATCGATTTATGAATCTTACTCTTGATATTAAATGCAATTTGTTGATCGTATTGTTTTTATTATCATATATAACATTTTATAATTAGGTGATGAAATTTCTCTTTGACTTAAGTGTAAAATAGGTAGATTATTGGTATGATCGTGACTATGGGTTCTCTTTGGCGATGGTCTGAATGAATTGTTGGTTGGTATGATCATGACCATTGAATTTATAATTGAATATTTTTAGCTTAAGAGTAAAGGTGAATTGATCAATATGGTTATAATTATTGTTTATATAAATTCTGAAATGATTATATATTTCTTTGAAATATTAACATCATTGGCCTGTAGTGCAAAGATGAGTTGTTGATGAATATCTTTGGCGTGTAGTGCAAAGATGACCTATTGTTGAATATCTTTGGCCCGTAGTGCAAAGATGACATGTTGTTGAATATCTTTGGCATGTAGTGTAAAGATGAACTGTTAATGAATATATTTGGCCCGTAGTGCAAAGATGAACTTATTAGTATGATTATGAATAGGAACTGTGATTTGGTATAACCATGATCTTTGATGTTTTAGGTAAAGACATGTGATGAAAAATATCTTCATCTTGGATGAGAAGAGAAAATTAGAACTACAATTATGATTAAGAGTTATTCACATGACTGTGAACAGGATCTGTTGATTAATGTTACAGGGTTAAAGCATTGTTGGTGGACTTTTAACATGGAGAAGATAATAGACTTTATAGTCTATTTGACTCTTCTAATGGATTGCTCATTCCGCTGCAACTATGGTTGAAAAGTTTTATCATCTAACATATGTTCTAAATCTCTGATTTATTACTGATGAAGGCTATTGATAATTTAATTATCTTTAGTCATAATATTCTTTACTGAGCTAGTTGTACTCACCCTTTTGCTTCACAATTCCTTTCAGGTAATAAGAGTGTAGATGGGTCGAGCGGGGATAACAGGGGAATAGTGTGGTGGTCCGAGACTGTCAAAGTTTCTCAACACATTATAAAACGGCATGACATACAATATATAATTGTATTGAGGACCTAAGATGTGTGTGTATCGATATATATACGCCACTTAATAATTGATTTTGGTGAACAATAATAGGGTGAGGTGAACTGACTTTGGAAGGGTGTTTTGCCACTATCATACAAGATGTCTAATGACATACTGATCTCGTGTTATCGTAAAGGCGGGGTTGTGCACATCCACTTTACGAGTATATCTACGAGCACTACCTATATGATCTTGGAGTTTATTTAAAATATAATTTTCAACTGGAGACAGTGGAGATAGTTATATGTCAAGAGAAGACTCACCATTGGAAGGAACATTGATAGTAATCTTCTCATTTTTCTTTGGGGTCTATTGGATCAACCAAGGATAATTCTCTCGGACATATGATATCTATCATAACTTAGATTCATGGCCTCCCATGTATGAAGAGGTTTCCTTGAGCACTTCCCAAAGATTTTAATTTCTAAAACAGTTCTAGATTGTACCTTTATGTAAGGTATCACTGTGAGGTGCTGTCCATAGTGGGGACATGAGTCACAGTTGGTATTAAAACTCACAGTATATGTGTTGTTGTATTTTGCACGACAATTGTAGTAATAAAGTTGTAGTTATTTTCTGTACCATGTATTTGGCGACTCAGAATAGGTTGGATGGATTGGACCTATTTTGGGGGTGTCACATTGATCACGACCTCAAATATCAAAACTTAAAGAATAAAATTTGTAGGTTTACTTCTTATCTTTCCATATCATCCTGAATCACCTTAATCGGAGTTCGTACAAAAGAGTTATGCTCAATTTACTAAAGGGCATCAAAGCTGACTTTTCATTTTTTTTTGTAAATAAAGCTGACTTTTCATTACCTGAAGCCTAGCGCCCCGGCGCTCAACCAAGGCCATTTTCCAGAGCCCCGGCACTAGAGGCAAGTAGGTTGTTAGGCCAATTTTTTTTTTTTCAAAAATCTTTGGTTTCAAACAATTTAAACGCGCATACTGTAACGCCCCGAAATCCGGTCTATTTTTACACCCGGCATTCCGTACATCACGGTCCCATCTCTTGCCACACATACATCATTATATACTGAAATATAACAACATACATTCTCAATTCCCAGGTTCTAAAACCTTATAACCTCTTTTATTACAAATAATGATAATTACATTATTCTTTCCATCTTACAAGAGTGACTTTTATCCGCCACCAAGGATACATACAGTTTATTAAACTAGTCTATAGTTTAATTTCATCTTTCTACATTACAAGTCTTCACTTGATCTTCACACTCATTCATCTAATGAATCTAACGAATGAGACTTCTTCTAGATACCGATTAGCTTGATCTTTACGGGATCCTTAAGTTCTACTTTTACACTGAATTTTTTTTTCATTTCAAGCAAGTGTGAGCATTCAATTTCCCAGCAAGTCATAACAGTAGAACAAACAACTTTAAGAATTCAAACATTCCTTTATAACTTCGATAACCGAACAAAGGTTATGAAGCAGCTTGAATAATAGGAATAATCTCGATTCATATCATTTTAAAACATTAGTCACATTCACTTTGAAATACTTTCATTCTCTACTCTCTTTCATACACATTCTGTCTGGCTAGAATCAATAGCACAGACTTAACAATAATGGTTCATGTATAAACAGAACATTCTCTTATTGAACAGTTCAATCACAGAACAGTTCATCTCATAGAAACACCAAAGTGTTCAAATTGTGGCACAAGACCTCATACGTTCTACCACCTTGTACAAATATCACACATTTGCACATAGAAAGAACTTCTCAAGTTCAACATCTGAGAAGTTTTAGAAACTAGCATTCATTTAGAATATGAATGAAGTTAAGAAAGTTGCCTTATGCACAGCTATATCTTACGATGAACTGCTCATTCCAATCCCTATAACACATAAGGAAATAACACATACACCAATTAGTCACATACTTGACTTACGTATTGGTTTACTTAACTTTACTTCTTAGGGTTCGCGTTCTTCCAACCTATGTTTACGCGATAACTTCCTTTACCGGTTTACGGCTTCATGACATACGAAGATGTCTACTCAATACATTCATCATCTTTGATGATTTACATTCTTATCTTCTTCTTATAACTTCCCTAGGACTCAGCACACATCGCTTCTCTGCTAGTAGTCCATATGGTACTCTGAGTGGTTTCCCACAAATAACCAACAAACAAGTTCCCATCTCGTCTACACTGCCATCACAGTGAGTTAGATCGGTTGCCAATTTCGTATATACCTTCGCTCTCTGAAGGAATTGTTTAGCCCAGCTCCCATATGTCAACCATCAAAGGTTACGATTGTACCACAACCTAAACTTATCTTAACTTATCTGAACCATTAACTCTAATGTTCGTTAAGTTAATTTCTTATTCCTTATAGCTTTCTGGCAACTAAATGCCATACCGTATGATTCATTCTTATCGTCTAAGTCATACAGTCTTTTGTATACTCATAACGATCATTCAAGTTAATCATTAACTCGACTTCTTTACATTATACATCATTGTCTTTAATTCAGCATCTTCACCATTCACGGTTTAATCATTGGTCTTCATTACTCTACGGTCAAACCATACACGGGGGTGTAGGTTCTGCCCGTTTAATATTCGCGTACACTCAACCTTCACGTCGGTTAAAGTGTTTAACACTTACATTTCATTCTAAAATTCTCCATCTGACTCACATTCGGCTTTCATTAATCTTATTACTGTTTGTTACGGCTTTCTTATAAATCATATCTTATCTAATACTTTCGTTATCCATTACATGAACCCCATGTTCATTATTCTTTGTTGTATGCTAAAACCCACATAACATCGAAATGTTATTCATTACCCTCATCACTCAACGTTTAAGGAATCACAATCATAGCAATCCCCCATGTTCGTTTATCGCGACTACGGTCCCCGAATATCGGTTATGTAACCCGCGTTTACATTCTTTATCTTTTAATCTCATTTAATCTTTCCGTTCAACCTTTATTAAAGGTTTAAAACACTTGATTAAGTGTTACATTCGATGAACTACACGTTCATTAGCTTTTGGTACACTTTCCCCAGGTTTTGAGCAATTAAAAGCTCATTACTGGGCTTTGCCCTGCACCGGCGTTGTGGCGTCGATCCCCTTCTTGTTTCTTTCGTGCTTAGCCTGCTTTAGGCGTCATGGCTTCACTCCTCGTGACTATGACTCATGTTTGTGGCACAAGTTTCTAGTATAGAACTACCCGATCGCAACAACTGCGTGCGCCACTTACTAAGGCATGGTTGGTGGCTGCGGCTGAAGCCCTAATCTCTGATTATTTTTCTAAGTGTTAACTTATTCTGAGACGGTTACTTCACGATCTCATAACTTCTTTGTTATAACTCGGAATGAGGTTATTCCAAAGCCATTCTCTTCTTTATTTTACGTACTTCAATCCCCCTCGGACAAAACTTCGTTCTGAATCCGTTAACATGCCATTTGATTGGCTTAATCTTCACCCTTCGTTCGTTTTACGTTTTTAACACTCTTTGTTCGTTCGTCCGTAATTCGGTCATCCGAACTCGGAATTCGTTCATTCTTGAGTCCACAACTGACGTTTTCTATGTTCTCTTACTTTCTTATGGAACCCTACACGTTCGAGTTCATTTACTAACTTTCTATTTCTCGTTCGTTTTTTACAAAATTTTCGCCATAACTTCGTTATAGCTCAATTTTAATCCGTTCTTCATGAACGTTTCTACCGTTCCTAACCAAGCAATAAGCATCTAACTTATACGCGATGGTTTTAAACTTGTCCATCAATAACATTTATACTACGATGGTTTTAAATTTGTCCATCAACAACATTCTTCGCGTTCTTCACGTGTTCTTCGCGTTCTTCGTTCGTTCTTCATTTTTTAATCGATATTTTGATTACGAATTCACTTTTTCTTGGAATTTGATGTTATAAAACACAATTCCTTACTTATTTCGCCGAATCGTTCATATGATTCATTCGGATCGTTCAAATTCATTACGAATCTTATACTTCTTTAAGAAATGTATTTACTAAACTTCTAATTCTTGATTCTTCATTTTCTCATGATTTCAACCATATGAAATCATTTTTAACATCTTTTACTTCTTATTCTCATTAAGTTATGTTTTAAACATATAAAACTTAAAGAAAATTAATTCAGAAGTTAGGTTTTTGATACCTTTCTTCTTTAATCTCCTTCCGTTGGACAAAGTTTGCTCACGAGCAAGCTTTTCCTCTTCCTTTTCCTCTTCTTTCTCATCTGAAATCTCTCTCTCTCTCTCTCTCTCTCAAATGTTGTAGGATTTGCAAAATCCTAAACAAATGAATTTAGCTTCCTATTTATAAATTTTCTAAGCTAGGGGCAAAATAGTCATTTTGCCCCTCCTGTTACTATTCACACCTCCTTACTATTCATGAAGCTTCCCTTGAAAGCTTCGTGCTTCCATCCTGCGGAAATTGTCTGACAGTTTGAAAACTGCGATTCTCGGAATCTAAATATTTTTGGATATTTCGTCTTTCCTTTACCGACTAACTTTTACGCATTCTTCGGATCTCCAAAAAACTGAAAAACACTTTTTGATGTTAAGAGTTTTCCTTCACGTTTTCCCCTAACGTAGTTAAATGAATGAAAAGTACATAACAGTACTTTTCGTCGCTTTTATTTCGTTCGATTTCTGCATGTTTTTCAAGAAAAACTTTTATCGGCTTACTTAACTTTTCATGATATATTATCGTCAAATCTTTTGACAAAATGTCATTTCGACATACCGAACTCTCGAAAAGGCTTAGGTTATTCAAACCCTAATCCTTAGGGTTTTTTCGGATGAATAATGCCTATTTTGTCTTTTTCCCGAAAATATTTTATTTTCTTCTTAAAAAATTTTACTCGTTCAGTCTAGCTCGTAACCAGAATCCTTCCGATTTATAATCATCTTAGGTTCTAGAATGATTAATAAACACATAACACATAATAGTATTAATAAAAAAATTTACTTTATTAATAACTAATTCTTTAAATCTTAAATTCTGGACAATCCGATTTTCTGGGTTGTCACACCTACTTTAAAGCATCATAATTTACTCGTTCGATATCAGAACGAGTTCATTCTTATGCCATTTTTTTCCTTGTAACAAATTCTTCAAATCCCCCCGGATAGAAAAATTTTCACAATTCTCTAAATTGTTTGGAAATCGGATCAAAACCCCTTTGGGAGCCATTTTTCACCGAACGTCTTTTTAACGACAAATTTTCTAAACGTCTTAACTTGCTCCTCCGAAGTCAGATTGAGTTCGTTCTTGAGGTCACTGATGAGTGAGTTTTATACTCATAATTGAGTGCGTTTGAGCTTAATCTTTTGGTTGATTTTAAGTATTTGTGTCTATTCATGCATGTTTTATGTTGTTTTGTAGGAATCGGGACAAAAGTTACTTGGATCGACGTTCGGGGTGGCTAGATTTGCATTTTTGGCTTGCCATTTACACAGCAGTCACTTCAGACCCAATTTGAGTATTTCTCCGGACCTTATTTCGAAATAATTAAAGAATTAAAGTTGTAGATCTACTTCTCCTCTTTTCGGAACATCTTGAATCATCGAAATCGGAGTTCGGATGAAGAAGTTATGGTCATTTTTCCAAAGGACGTCGGAGCAGAAAATGTCAGAGAATGGGGCCAGCGCCGGGGCGCCCAAACCAAGGCTAATTGGAGCGCCGGGGAGCTAGGAGATGACTTCTCAAAGACTGTGCCTAGTCTTTGAGGCCGGGAAAGGTCTGGCAAGGCTTGGACGCATTTTGGGGCGAATTTTGACACCTTTTTGACTCCAAATTGGATTGGGTTTGTTCCTAAGCTAAAACTTGGACTTGTAACCTATAAATACATGATGTAAGGCATAAAATAGAGGAGATTACTTAGATTAGCTTAGATAAAAACACTCCATTAGATTAGAATATAAACCCTAGTTCTTAATTAGCCATTGGAGATTAAATCAAATTGAAGAACACTGAAGATCAAGAGCAAGAGCAAGAGGGGAGCATCAGATTTGCTGACAACAGATTCTATTCTCTTCTCTTATCATACATTTATCTTTTAATGTCTATTCAGTTGTGGATTCTTGGTTTTAATTCATTAATTATGAACTAACTCTTTTATTAATATTCCTATTGAACCTTTTATGGCTATAAATTAGTTATTTAATTTATTCCAATTATTTGTGTCAAAGTGAGTTGTTTATCTTGCCTTATGCTTATTGATTAATTATCTGATCAGTAATTACCTTGTTACTCTTGAAGGAATTGAAAGAGGAATTCTAGGGTTAGAATTGGGCATGATAACATGTGACTTAGTTATTTGCAAAGTGAATAATTAGGTTTATGAATTGAATGGAAATATCTGTTCCCCGCATGTAACACATAAGGAATTGGAATTGAAGGAGTTTAATTCAATTATTTTGCATAGGAATATAGCAAGATTAATCTGGATTAAATAGAAGTCAATTGATCACTTGGAAAAGGGCTTTTGGCATTTGAGAATTCCTGTTAACAATTCATTAGGCATAATAATTGGGATAATTGGGATAATTAGTTTATAGTTCATAATTGGGGATATTGGAGTCTTAACCTTTATTTATTTAAATTCATTTATAAAGCAATTCAGTTTAACTAGTTAATTTAGTTTTCTTAGTTAGAAAAATCACAATTTGCAATTGTTTAAATAAAATTGATTTGGTTAAGAGTTAGTATTTGGTAATTTTTATTAAATAATTCCTCGTGGGAACGATACTCTACTTTCACTTTATTACTTGTTGACCGTGTATACTTGCACGTATTCATTGATTGCGAAATCGACCAACAAGTTTTTGGCGACGTTGCCGGGGAATTGGGAAAAAAAAAAGAAAAAAAAAGAAATGCTCAAAAGAATAAAAAATCCAGTAAAAGAAAAAGAAAAAGAAAAAAGAATAAACACCGTGGCATGCTTGTCTAGTTTTGTGGCCTTTGTTACTTGAGTAAGCAAGCCCGAGGGGATTGTCTTTACACCTAGCGCCCTAAGGTCTTTATGGCTTGGGAGTTGTTGGTCGAAAGCTCGTTAAGGTAGCACTGAAAAGCCTAAGGTAATAAGACATTGCACAGCCATGAGAAAAAAAATGAATAAAATACGAGAAAGAGCAAAAATGCCCTCGTGATTGAATAAAAGTAGAAATAAATCCTGTATTTACCCTTAGACTTGGTAATTGTTTAGTTTTAATCGGAGTTGTCATGTTCACAAAAGTAATTGAATTGGAACTGAAATTTTCCTTTTAAGAAGTTTGTTATGTGATTATCTTGAACTGTGGTTGGTTAGAATGGTTAACAAGCAAACACGCACAACATGGGTGATGACAGGTTTGGATTGACTAATTGGTTAGAGTTATGGACTTTGACTTGATTGGATATATTATTTGAGTATAAATGATATCTTTGAGGCCTGTTGCTATATATCATACTGATTTATTACTAGGTTCGTAGGTATATTAGAAAGTAGATCATGCATATGCATTCATGTAGTTGAGTTAGTTTGTTTATTTTTGTTCTTTTGTGTTTTTGCTTGAGGACAAGCAAAGGTTTAAGTTTGGGGGTATTTGATGAGTGAGTTTTATATTCATAATTGAGTGCGTTTGAGCTTAATCTTTTGGTTGATTTTAAGTATTTGTGTCTATTCATGCATGTTTTATGTTGTTTTGTAAGAATTGGGACAAAAGTTACTTGGATCGACGTTCGGGGTGGCTAGATTTGCGTTTTTGACTTGCCATTTACACAGCAGTCACTTCAGACCCAATTTGAGTATTGCTACGGACCTTATTTTGAAACACTTAAAGAATGAAAGTTGTATATCTACTTCTCCTCTTTCCGGAATATCTTGAATCATCGAAATCGGAGTTCGGACGAAGATGTTATGGCCATTTTCCCAAAGAACGTCGTAGCAGAAAATGTCAGAGAATGGGGCCAGTGCCGGGGCGCCTAAACCAAGGCTAATTGGAGCGCCGGGGCACTAGGGGACAGCTTCTCAGCGCCGTGCCCAGCGTTGGGGCACTGGGGAAGGTCCTGGCAAGGCTTGGACGCGTTGTGGGACGAATTTTGACACCTTTTTGACTCCAAATTAGATTGAGTTTATTTCTAAGCTAAAAATTGGACTTGTAACCTATAAATACATGATGTAAGGCATAAAATAGAGGAGATTACATAGATTAGCTTAGATAAAAACACCCCATTAGATTAGAATATAAACCCTAGTTCTTAATTAGCCATTGGAGATTGAATCAAATTGAAGAACACTGAAGATCAAGAGCAAGAGCAAGAGGGGAGCATCAGAATTGCTGACAATAGATTCTATTTTCTTCTCTTATCATACTTTTATCTTTTAATGTCTATTCAGTTGTGGATTCTTGGTTTTAATTCATTAATTATGAACTAACTCTTTTATTAAGATTTCAATTGAACCTTTTATGGCTATAAATTAGTTATTTAATTTATTCCAATTATTTGTGTCAAAGTGAGTTGTTTATCTTTTCTTATGCTTATTGATTAATTATCTGATCAGTAATTACCTTGTTTCTCTAGAAGGAATTGAAAGAGGAATTCTAGGGTTAGAACTGGGCATGATAACATGTGACTTAGTTATTTGCAAAGTGAATAATTAGGTTTGTGAATTGAATGGAAATATCTGTTCACCGCATGTAACACATAAGGAATTGGAATTGAAGGAGTTTAATTCAATTGTTTTGCATAGGAATATAGCAAGATTAATCTGGATTAAATAGAAGTTAATTGATCACTTAGAAAAAGGCTTTTGGCATTTGAGAATTCCTGTTAACAATTTATTAGGCATAATAATTGGGATAATTGGATAATTAGTTTATAGTTCATAATTTTGGATATTGGAGTCTTAACCTTTATTTATTTAAATTCATTTATAAAGCAATTCAGTTTAATTAGTTAATTTAGTTTTCTTAGTTAGAAAAATCACAATTTGCAATTGTTTAAATAAAATTGATTTGGTTAAGAGTTAGTATTTAGTAATTTTTATTAAATAATTTCTCGTGGGAACGATACTCTACTTTCACTTTATTACTTGTTGACCGTGTATACTTGCACTTATTCATTGATTGCCAAATCGACCAATACCCACGACTCACTTATTCACCCAATTACATAAGACCCGAAAAGAAATAATAAGAAATAATTTTCTGAAAGCATGAACTACCCGTAAACACTTGGAACACTTCCAAAACATATATTAATATGATTCTATATTTTGAAATCATACCACAACATATAAACAAACACATATCAAGGTCCGTTTATAGTCCATTATTAGCTTGTTTAACCATCCTCATGCTTAGGCTTAAGTTTTATTCTTTGATTTACTTGACATGCATCTTTAGGGTGTTTTAACATATGTAAAACCCATAAACATTATCTCTCCAATATCCTTGTATGATCTATCATCACATAAACACAACCACCAACAAGGCACTTCTCTAACAAGCTAGAAAGATTTAAAAGAAAATGGATGAAGTATATGTGTTTGATGTTCTTACCTTCTTAGTTTTCTTTTTCTTCTTCTTCTTAAGCTTGATTCAAGCTTTAATTCTTGCTCTCCTTCCCCTTGATAGGTCCATCCCCTTCTTTCTTTTCTCTCTATCTCTTGAGCTCTCTCTTGCTTTCTTTAGTTTCTCCCAACACTTAGAATAATTTTTGCTAACAAATGAAATGTCTAGCACTTATTTTGCTTATATAAAACATAGTTTCCATTTCTTACAAGTTGGTCACTCAACTTAAGTCACACAAGGTCTTCCCCCTTGTGTTTAATAACTTACTAATCATCCCCTTGAGTTAACCTAATCAAACCACAATTAAACTAACTCAAGACACTTGATAGTCACCTAATGGGGAACCAAGCATTCATGACTACTTCTTAGGTGTGGTGAGTCATGCATCATGATTCACCAATTGTCCCCCAATCCCTCCAAATAACTGACCATAAAAGGCCATTTCTACCCCTTATCTTACTTTGGATAGAGGGTGAGTCAACATGTGTTTATCCCATATGGGATTAACACCAACATATCTTGCTTTGGCTTCAAGTCGTAAGGTTTAACCCTAAGGCTTGAGCCATGGCTCAACCCTAAGCCAAGTCACCCTTAACCTTTTATTTTACCCTTGGCTCAACCCTAGCGAAGCATTCCCAAACCCTAGGATCAACCCTAGGCTTAAACCTTGGCTCAACCCTAGCCAATTCTTCATTTCTTAGCCAAGCCTCAAAATTCTTAGGCTTAGATTTTCTTATCTAGTTAGGTTTTCTAACTTTTTCAGGTACGTTTTCGTAATCCGCTCGATTAGCCGAAAAATTGACTTTTGATTTTTGAAAATTCGATTTCGCCACAAATCCCCCTTTTTCCGAAGAAACACTATATCGTAATTTGAAAATTCAAAAAATCGAGTTTGCATTTTTAGCGTAAATAATGTTTTTACGTTTTTTCTCGAAAAAAATTTATTTTCTACATTTACCCTCTAAACACTCAAAAACGCGCACATAACTCGTAGCACGATCATATAACGACCATAAGTAACATAAAACACAAATTATCAATAAAAATCTTATTTTATTCAATAGTTTCATAGAAATCTTATTTGCAGAGATTATTTAAAAAGATTGTTCAATCGTTGCGATCATTACAAGGTTTCTCAACCTAATTAAAGGTAAATTTGTACTCTCTCAATTTATTGAGTGACCTTAAGTTTTATGGCGTAAAATTTGAGAGTATTATTGTAAGTCCATTATTAGTGATATAGTGGAGATTCGGAGTTCGGCATGTGATTTTTCCCTTTTAAGGGTTTTTCATGTTAAATATTGTGTCTTGTTTGTGGATGATTATTTATTATTTTTGTTCTCAATATTGGGCTTGTTGATTTCCTATTTAATTGCACAAAGTGGGAAAAATAATTCCTGAGATTGAAATTATTTTAGATGCATTTTTCCTAATAGGTTGGGATAGTGTCAAATTTATGGTGTAAAAAAAACATGATATAACTTTTCAAACATTGTTATCGTTGCAAATGCAGCCTTGCAAACAAACTTTCAATTACGTTTGTAAAATGCTGTCACCGCTGTTATGCAAACGAACAAGCCATGAGTGTTATGATAAGAGAGTACAATTGTTATACTCATCCGTTCTATTAAAGTTGATCTCATTTCACCATTTCCTTTATGAAATATGTTAGTATTTGAACCGGGTCAGATCCGTGGATCATGAACATCCACTTGGGTATGGATATTGGATAACCCAATAAGGATTGAAAGAGTCCCATATCACTTGGAAGTATTTTAAATAATACGTGATATGGTTAGGACTCTATATGAGATAACTCTCCTGATTTAGTCAGTTGTAGACTTATCCCTTACGTATTGATTTTTACGTTAAATACTGAAGCTTACTGTGTGTAGGGCTAAGGAAAAATAATGTATTATTTTTCCTATACAGTTTCTCTCTATATACTCTCTCTAGTATTTCCAAGCTTCCATCAATAGGCTTGGGTGTACTTGGTGTGATCCATTAAATAGTTCGTTCGCATTAATTGCTTGTAACAACTATATATTGACGAGAATTAAGAAGGATCGTAGTAGCTGTGTTCGTTGTGTCACTTGTAGATTTGGCATTCGGTTCAACCGTTTCCGCTTCGTGGATACTTACAGATTCATATGTAAGTATTATTTATGTGTTAGTTTCCACCTAATATTCTAACATTGGTATCAGAGCCAGGCTATGCCTGATCTCGCATAAATATTTTGTCATTATTTTGTTTTTGCATATAAAGCTTGTAATATGACATGCATAATATGCTAGAGTACATATTAGAGGCTGAAAATACAATATGATTTAGTCCATATGCATGTTTAGACACCTGCAAAATTTCGTTGCAATCGGATTTGTTTTTTGAGAGAAAACGCAAACCTTAATTTGTATTTACATTTTTTCTAAATAAAAATCTGTTTTACTACATAAGTCAAATGTATATTTTCTTTACATATTAAAATAGTACATCTCGCCACGATTCCAGAAATATAAAGTTTATATTTTTTGGACATCTGTAGAATTAATTATGATTTTTGAAAAAAAAGGTACTAAAGCTGTAATTATGCTTACAGTGCGAGGAAGAAGACGTGGCGATGATGTCGGTATACGTCGGTAGCTCGTCGATCGTCGATCTTGTCCGCATCGTCGGCGTCGGTGATGATACCCGCGCTTTATTTAAAAAAAGGTTAACGTCGTGGGGTCCACGCGCCACCTTCTGGATATTTTTTTTGAAATTTTTTTACAGAAAAATTTGTTTTTAGTTTCTGGTCACTTTAATTATTTTTTTGAATTTTTCCATCAAAGAAAAAAATTTTCAAAAATTGTTTGTAGCTATTTAAAGTGATTTAAAAATTGTTTAAAAAATGTCCAGAAATTTTTTTTGGGGCCAAATTTTTTCATGTGATTTCAGAGGCATATTTACAAGTTCTCCACTTATTGGTGTTGAGAATTGGTTTGTATTAGTATCTTAAATTATTTTTCTATCAATTATTATTTATTTGAAAAATAATTGCATTAAATAGTAAAATATTTTTGAAAAATCCAGAAAAATCTCAGTATTAATTCTTCATGTATAAATACTGTTAGAAAATTATTTGGTCAATTTTTGAGTAACATTGGATATTATTTTACATTTATTGTTGTATATTTATGTGTAAATATTATGTTTAATGAGCATATTTGTTGCGTTCGTCCCCTTAGGACTTGACCAAATACATCTGGCTTCCTAGTGGGAGCTGTGGTGGGTTCATTCATGCACATACCCCATATTTGTTATTGCATGGTGCTTTGGATGGACTAAAAAGGGTTGATATTTATTTGTTTTTGGAGATGGGCTCTCACTTTGTGATAGAGACCTGAGATAAAATAATTATGAAAAGATAAGTGCAGCATTCCCATTTTTATTATTAGATTGATGAAGTAGGAATCTTTGGTGCAATTTTTTGGTATTGATGTATTTATATCGAAGCCTTGTAAGGGAATGTAATTTTGCACTTGTTCTTTAATTAATTGATTTTATCTCCCAAAGAACAAATAAATTGTCAATATGGGTTTTTTGTTTCATAAACCCGTCCTTATTTTGTTGAAATGGGCTATTTGGATTTTGTCATATAAAATCAAATTAATCACAATTATTTATTTTATGACGTGGAATGATGATTATGAGCTTAGCATTTTTTCGATTTCTATCCATAGACTAAATAATTGTGATTAATTAGGATTTAATGACAAAATTATTATGTGTGTTAATATTCATATTTTGTGCAACCTTATTGTAGTGACATGGCCTCTAAAAATGTAATTGCTGACCTTAACAAAGGTGAAAAATTGGATGATAAAAATTATTACCTTTGGTCGAAGAAAATTCAATATTTGCTTAATGAGTTAGATGTGCTTGAAACTTTGACTACCACTATGCAACCGCCTGAGGAGGGTACCACTGTTCAGCACCGTCGAGACAAACAAATCTATGATGAATGGGTCGAGAAGGATTGTTGTGCGCGCTTTACCATGTTAAGCAGCATGCACAACGACCTTATTAGCGAATTTGAGTCCTGCAAAACTGCAATGGAAATATGGGATATGCTTAAGAAGTCCTTTGGAGGGACTACTGCTACTAGGTTGCGCGAGCTTAATTATAAGTTGGACCGTTACATGAAGGAACCAAAACACACTATGGTGGAGCGCCTTCGAGTAATGTCTGCAATGATCCGCGAGCTTAGTGCAGCTGGCACAACCCTTACTGAAGAGCAACAGATTCATGTTGTGCTCAGGTCTTTACCTGATGCTTGGGAGCCTGTCACGATGACTATGATACATAATTACAGTATCAAAACTCTTGTTGATCTCAAAAGGCATCTTGAACTTGAATATGAGCGCCGTGGTGCTAAAGATGGCAGCTTTGTTTTTTGTGGCTCAAAATTTGGTCCGCGCAATCTGAAAAAGCAAGCGCGCAAAAGGCAAGCTAATGGCAACGATCAGGTTAAGACTAATGTGTAAGACCCCAACTTATTATTAATGAAATTTAATTTTCTCTATTTATTATTTTGAAATAGTAAGGGTTGATTTGATTAATGTCGATAGTTATGGGTAAAATACGCAAATATTTCAAAATAAGCAAGTGGTTATAAAATATTCATTGTTGTAGGGAATATTCGTTTGGTCGTGGAATATTCTTGTTGTTAGGGAATATTAAATGCGGACGGCCACAGCGATCTTTTTGTGGGCCCCATAACTGAAAGCGATTGGATGAAGAAAACGACAAATATAAGTTGTTTAAAAATAACGGCGTAGTTATTCTGGTTATCTTGTTAAAATACTCGGTGGTTAAAACACAGTAGCACACGGTATTGCACCAATTATTGATTCTTACGTAAGAAGGCACTACTCAATAATGGTTATAGTAATTACTGTTCAATATTTTATTGATTTAATAATTCTTTGCGTTGATATTTTATATTCTTTGTTTTTTCAATAATTGTCATTACGGTATTTTTCATTATCGAAGCAATAATTCATATTATCTGAATAATATTATTAGATAACATTATTGGCAATGTCTAGAAAGTTACATGCAGGGAGAGGTTTGGTCACCTAATTGCGTGCGATGGCGAAAATTCTTATTGGAAAGCCCCTCTCCCTGAGGAGCGCACAGTTGTCGATATTGTGATTACGTAATATTATTTGTGAATAATTAATTATTGATTCATATGATGAGGAAAATATTGATTTTATGTGGATATAGATGGAGAAAATTTTAATGTGACAATTGTTGAAAATTAAAATTTTATCTTTTTTGATAAAATAATTCATTTAAATATATTATTATATTTTAATAATATAATAATGGTGATATTTTACAACGAATGTGGGATATTTGAGTATATGAGGAGGAAGAGTATTTTTGTTGCAATAAATGTTTAAAACATGTTAAACATGTCGGTGGACCCCATTTATTGGTGAAATTTGATTATAGCACAAAATCGCTTGGTTTGTGGATTTGGTTAATTTTTGTTTGGAATTGGAAAAACTTTCTTACGCAAAGTTGTAGAGAATTGAATTTCCTATATAAACTCCCCGAGAATTGAATTTTTTTTTGATAAAAGGGCTATTTTGATAAAAGAAATATTTTATTATGAATTTTAAATTTGGTTATTATCGGAGATTCGTGGAAGGATTTTCTCGAATCGCTACTCCATTAACTCGGTGACTCGGAAAGATATAAAATTAGTTTGGAGGCGAAGAATGCGAGAAGAGTTTCCAAGAGCTTAAGAGGAGACTTATTTATTTTACTTATTCTAAAAATACCATCTAGTTTCGGATGGATTTGTTATCTCTGACGATGCTTGAGGCGAAGGGTTAGGATGTGTTCTCATGCAGCGTGGAAAAGTCATAGCCTATGCCTCGCGACAACAAAAAGAATATGAGAGGAATTATCCTACTCATGATCTAGAGTTAGCGGCCGATCGTTTTCAGCTAAAGATATGGAGCACTATCTATATGGGGAGAAAGTAGAGATATATTCGGACCATAAAAGCCTCGAATATTTCTTCACGCAAAAGGAACTCAACATGCGGCAATGGCGTTGGCTTGAGTTGTTGAAAGATTACGACCACACTATTCAATACCATCACGGAAAAGCGAGCGTGGTAGGCGGCGCGTTGAGTAGAAGATCATATCGCGAGGAACGAGTGCGATGATGTCAAGTATCTGCGCGTAGAGCCAACTTTAATAGAAAAAGTTAAGGTTGCTCGAGCAGAGCACGGAGATGATGCGTATGAAGAAGAAAGTACAAGAAGGAGCTATTAGGAAGCAAGAATTGACGAAGAAGAAATACTTGAGTCCACTCTGAACTTTGTGTTCTAACGACTACGATTTGATGTACAAGATTATGATGGAGGCACCGCAATACACCATTTGCAATCCATCACGGAAGTACCAAAATGTATCGTGATCTTGACATACATTTTGGTGGAACAATATGAAGAGAGAGATTGCAAAGTTTATCTCGATGTGTTTAACTTGTCGGCGTGTAAAGCGCGGAACATCTAGTACCTAAGGTCTGTTGCAACCACTTGAGATTCCGAAATAGAAGTGGGAACACATTACCATGGATTTAGTTCACGGGTCTTCGTCACGGTTTCTCAAGGCATCAATGTTATTTGGGTTATTGTTGATAGATTAACCAAGTCGCTCATTTCTTGCCGTCACGGGAGACTTATTCCTTGAGCGTCTTGCTAGTATATGCGTGAATGAGATTGTGAGGTTGCATGGCATGCTGTATCCATAGTTTAGGATAGTGACCCAAGATTCACTTCAAGATTTTGGGTTAGCTTGCAAAAAGCTATGAGCGCAGTTCTGATTGATTTGACATACCATCCTCAAGCAGACGAACAATTAGAAAGGACTATTCAAACTCTTGAAGATCTATTAAGACTACATGTCCTAGACTTCAAGGGCGGTTGGGATAAGTATTTACCATTGGTGGAATTCTCTCCTACAACAACGGTTATTAAGCAAGTATAGGTGTGGCTCCATTTGAAGCATTATATGGACGAAAGTGAACTTATTATTAATGAAATTTAATTTTCTCTATTTATTATTTTGAAATAGTAAGGGTTGATTTGATTAATGTGGATAGTTATGGGTAAAATCATGAAATATTTCAAAATAAGCAAGTGGTTATAAAATATTCATTGTTGTGGGGAATATTAGTTTGGTGGTGGAATATTCTTCTTTGTCGGGGAATATTAAATGCTGACAAAATATTCATGATCTTTTATGGGCCCCATGTGAGAAAGCGATTGGATGAAAAAAGCGACAAATATAAGTTGTTTAAAAATAACGGCGTAGTTATTCTGAATTATCTTGTTAAAATACTCGGTGGTTTAAAACACGATAGCTTTGCGGTATTGCACGATTATTGATTCTTACGTGAAGGCACTACTCGATAATGGTTACGATAATTCTTTATTCGATATTTTATTGATTTAATAATTCTTTGCGTTGATATTTTATATTGTTGTTGTTTGATAATTGTCATTACGATATTTTTCATTATCGAAGCAATAATTCATATTATCTGAATAATATTATTAGATAACATTATTGGCAATGTCTAGAAAGTTACATACAAGGAGAGGTTTGGTCACCTAATTGCTTGCGCCCGATGAGGAGAAATTCTTATTGGAAAGCCCCTCTTTCACAGGGCTGCTGCACGGTTGTCGATATTGTGATTACATAATATTATTTGTGAATAATTAATTATTGATTCATATGATGAGGAAAATATTGATTTTATGTGGATATAGATGGAGAAAATTTTTAATGTGACAATTGTTGAAAATTGAAATTTTATCTTTTTGATAAAATAATTCATTTAAATATATTATTATATTTTAATAATATAATAATGATGATATTTTTACGATGAATGTGGGATATATGAGTATATGTGGAGGAGAGTATTTTTGTTACCAAAAATATTTAAAACATATTTTATGTGTCGGTGGACCCCATTTCTTGGTTTGAAATTTGATTATAGCTTTGTAAAATCGCTTGGTTTGTGGATTTGATCAATTTTGTTTGGAATTTGGAAAAACTTTCTTACGTAAAGTTGTAGAAATTGAATTTCCTATAAAAAATCGAGTTTCGATTTTTTGACAAAAGGGCTATTTATTATGAATTATTATTGAAGTTAGAAGCTCAAAATAATTGATTTTGGAAGTTTAAAATATTTTAAATAACAAAAACGTTTTTTCATTATGGTGTGTTACACACATGTGTGTTGAAAGAAATTGAATTCAGTCTTGGAAAGTTGGCGTAGGAAAATTTAATTTATATATTAATATTATATTAAATTTTACGCTTTGGTGTTAAGCATTTTCACTATAAATAGGGTCTTGGGTTAGAATTGAAAATCACACCGGCTGAAGTTTTCTCTCTCTATATTATCGGCGTATTCTTGTGAGTATTTTGAGTATATTTGAGTATTGCTATCTGATGCAAGTTCAATCATAGCTTTATATCCAGGTGTTTAATTTAAAATCTTGATCTTTTTGAGGTAAGGGATATTATTTTTTTTTATGATATTATTTATTCTAATATCATTATCTTTGAAATATTGATCTGAACTTTTTATCAAATTTGGAACTTTTAATGTGGAGTTCTTATTCACGTATCTGACCTTTATTCACGTATCTGATCTTATTCACGAATCGGCCTTATTCATGAAAATGAAAATTTTCCTTTTAAGTCAAAATATCTATTACGGATACTAGCTTTGATTGTATCCATGTTTTGATCATTCTTGAATTTTACACCTATGATTATTTTTGAGGTATTTTTGGACATGGATAAAACAAAATCTGAATCCTTAATCCTTAATCCTTAATCCTTGTCATTTTGTTTCCTTTGGATTCGTTTCTTTAAAAATATTTTTCATCATCCTCGGTCTTAAATGATGATATTATTGAATATCTTTGGCTTTTGTAGTGCAAAGATGAATGATTTCGATGAATATCTTTGGCTAGTAGTGCAAAAGATGAGCAGTGTTTAGATGAACATGACCAAGATGATGAATATCTTTGGCACATAGTGCAAAGATGAATATTTGATTCGGATATATATTGATTGATGTTACGGGGATAAAAGATGAGCGATGAACTTTTAAATTCATACATAGAAGATAGTAGTTTGCATTCTCTACTTAACTCTTCTAATGAATTATTATTTCATTGCGAATATTGATTTAAAACTTGTTGTCTATTGTATTACATTAGATTTTTCCTGTTGAAGACTAACGATAATTTGTTGTATATTATCTTAGTCGTAATATTCTTCTTGGGGCTAGTTGAGCTCACCCTTTTCCTTTTTGTTCCATTTTTCTTCTCGGGATGCGAGAATATAAGCGAAATCTGCAGTCGGGGTATGGAATGAAGGTTCTAGAGAGTTGTTTAGTAGTCCTCACCATTTTTTGTAAAATAATGTATCGATAAATGTGATGAGGATTTATTTGAGTATAGATATTGTCTGCAGAAGATAATATTTGTATTCAAACTCACGATTTCTTTGTTGTAATAATAAAGTTGTAGTTGTTTACATACCATGTATTGTGAACTTTCGAGAATGGGTGATGTATACCTATTTTGGGGGCGTCATGGTTGGTATCGAGCTTAGGGATATGATCTCTGGCGGAGATCGGGGAATAGAACTAGGAGGGAGGCAGAGTAAATCCTTGCTAGTGTGTCTACTAAGCTTATTTGTTAGTTAGTCGATATATAGGGATATTATGTGATATATTGATTTCCTTAATTAACCCTTGTTTTATGGCGGTGTTGAGAATGTCGTTGAGAATATTAACAATGGAAATGAGGCCAGTGTGAGAGCGCTTTGTACTCACCAGCGAGGAGAGCGTCTGCAGCAGTGGCAATGTTCCTCTGTGAACAACACCACTGCTGGCGAGATGATGAGCGAGGGGATGTTTAGAAGCTTTTTGCGATTCATGCAAAATCGAGGCGAGGAGACTTCGTGTTCAAAATCTGAGGAGAAATGATAGCAATTCACGGGTTGTCACGACGGCCGGCGATTCGAAGAGTTGGGACCACGAATTTAAGGAAAGCGGATCCGATCATGGCGGAAACATGGGTCAAACAAATTACAAGATATTCGATGTCTTGGGATGCGGAGAGAACGAAGGTTCCATTCGCCACCTTTATGTTAAAGTGGCGAAGCGGACTCTTGGTGGGAGTGCGTGAAGCGTACCCATCGGTACTTTTTCGGCATGTCTTGGGAGACGTTTGAAAACTATTTAATGACAAATACTTTCACGAAAGTGTTAAATCGTATGAAGGAAGTGGAGTTTATTAGATTAGGAACGAAATAACATGGCGGTGTCTCGATGCGAGGCAAAGTTTGCGAGTTATCGAGTTTTGCACCTCATTTGGTGGAGAATGAGGAGCGTATATGCGCGGATGTTTACTTAGAGGTTTGAAACCCGGCGTCGTCGATATCTCATTTCTCATAAATTTTCTCTCTATTCGGATGTTGTTAGCGAGGGCTCAATTATTAGGCGAGATAACTTGAGTACGGTCAATGAGGGGACCATGACGAGGATATCTGGGAGATAGCGATCAACAAATAAAACAACGATAACCGGCGGAGAAAGAAAAAAGACGGACAAAAATGGTAACCACTCTGGTGGTAATCATAGCCCGTGAAAATAGAAGAAGCGAGTCGGGAGGAGATTTTAAAAGGAGATTTAACAACGACCATGTGAAGGCAGCGGTCTTGTGACAAGCCCCGGTTCTAAGGAGGAAAACGACCACCGGTCGTATCTTTATAAATCTGGGGAAGAGGGACATATCGGTCAAAGCGCCCTACAGATTCAAGGTATGCTATAATTGTGGAAAGGAAGGACATATCGCTCGAGATTATGCGATGGCGAAACCTAGTTAGTGAGGGGCGGTGACTCAAAAACATCCCGGAAAAATCGAAAGTCAGCGGTTCTGGAAGGCGTTTGTTGTGGTAGGTCAAAATCGAGGAACCCAAGCGAGGTGATCACGGGTAAGCTATTTATAAATTCTTGCGAAGTTTATACCTTACTTGATCTGGGGTGCTACCCATTCATTTATCTCTCTTACTTGTGCTCAGCGTTTAAACTTGACTCAGGAGAAATTAGACTTTGACCTATCTGTGGAAACTCAGTTAGGAGAAACTTTCATCACATCCACTTTTTTATAAATCTTGTTTGATTCAAGTTGGCACCATCACCTTACATTGACCTTATCTCTTTAAAGATACTTGCTTTTGATGTGATTTTAGGGATTGATTGGTTAACTACTCATCATGCCAAAATTGATTGTTTTAAATAAGGTTGTTAGTTTTCATATTCTAACTTGACTTTGTTATGCAATTCAAGCAACTAAACCATTAAAATCAATCAACATCATATCTAATCATAAAAGCTATTCGTTTATTGAAAAGCGGATGTCAAGCTTTCTTAGCCCATGTTATGGATTTGAATAAAGACCGTCAAATTTGAATAATATTCTGTTGTTATTGACTTTCTGGCGTATTTCTGAAGAACTTCCGATTACCCCCCGAGCGTGAAGTTGAATTCTTTATTGATCTTGAACACAGGTACAAAGCCCATTTCTAAAACCCCATATCGAATGGCTCTATTGAACTTGAGGAGTTAAAGGTCCAACTACGAGAATTGTTGGACATCGGTTTCATTCGAATCTAGTACATCTCCTTGGGGTGCTCTGTTTTATTAAGTAAAGAAAGAAAGCGCGGGAGTATCGACTTTGTATTGACTATCGGGAATTGAACCATGTCACCATCGAGAATAGGTATCCTCTACCTCGTATTGATGACTTGTTTGACCGATTCAAGGAGCACAATTCTTTTCAAAAATCGATCTTAGATTACGGATATCATCGGTGAAGATTAGGCGAGGATATTCAAAGGCGCCTTTAGAACTTCGATGCGGGCATTATGAATTCTTAGTCATGTCTTTCGGATTGACTAATGCTCTATGACTTTCATGGATATGATGAGCCAGTATTCAAGGAATATTTGGATCGGTTCGTTGTTGTCTTTATTGATGACATCCTCATATATTCAAAAAGTCGTGAAGATCATGAGCACCATTTGAAATTTGGTACTCGAAGGCTTCGTGAAAACAAACTATATGCCAAATTGAAGAAATCTGAGTTACGGCTTGAGGAAGTAGCATTTCTTGGGCATGTGTGTCGAAACATGGAGTATCAAGTGGACGGCGAAGATTGAAGCAATCTGAAGTTAGGAACAACAAAAGTCGGTGGCCAAAATCGTAACTTTACGGGCTTAAATTTGGTTATTATCGGAGATTAGTGGAAGGATTTTCTCGAATCGCTACTCCGTTAACTTCGGTGACTCGGAAGATATAAAATTCGTTTGGAGCGAAGAATGCGAGAAGAGTTTCCAAGAGCTTAAGAGGAGACTCATTTGGCACTTTTGTTCTAACAATACCATCTGGTTCGGATGGATTTGTTATCTCTGATGATGCTTGAGGCGAAGGGTTAGGATGTGTTCTCATGCAGCGTGGGAAAGTCATAGCCTATGCCTCGCGACAACTTAAAGAATATGAGAGGAATTATCCTACTCATGATCTAGAGTTAGCGGCGATCGTTTTCGCGCTAAAGATATGGAGCACTATCTATATGGGGAGAAAGTGGAGATATATTGAGACCATAAAAAAAGCTTAAATATTTCTTCACTCAAAAAGAACTCGACATCTGCGGCGGCGGCGTTGGCTCGAGTTATTGAAGACTACGACCACACTATTGATACCATCACGGAAAAGCGAGCGTGGTAGTAGCGTTGCGTTGAGTAGAAGATCATATCACGAGGAATGAGTGCGATGATGTCAAGTATCTGCGTAGAACCCGACTTTAATAGAAAAAGTTAAGGTTGCTTTCGAGCCATGCAGGCCGGGGCGATCGTATGAAGAAGAAAGTCTGAAGGTGCTATTCGAGCGAGAATTGATGAAGAAGGAATACTTGAGTCCACTCCGGACTTTGTGTCCCTAACGACTACGATTTGAAGTCTGAGATTATGATGGAGCACACAATACACCATTTGCAATCCATCACGGAAGTACCAAAATGTATAATTGATCTTGACATACATTTTGGTGGAACAATATGAAGAGAGAGATTGCAAAGTTTATCTCGATGTGTTTAACTTGTCAGCGTGTAAAGGCGGAGCATCTAGTACCTAAGGGTCCGTTGCAACCACTTGAGATTCCAAAATGGAAGTGGGAACACATTACCATGGATTTAGTTCTGGGTCTTCCTACGGTTTCTCAAAGGCATCAATGCTATTTGGGTTATTGTTGATAGATTAACCAAATCTGCTCATTTCTTGCCGTCTGGAGACTTATTCCTTGAGCGTCTTGCTAGTATATATGTAAATGAGATTGTGAGGTTGCATGGCATGCCGTATCCATAGTTTGGATCGTGACCCAAGATTCACTTCAAGATTTTGGGTTAGCTTGCAAAAAAAGCTATGAGCGCAGTTCTGATTGATTCGGCATACCATCCTCAAAGCGGACGGACAATCGAGAGAGGACTATTCAAACTCTTGAAGATCTATTAAGACTACGTGTCCTAGAACTTCAAGGGCGGTTGGGATAAGTATTTACCATTGGTGGAATTCTCCTACAACAACGATTATCGAGGCAAAGTATAGGTGTGGCTCCATTTGAAGCATTATATGGGCGAAAATGTAAGCTCTCGATATGTTGGGATGAGGTGGGTGAAGCAACATTGTTGGGACTGAGAGTTGAATGCGTATATGACTAAAAAAAGATCCAAATGATTCGACAAGCGTATACAAAGCGGCACAAGATCGACAAAAAGTTATATCGGATCTTCATCCGAAAGGGCGTGGAATTTAGTATAGGGGATCATGTATTGTTGCGAGTTGCTCCGTGGAAGGGAGTTACAAGATTTGGGAAGAGAGAAAAAGCTCGATCCACGATTTATTGGTCCATTTCAAATTCTTGGCCAGAGTAGGAAATGTAGCCTATAGACTTCGCGTTACCTCAAAGTATGTCTACGTGTTCATAATGTGTTTCACATATCGTACTTAAATAAATATGTGAAAGACCGAACCACGTTATAGAGTTAGAACCCGGACGAGATAGCCAGAGAGACTTAACGTGTGAGAGGAGGTACTGTCAAGATCTTGGATAGGAAGGAGCATGTCCTACGCATGAAGGTCGTACCACAAGTTAAAGTTTTGTGGAGGAATCATGCTTTATAGAGAAATGACACAGGAATTGGAAATGGAAATGAAAGCGAGGTATCCTCACCTTTTGAAACACAGTGCGTCGTCAATTTAGAGGATGAAATTTCATAAGGAGGGAGGTTGTAAGACCCCAACTTATTATTAATGAAATTTAATTTTCTATTTATTATTTTGAAATAGTAAGGGTTGATTTGATTAATGTGGATAGTTATGGGTAAAATCATGAAATATTTCAAAATAAGCAAGTGGTTATAAAATATTCATTGTTGTTGGGGAATATTATTAGTTTGGTGCGTGGAATATTCTTCTTTGTCGGGGAATATTAAATGCGACCAGTAGCGATCTTTTATGGGCCCATGTGAGCGATTGGATGAAGAAAAGCGACAAATATAAGTTGTTTAAAAATAGCAGTAGTAGTTATTCTGAGATTATCTTTTTTAAAATACTAAATTGGTTAAAACACGGTAGCACACGGTATTGCACCAATTATTGATTCTTACGTGAAAGGCCTTTACTCGATAATGGTTACGATAATTCTTTATTCGATATTTTATTGATTTAATAATTCTTTGCGTTGATATTTTATATTGTTGTTGTTTGATAATTGTCATTACACGATATTTTTCATTATCGAAAGCAATAATTCATATTATCTGAATAATATTATTAGATAACATTATTGGCGATGTCTAGAAAGTTACATCTAAGGAGAGGTTTGGTCACCTAATTGCTTGGCATGATGAGGAGAAATTCTTATTGGAAAGCCCCTCTTTCACAGGGCTGCACGGTTGTCGATATTGTGATTACATAATATTATTTGTGAATAATTAATTATTGATTCATATGATGAGAAAATATTGATTTTATGTGGATATAGATGGAGAAAATTTTTAATGTGACAATTGTTGAAAATTGAAATTTTATCTTTTTTTGATAAAATAATTCATTTAAATATATTATTATATTTTAATAATATAATAATGATGATATTTTTACGATGAATGTGGGATATATGAGTATATGTGGAGGAGGAGTATTTTTGTTACAAAAAATATTTAAAACATGTTTTATGTGTCGGTGGACCCCATTTCTTGACTGAAATTTGATTATAGCTTGTAAAATCGCTTGGTTTGTGGATTTGGTCAATTTACATTTGGAATTTGGAAAAACTTTCTTACGTAAAGTTGTAGAAATTGAATTTCCTATAAAAAAGTCACGAGTTTGAATTTTACGACAAAAGGGCTATTTATTGTGAAATTATTGAAGTTAGAAGCTCAAAAATATTGATTTTTGGAAGTTTAAAATATTTTAAATAACAAAAAACGTTTTTTCATTATGGTTGTGTTACTCATGTGTGTTGAATGAAATTGAATTCAGTTCTTGGAAGGTTAGCGTAGGAAAATTTAATTTATATATTAATATTATATTAAATTTTACTTTTGGTGTTACAAGCATTTTCTATAAATAGGGTCTTGGGTTAGAATTGAAAATCACACGAAAGCTGAAGTTTTCTCTCTATATATTATCGGCGTATTCTTGTGAGTATTTTGAGTATATTTTGAGTATTGCTATATCTGGTGCAAGAGTTAGTCATAGCTTTATATCAGGTGTTTAAATTTAGAAATCTTGATCTTTCGAGGTAAGGGATATTATTTTTTTTGATAATATTTATTTCTTCAATATCATTATCTTTGAAATATTGATCTGAACTTTTTAATCAAATTTGGAACTTTTAATGTCGGAGTTCTTATTCACGTATCTGACCTTATTCACGTATCTGATCTTATTCACGAATCGGCCTTTATTCATCGAAAAATGAAAATTTTCCTTTTAAATCCAAAATATCTATTACGGATACTAGCTTTGATTGTATCCATGTTTTGATCATTCTTGAATTTTACACCACTATGATTATTTTTGAGGTATTTTTGGACATGGATAAAACAAAGTCTGAATCCTTAATCCTTAATCCTTGTCATTTTGTTTCCTTTGGATTCGTTTCTTTAAAAATATTTTTCATCATCCTCGGTCTTAAATGATGATATTATTGAATATCTTTGGCACATAGTGCAAGATGAATGATTTCGATGAATATCTTTGGCCGTAGTGCAAAGATGAGCAGTGTTTAGATGAACATGACCAATGATGAATATCTTTGGCACATAGTGCAAAGATGAATATTTGATTCGGATATATATTGATTGATGTTCTGAGGATATAAAGATGAGCGATGAACTTTTAAATTCATACATAGAAGATAGTAGTTTGCATTCTCTCTTAACTCTTCTAATGAATTATTATTTCATTGCGAATATTGATTTAAAACTTGTTGTCTATTGTATTACATTAGATTTTTCCTGTTGAAGACTAACGATAATTTGTTGTATATTATCTTAGTCATAATATTCTTCTTTTGGGCTAGTTGAGCTCACCCTTTTCCTTTTTGTTCCATTTTTCTTCTCGGGATGCGAGAATATAAGCGAGTCTGCAGTCGGGGTATGGAATGAAGGTTCTAGAGAGAGTTGTTTAGTAGTCCTCACCATTTTTGTAAAATAATGTATCAATAAATGTGATGAGGATTTATTTGAGTATAGATATTATCAGAAGATAATATTTGTATTCAAACTCACAGTTTTCTTGTTGTAATAATAAAGTTGTAGTTGTTTACATACCATGTATTGACAACTTTCGAATGGGTGATGTATACCTATTTTGTCCAATGAATGTTAGAGCACGACATGGTGGTAACTATTTCATCACTTTTGTAGATGATTATTCGTGATATGGATATGTCTATTTAATTTCTCATAAGTCGAAAGCAATAGATTGCTTTAGACGTTTCGTTGCTGAAGTTGAGAATCAAAGAGATAGATCCATAAAGGTTCTTAGAACTGATCGTGGACGTGAATATTTATCTGAGCAATTTAAAGGACTCAGTGAGGAAAAAGGTATCATCAGACAGCTAACGATTCCTAGTACTCCGCAATAAAATGGTGTTGCAGAAAGAAGGAATCGTACGCTATTAGAGATGGTTAGGTCGATGATGGTGCAAGCTGATCTTCCAATTAATTTTTGGGGAGATGCACTAATGATTTCTTTACATCCTTAATCAAAGTGCCTAGTAAGTCAGTTACTTCTACACCATATGAGTCTTGGGAAGGCAGGAAACCAACCCTTGAGCATTTAAGACCATGGGGCTCGGCAGGATATGTGCGCATTCCTTCCCAACAACTTGGGAAGCTAGACTCTAGAGGAAAGAAGGGTATCTTTATAAGGTATCCTGAACACTTGAAGGGTTATGTGATGATTTACGAACAACCTGATGGAGTAATGACTGAGATTGAATCACGAGATGTGGAATTCATAGAGAATGAGTTTCCAAGCAGGGGTGACACGAGAAAAGATTTTGAGCTATATGAAATGGCGAATCGGTGGAGAGGCGTTTCACCATCCCTTAGCAAAGGAAGGAATTTAATTCTCATCGTTTTTTAGCTAAGGATGGTGGGAATGATCTATCGCCTAACTGGCACCACCGATTCACAAAATCTTGAGCCACGTCATAGTAAACGCTTAAAAGTACCTCGAAAATTTTTGAAATCAAGAGAATCCTTCTTGTGCTTGAAGGGGAGGCCCTTATGTGCATACTAAAAGATGATAATGAGCACTACATATATAAGGGAGCTCTCAATTCACCGTTTCGTAATGAATGGATAAATGCTATGAAGGATGAAATTGGTTCTATGGGAAAGAACCAGGTTTGGGAGTTGGTTGATCTACCGCCTGGTCGTAAGGCCATTGGAAACAAATGGGTTTCAAAATTAAACGAAAGGCGAATGGATCAATCGACAAGTATAATGTAAGACCCCAACTTATTATTAATGAAATTTAATTTTCTCTATTTATTATATTGAAATAGTAAGGGTTGATTTGATTAATGTGGATAGTTATGGGTAAAATACGCAAATATTTCAAAATAAGCAAGTGGTTATAAAATATTCATTGTTGTCGGGAATATTCGTTTGGTCGTGGAATATTCTTTTTGTCGGGGAATATTAAATGCGATCAGTATGAGTCTTTTATGGGCCCCATAACTGAAAGCGATTGGATGAAGAAAACGACAAATATAAGTTGTTTAAAAATAACAAATAGTAGTTGTTACCATTAATCTTTATTAAAATACTCGGTGGTTAAAACACAGTAGCACACGGTATTGCACCAATTATTGATTCTTACGTAAGAAGGCAATACTCAATAATGGTTATAGTAATTACTGTTCAGTATTTTATTGATTTAATAATTGCTACGTTGATATTATATATTGTTGTTGTTTCAATAATTGTCATTACACGGTATTTTTCATTATCGAAGCAATAATTCATATTATCTCGAATAATATTATTAGATAACATTATTGGCAATGTCTAGAAAGTTACATCTAAGGAGAGGTTTGGTCACCTAATTACGCAGCGCCAAAGAAGGAGAAATTCTTATTGAAAGCCCCTCTTTCTCGAACCTGCACAGTTTATCGATATTGTGATTCTGTAATATTATTTGTGAATAATTAATTATTGATTCATATGATGAGGAAAATATGATTTTATGTGGATATAGATGGAGAAAATTTTAATGTGACAATTGTTGAAAATTGAAATTTTATCTTTTTCCGATAAAATAATTCATTTAAATATATTATTATATTTTAATAATATAATAATGGTGATATTTTTACAACGAATATGGGATATATGAGTATACGAGGAGGAAGAGTATTTTTATTTGCAATAAATGTTTAAAACATGTTAAACATGCCTTGGACCCCATTTATTGGTTGAAATTTGATTATAGCACATGTAAAATCGCCTGCTTTGTGGATTTGGTCAATTTCACATTTTGGAATTTAAAAACTTTCTTACGCAAAGTTGTAGAGAATTGAATTTCCTATAAAAATACGCGAAATTTGAATTTTCTGATAAAAGGGCTATTTATTATGAATTATTGAAGTTTGAGTTCAAATAATTGATTTTGGAAGTTTAAAATATTTAAAATAGGAAAACTTTTTTTACACTTGTGGGCCTCATGAAACATGTGCAAAGTTCTGAAGCTAGAGGATTCAAAGTGGGCGTAAGAAAATTTATTTATATATTAATATTATATTAAATTTTCGCTTTGGTGTTCTAAGCAATTTCCTATAAATAGGTGCTTAGGTTAGAATTGAAAATCACACCGAAACCCAAGTTTTCTCTCTATATTATCGGTATTCTTGTGAGTATTTTGAGTATACTTTGAGTATTGCTATACTGGTGCAAGTTCAAGTCATAGCTTTATATCCTGTGTTTCAAATTTAGAAATCTTGATCTTTCGAGGTAAGGGATATTATTATTTTTCGTAATGATATTATATCTTCAATATCATTATCTTTGAAATATTGATCGAAGTTTTATCAAATTTGGAACTTTTGGTGTCTGAGTTACTATTCACGATATCTCAGACTATTCACGTATACTGATCTTTATTCACGAATCGGCACTATTCATCGAAAAATGAAAATTTTCTTTTTCGTCTAAAATATCTATTGTGGATACTAGCTTTGATTGTATCCATGTTTTGATCATTCTTGAATTTTACACCACTATGATTATTTTTGAGGTATTTTTGAACATGGATAAAACAAAGTACGAATCCTTAATCCTTAATCATTAATCCTTGTCATTTTGTTTCACTGGATTCGTTTCTTTAAAAATATTTTTCATCATCCTCAGTCTTAAATGATGATATTATTGAATATCTTTGGCCTTGTAGTGCAAAGATGAATGATTTCGATGAATATCTTTGGCCGTGAGTCTGAAAGATGAGCAGTGTTTAGATGAACATGACCAACTGATGAATATCTTTGGCTGTAGTGCAAAGATGAATATTTGATTCCAGATGTATATTGATTGATGTTACAGGGATAAAAGATAGACGATGAACTTTTAAATTCATACATAGAAGATAGTAGTTTGCATTCTCTACTTAACTCTTCTAATGAATTATTATTTTCGCTGCGAATATTGATTTAAAAACTTGTTGTCTATTGTATTCTATTAGATTTTTCCCTGTTGAAGACTAATGATAATTTGTTGTATATTATCTTAGTCATAATATTCTTTACTGGGCTAGTTGAGCTCACCCTTTTCCTTTTTGTTCCATTTTTCTTCTCAGGAGGCGAGAATATAGCGAGTACGAGTCGGGGTATGGAATGAAGGTTCTAGAGAGTTGTTTAGTAGTCCTCACCATTTTTGTAAAATAATGTATCGATAAATGTGATGAGGATTTATTTGAGTATAGATATTGTCTAGAAGATAATATTTGTATTCAAACTCACAGTTTTACTGTTGTAATAATAAAGTTGTAGTTGTTTCTGTACCATGTATTGACAACTCAGAATGGGTGATGTATACCTATTTTGGGGGCGTCACATATAAGGCTCGTCTTGTGGCGAAAGGGTTCACCCAGAAGGAAGGTGTAGACTATGATGCGACATTTTCACCAGTTGTAAGAATTGGCTCCATTCGCCTTATTCTAGCTATTGTCGCACGTTTAGATTTAGAGCTTTATCAGATGGACGTTAAAACTACATTTCTATATGGAGAACTAGATGAGGAGATTTATATGAATCAACCAATTGGCTTTGAAGTTAAGGGACAAGAGAGTAAAGTGTGCAAGCTCAAACGTTCCATTTATGGCTTAAAGCAATCATCTAGACAATGGTATTTTCGATTTCATCGAGCCACCATTGCTGATGGGTTTACGATGATTGAGGAAGATCATTGCGTGTATGTTAAACGGGTCGACAAAAGCTTTATGATCTTGTGTTTGTATGTTGATGACATCTTGATAGCTGGAAATGATATGGGATTGATTGTCACCACTAAAATGTGGTTATCATCTAATTTTGAGATGAAAGACATAGGTGAAGCAGAATTTGTACTCGGAATTAAGATCTATAGGGATCGCTCTAAAAGATTTTTGGGTTTAAGTCAAGAGACTTATATAAAATCTATTTTAGAGCATTTTTCGTATGCATAATTCTAAACCAGTTGACACTCCCATTGAGAAGGGTCATAAACTAAGCCAGGATCTTTGCCCTAAGACTGATCAAGAAAAAGAATAGATGGCTCGTGTTCCTTATGCTAGTGCAGTTGGTAAGTTAATGTATGCAATGATGTGTACACGTCCCGATATAAGTTTTGCAGTGGGCATGGTTAGTCGGTTTCAAAGCAATCCTAGATTTGCTTATTGGGTGGCAGTTAAGAGGATACTTCGATACTTGAGAGGCACCATGGACTATATGTTGTGTTATCAGGGTGGTGAGTTACGCTTACAGGGGTAGAGCGACGTAGATTGGGCTAGCGACTTGGATGAGCGCAAGTCTACCACTAGGTATAACTTCTTGCTTTGTGGTGGAGCCATTAGTTGGTTGAGCAAGAAACAACCATGTGTTGCTTTATCCACTATGGAATCAGAATACATTGCATGTTGCTTTGCAGTACAAGAAGCAGTATGGTCACGGAGATTCTTCAAGCGCCTGCATGTTGGATCACATTCAAGTGACCCTGTCACTATTCATTGTGACAATACGGCTGCTTTGTCTTACGTAAAGGATCCCAAGTACCATGGAAAGGCCAAGCATATTGAGACTAAATTTCATTACATTAGGGATATTGTGGCACGAAAGAAGGTGGTCCTCAGACATATCTCTACGAGCGACATGGTTGCTGATCCCTTGACTAAGCCCATTCCTAGGGATGTTTTTCGAGCTCATGTTAGGAGCTTGGGACTTCGTAGGCCTTGATATGTTTTATGTTTGAAAATGCACATCTTTTGGATATTGTTTATTATATTTTTATGCAATAAAATTTATTACATAATGTTGATTTCTATTCAGTTATATGTTTTAACTGTTGTATGTATATAAACACACATATAAAATGTCACAAGGCAAAAAGGTTGATCTACTCACACGGATAACTTTGCCTAAATTGCTTGTAATAGCGAGATGAGACTAGACTATATTATGGTGGTCTAAATGGTTGGGCACCATTTTGAGACACTATGATTTAATCGCCTTGGTTTGGGTCCAAGAAGAGGTATCGTTACATACTAGAACACTTGTAAGAGGTGTAGCCTTGTTTTGGGTTGCCGGACATTAGATTCATACTAGATACTATTTGAAGTAACTAGGGATGTTTTCTAAGGTTAAACACTAGAGAGCGATTAACTACTATCTGTACGGTGTTATTTTAGCTAGAGCGACATTTTTTTTGGCACTCCACCGTAACATGAGAATTGTACCTCGTGTGCAAAAGAAGCGACATAAATAAGAGTGATGTGGTGGATCCCTATCCAATCACTGTGTGAGCCCTGTACATTAATTTATTGTCCTTAGTAACTTGAACCTATGTCATGAAACAAAGACTTTGTGTTGTTACTCTAGTTTGTATTCCTAAGTTCACATAATGAGGTTCCATGGGTACTTGTCTGGGAAAGCAACAAAGTTAATGAAGATTGGCATGAGAGTTTAGGGAAGACACTTGTCTGGCATCACTTTCAGCCATTGGTTATGCTATGCACGCGCAACTATTTTAAACTTTTTGTATTATACTATATGTATATGTTTTTAAATGTTAGCATACCAAGGCAAATGGATTTGAGTGAATTTCTGAAATGTAATTAATGAGTGATTCGAAAGTACAGAATGTGATCGACTGGTCTAGGACATGACGAGTTTTTTTTTTTGGATGCTTCATATTAGTTATGATGGAGACTTAATATGCGAGCTCTCGCCCTTGATATCATTTATTTTTCGTCAGTCGCACGCCAAAGCACCTGTACAAGGAAATCTAGATATTATTGATTTGAGATGAGTTAGTACCTTTATAACCCAAGTGTCTGAGTGGGAGATGTTAGTATTTGAACCGGGTCAAATCCGTGGATCATGAACATCCACTTGGGTATGGGTATTGGATAACCCAATAAGGATTGAAAGAGTCCCATATCACTTGGAAGTATTTTAAATAATACGTGATATGGTTAGGACTATATATGAGATAACTCTCCTGATTTAGTCAGTTGTAGACGTATCCCTTACGTATTGATTTTTACGTTAAATACTGAAGCTTACTGTGTGTAGGGCTAAGGAAAAATAACGTATTATTTTTCCTATACAGTTTCTCTCTATATACTCTCTCTAGTATTTCCAAGCTTCCATCAATAGGCTTGGGTGTACTTGGTGTGAACTATTAAATAGTTTATTCGCATTAATTGCTTGTAACAACTATATATTGACGAGAATTAAGAAGGATCGTAGTAGCTGTGTTCATGGTGTCGCTTGTAGATTTGGCATTCGGTTCAACCGTTTCCGCTTCGTGGATACTTACCGATTCATATGTAAGTATTATTTATGTGTTAGTTTCCACCTAATATTCTAACAAAATATAAATCAAGATAATAAAATGAATTTTTATTTTATCAAAATAATTCATTTTGCATAATGAATAACGAAAAGTATTTTGTTGCCCGCCTTAATGCCATATTATATTAAGTTCACAACTTAAATTTTTAAACATCAAGTGAAGTGACCTCACAATTAGGGCTGAGCAAGTAACCAAATTAAAACTGAAACCGCACTAAAAACTGCACGAACCGCACCAATTAAAACCGTACCAACGGTTCTAGCGTATGTGGCAGTTTTAGGTAGGTTGAAGAACCAAATTTACGGTTCCGATTTGGTTACTAACCAAAACCGCACGCATAAAATCGAAACCGCACCATGTGTGTGTATGTATGTATTATCTCTAGTTAATTTTAAAGTTACTTTTCACTTGAACACGCTCAAAGAAAACTCCAATCTTGCATTGTCATTTTTTCACCAATTGAAAGAAGATGGTTAAAGGTCATAAAGTCAAAAATTAAGCATTTGGGTTTTGGAATTTTGGATTTGTTTGATGCGTAGGAGGGGCTTATAGCGGAGGGGCCAAATTATTTGGTTTGAGCACTCGATGCATTGGTTAAGATCTATGCTATAGTAGTAATAGTCTAATAGATTTTTTTTTAAATTACGTACAGTTAGAATTATATTCTATAAGGTCCTCCCTACAATATATAAGATAGAATTTTATTCTATCTCTAGTATACAGTTTTAATTTTTGGGAACTAGAAGAATCTTCTTGCTTGTTATCGAATATATGGTGTGACGCCCCCAAAATAGGTATACATCACCCATTCTGAGTTGTCAATACATGGTTCAGAAACAACTACAACTTTATTATTACAACATATAAATTGTGAGTTTAAATACAGATATTGCCATCTAGACAATATCCACACGCAAATAAATCCCCATCATAATTATTGATACATTATTTTACAAAATGGTGAGGACTACTAAACAACTCTCTCTAGAACCTTCCTTCCATACCCCCGACTAGTACTCGCTTTACATTCTCGCCTCCCGAGAAGAAAAATGGAACAACAAGGAAAAGGGTGAGCTCAACTAGCCCAAGAAAGAATATTATGACTAAGATAATATACAACAAATTATCATTAGTCTTCAATAGGAAAAAACTAATAGAATACAATAGACAACAAGTTTTAAACCAATATTCGCAGCTGAAATAATAATTCATTAGAAGAGTTAAGTAGAAATGCAAACTACTATCTTCTATGTATGAATTTAAAAGTTCATCGCTCATCTTTTATCCTCAGTAACATCAATCAATATACATCCGAATCAAATATTCATCTTTTTACACTACAGCCAAAGATATTCATCATTGGTCATGTTCATCTAAACACTGCTCATCTTTACACTACTGGGCCAAAGATATTCATCGAAATCATTCATCTTTGCACTACGTGCCAAAGATATTCAATAATATCATCATTTAAGACCGAGGATGATGAAAAATATTTTTAAAGAAACGAATCCAGTGAAACAAAATGACAAGGATTAAGGATTAATTAAGGATTCGTACTTTGTTTTATCCATGTCCAACAATACCTCAAAAATAATCATAGTGGTGTAAAATTCAAGAATGATCAAAACATGGATACAATCAAAGCTAGTATCCAGAATAGATATTTTGGACGAAAAGGAAAATTTTCATTTTTCGATGAATAGTGCCGTATTCGTAAATAGTGTCGTATACGTGAATAGTGCCGTATACGTGAATAGTAACTCCGACGCCAAAAGTTTCAAATTTGATAAAAACTTCAGATCAATATTTCAGCATAATGATATTGAAGAAATAATATCATTACGAAAAAAATAATATCCCTTACCTCACAAAGACAGTACTTCTAGTTGAAACACCGGATATAAAGCTATGACTTGAACTTGCCTGCACCGTATAGCAATACTCAAAATATACTCAAAATACTCACAAGAATACGCCGATAATATAGAGAGAAAAACTTCAGCTTCGTGTGATTTTCAATTATAACCTAAGCACCTATTTATAGAAAAATGCTTAGAACACCAAAAAAGTAAAATTTAATGGATTAATATATATATATATATATATATATATATATATATCAAATTCATACGCCCACTTTAGAATTCAGCTCCTAGCATTTCCCACATGCCACCTTCTAGAAAAAAGTAAGAAAAAAACGTTTTTCATAAAATAAATAATTAAAACTTCCAAAAATCAATTATTTTGAGCTTCGAACTTCAATAATTCATAATAAATAGCCCTTTTATCGTAGAAAATTTGAATCTCGCGACTTTTTCTAGGAAATTCAATTCTCTACAACTTTGCGTAAAGAAAGTTTTCCCAAATTCCAAATAGAAATTGATCAAATCCACAAATCAAGCGATTTTAAAGGGCTATAATCAAATTTCAACAAGAAATGGGGTCCATTTGACATGTTTAATATGTTTTAAACATTTATTGCAACAAAAATACTCTTCCTCCTCAGATACTCATATATCCCACATTCGTTGTAAAAATATCACCATTATTATATTATTAAAATATAATAATATATTTAAATGAATTATTTTATCGTAAAAGATAAAATTTCAATTTTCAACAATTGTCACATTAAAAATTTTCTCCATCTATATCCACATAAAATCAATATTTTTCTCATCATATGAATCAATAATTAATTAATCACAAATAATATTACGTAATCACAATATCGACAACCGTGCGCTTCCCGGAAAGAGGGGCTTTCCAATAAGAATTTCTCCTCATCGCGCGCAATTAGGTGACCAAACCTCTCCTGATGTAACTTTCTAGACATTTCCAATAATGTTATCTAATAATATTATTCGATAATATGAATTATCGCTCGATAATGAAAAATACTTGTAATGACAATTATCAAACAACAAAGAATATAAAATATCAACGCAAAGAATTATTAAATCAATAAAATATCGAATAAAGAATTACCGTAATCATTATCGAGTAGCCTTCTTCACGTAAGAATCAATAATTGGTGCAATACCGCTGCTACCGTGTTTTAACCAATTTAGTATTTTAACAAGATTAATGGTAACAACTACGCCAAGTTATTTTTAAACAACTTATATTTGTCGCTTTCTTCATCCAATCGCTTTCAAGTTATGGGGCCCACAAAGATCAAGCGTCATCAGATTTAATATTCCCCGACAAAGAATATTCCACGACTAAACGAATATTCCCACAACAATGAATATTTTATAACCAATTGCTTATTTTGAAATATTTATGATTTTTTACCCATAACTATCCACATTAATCAAATCAACCCTTACTATTTCAAAATAGAGAAATTAAATTTCATTAATAATAAGTTGGGGTCTTACAACCTCCCTCCTTATGAAATTTCGTCCTAAAATCGACGACGACGTGACTGGTGTTTTTGAAAAGGTGAGGATACCTCGCTTTCATTTCCGCTTTCCAATTCCCAAGTCATTTTCCTATAGCATGATTCCTCCACGTAACTTTAACTTGTGGTATGACCTTTCAGGCGTAGGGACATGCTCCTTCCTATCCAAGATCTTGACAGTACCTCCTCATCGTTAAGTCTTCTGGCTATCTCATCCGGCTTCTAATTCTATAATGTGGTTCGGTCTTTCAAATATTTACGAAGTACGATATATGAAACACATTATGAACACGAGACATACTACTGAGGTAACGCGAGTCTATAGGCTACATTTCCTACTCTCATCAAGAATTTGAAATGGACCAATAAATTGTGGATTGAGTTTTCCTCTCTTCCCAAATCTTGTAACTCCCTTCCATGGAGCAACTCGCAACAATACATGATCCCCTATACTAAATTCCACATCCTTTCGATGAAGATCCGCATAACTCTTTTGTCGATCTTGTGCCGTTTGTATACGTTGTCGAATTATTTGGATCTTTTTCGTAGTCATACGTACCAACTCGGGTCCCAACAATGTTGCTTCACCCACCTCATCCCAACATATTGGAGAACGACATTTTTGTCCATATAATGCTTCGAATGGAGCCACACCTATACTTGCCTGATAACTGTTGTTGTAGGAGAATTCCACCAATGGTAAATACTTATCCCAACTGCCCTTGAAGTCTAGGACACAGAGTTTTAATAGATCTTCAAGAGTTTGAATAGTCCTTTCTGATTGTCCGTCCGTTTGAGGATGGTATGCCGAACTGAATCATAAATCCGTGCCCATAGCTTTTTGCAAGCTAACCCAAAATCTTGAAGTGAATCTTGGGTCACGATCGAAACTATGGATACTTGGCATGCTATGCAACCTCACAATCTCATTCACGTACATACTACTAGCAAGACGCGTTCAGGGAATAAGTCTCCGTGATCGGCAAGAAATGAGCGGACTTGGTTAATCTATCAACAATAACCCAAATAGCATTGATGCCTTGAGAAACCGTAGGAAGACCCGTAATCTAAATCCATGGTAATGTGTTCCCACTTCCATTTTGGAATCTCAAGTGGTTGCAATGGACCCTTAGGTACTAGATGCTCCGCCTTTACACGCCGACAAGTTAAACACATCGAGATAAACTTTGCAATCTCTCTCTTCATATTGTTCCACCAAAATGTATGTCAAAGATCACGATACATTTTAGTACTTCCAGGATGGATTGCAAATGGTGTATTGTGTGCCACCATCATAATCTTGTACTTCAAATCGAGTCGTTAGAACACAAAGTCTAGAGTGGACTCAAGTATTCCTTCTTCATCAATTCTCGCCCTAATAGCACCTTCTTGTACTTTCTTCTTCATACGCGATCATTCCGGCCGGTGGCTCGAGCAACCTTAACTTTTTCTATTAAAGTTGGTTCTATGCGTATACTTGACATCATCGCACTTGTTCCTCGCATATGATCTTCTACTCAACGCGTCGCCTACCACGCTCGCTTTTCGTGATGGTATTGAATAGTTTGGTCGTAGTCTTTCAATAGCTCGAGCCAACGTCATTGCCGCATGTTGAGTTCTTTTTTGAGTAAAGAAATATTTAAGGCTTTTATGGTCCGAATATATCTCCACTTTCTCCCCAGATAGGTGCCTCCCGGATCTTTAATAGCAACGATCGCCGCTAACTCTAGATCATGAGTAGGATAATTCCTCTCATATTCTTTAAGTTGTCATGAGGCATAGGCTATGACTTTCCCACGCTGCATGAGAACACATCCTAACCCTTTGCTCGAAGCATCGCCAGAGATAACAAATCCATCCGAACCAGATGGTATTGTTAGAACAGTGCCAAATAAGTCTCCTCTTAAGCTCTCGGAAACTCTTCTCGTATTCTTCGCTCCAAACAAATTTTGTATCCTTCCGAGTTAGCTGGGTTAATGGAGTAGCGATTAGAGAAAACCCTTCCACGAATCTCCGATAATAACCAAATAAGCCCAAAAAGCTACGTGCATGATCACCACCGACTTGGTTGTTCCCAACTTTGATTGCTTCAATCTTCGGATTGATCAACAGATACTCCATGTTTCGACACTACGTGCCCAAGAAATGCTACTTCTTCAAGCCGTAACTCGCATTTCTTCAATTTGGCATATAGTTTGTTTTCACGAAGCCTTTGAGTACCAAATTCAAATGGTGCTCATGATCTTCACGACTTTTGGAATATATGAGGATGTCATCAATAAAACAACAACAAACCGATCTAAATATTCCTTAAATACTTTGCTCATCATATCCATGAAAGTCAGCAGGAGCATTAGTCAATCCGAAAGACATGACTAAGAATTCATAATGCCCGTCATCGAAGTTCTAAAGGCGCCTTTTTGAATATCCTCGCCTAATCTTTAGTCGATGATATCCGTAATCGAAAGATCGATTTTTGAAAAGAATTGTGCCCTTGCAACTCGTCAAACAAGTCATCAATACGAGGTAAAGGATACCTATTCTTGATGGTGACATGGTTCAATTCCCGATAGTCAATACAAAGTCGCATACTCCGCCTCTTTCTTCTTTATGAATAAAACAGAGCACCCCAAGGAGATGTACTAGAGACGGCGAATGAAACCGATGTCCAACAATTCTCGTAGTTGGACCTTTAACTCCTGAAGTTCAATAGAGCCATTCGATATGGGGTTTTAGAAATGGGCTTTGTACGGGTTCAAGATCAATAAAGAATTCAACTTCACGCTCGGGGTAGGCCGAGAAGTTCTTCGTGAAATACGTCGAGAAGTCAATAACAACAGAATATTATTCAAATTTGGCGTGTCTTTATTCAAATCCATAACATGGGCTAAGAAAGCTTGACATCCGCTTTTCAATAAACGAATAGCTTTATGATTAGATATGACATTGATTGATTTTAATGGTTTAGTTGCTTGAATTAGCATAACAGGTTGGTTAGGAATATGAAAACTAACAACCTTACGAAAAACAATCAATTTTGGCATGATGAGTAGTTAACCAATCAATCCCTAAAATCACATCAAAAGCAAGTATCTTTAAAGAGATAAGGTCAATGGTAAGGGTGATGGTGCCAACTTGAATCAAACAAGATTTATAAACAATGGATGTGATGAAAGTTTCTCCTAACGGAGTTTCCACAGATAGGTCAAAGTCTAATTTCTCCTGAGTCAAGTTTAAACGTTGAGCACAAGCGGAGAGATAAATGAATGGGTAGCACCGGTGATCAAGTAAGGTATAAACTTCGCAAGAATTTATAAATAGCTTACCCGTGATCACCTCGTTTGGGTTCCTCGCATTTTGACCACCCCCAACAAACGCTTCTTCCAGAACCGTTGACTTTGACTTTTACGGGGATGGTCTTTTGAGTCACCGTCCCCATTGAACTAGGTTTCGCCATCTGCATAATCTCGAGCGATATGTCCTTCCTTTCCACAATTATAGCATACCTTGAATCATAGGCGGTTTGACCGATATGTCCCTCTTTCCGCATTTATAGCATATGACCGGTGGTCGTTCTCCTCCCTTAGAACCGATTCTTTCAAGACCGCTGCCTTCACACGGTCGTTGTTAAATCTCCTCTTTTTAAAATCTCCTCCCGACTTCGTTTTTTCTATTTTCATGGCCATGATTACCACCAGAGTGGTTACCATTTTGTCCGTTTTTCTTTCTTCATTTGGTTATCCTTGTTTTGTTGACCGCCATCTCCTTATGATCCTCGGTTGTGGTCCCTCAGTTGACCGTACTTGTTATCTCACTCTAATAATTGAGCCTGCATTTTAAACATCCTAATAGAGAGAAAATTTATGAGAAATGAGATACTTGGCGTATCTTGGGTTTCAAACCTCTAAGAAACATCCGCGTCATCGTTCCTCATTCTCCACCAAATGAGGTGCAAACACGGATAACTCTGCAAACTTTGCCTCGTCTTCGAGACACCGCCAAATGCTGCTTTTGTTCTAATTTGATGAACTCCACTTCTTCATACGACGAAACACTTTCGTGAAAGTATTTGTCATTAAATAGTTTCAAACGCTCTCCCAGAGACATTTGAGAAAAGGGCCGGATGGGTACGCTTCACGACTCCCACCAAGAGTCTCCGCCTCGCCACTAAACATAAAGGTGGTGAATGGAACCTTCGTTCCTCCGCATCCCAAGACATCGAATATCTTGGTAATTTGCTTGACCCATATTTCCGCCATGATCGGATCCGGCTTTCCTTAAATTCGTGGTCCCAACTCTTTAAACTCTTCTTGGTGGACAACCCTTGAATTGCTATCATTTCCTCCTCAGATTTTGAACACGAAGTCTCCTCGTGCGATTTTGCATGAATCTGCAAAAAGCTTCTAAACATCCCTCGTTTCATCATCTCGCTTCGGTGGTGTTGTTCACAGGAGGAAAATTGCCACTGTGTTGACGCTTCTCCTCGTTGGTAAGTCTGAGCATCTCCACGGTCTCATTTACTCCATCATTAATATTCTCATTGACATTCTCAAATATTGTCATAAAACAAAAGGTTAATTAAGGAAATCAATATATCACATAATATCCCTATATAATGACCAACTAACAAATAAGCTTAGGTAGGACACACTAGCGAAGGATTTACTCGTCTCTCCCCTCCTAGTTCTATTCCCCGATCTCCGCCAGAGATCATATCCCTAAGCTCTGACACCAACTGTGACGCCCCCAAAATAGGTATACATCACCCATTTTGAGTTGTCAATACATGGTTCAGAAACAACTACAACTTTATTATTACAACATATAAACTGTGAGTTTAAATACAGATATTGCCATCTAGACAATATCCACACGCAAATAAATCCCCATCATAATTATTGATACATTATTTTACAAAAATGGTGAGGACTACTAAACAACTCTCTCTAGAACCTTCCTTCCATACCCCGACTAGTACTCGCTACATTCTCGCCTCCTGAGAAGAAAAATGGAACAACAAGGAAAAGGGTGAGCTCAACTAGCCCAGTAAAGAATATTATGACTAAGATAATATACAACAAATTATCATTAGTCTTCAACAGGAAAAAAAACTAATAGAATACAATAGACAACAAGTTTTAAACCAATATTCGCAGCGGAAATAATAATTCAATAGAAGACTTAAGTAGAGAATGCAAACTACTATCTTCTATGTATGAATTTAAAAGTTCGTCGTCTATCTTTTATCCCTGTAACATCAATCAATATACATCTGGAATCAAATATTCATCTTTACACTATAGGCCAAAAATATTCATCAGTTGGTCATGTTCATCTAAACACTGCTCATCTTTGCACTACGGGCCAAAGATATTCATCGAAATCATTCATCTTTTGCTACAAAGCCAAAGATATTCAATAATATCATCATTTAAGACCGAGGATGATGAAAATATTTTTAAAGAAACGAATCCAAAGAAACAAAATGACAAGGATTAAGGATTAAGGATTCAGACTTTGTTTTATCCATGTCCAATAATACCTCAAAAATAATCATAGTGGTGTAAAATTCAAGAATGATCAAAACATGGATACAATCAAAGCTAGTATCCGTATTAGATATTTTGGACGAAAAGAAAAATTTTCATTTTTCGATGAATAGTCCAGATTCAGTAAATAGTGTCGATATCATGAATAAAGTCTTGAGTATCGTGAATAAGAACTCCGACGCCAAAAGTTTCAAATTTGATAAAAACTTCAGATCAATATTTCAAAGATAATGATATTGAAGAAATAATATCATTACGAAAAAATAATATCCCTTACCTCACAAAGACAAGATTTAGTTGAAACACCTGATATAAAGCTATGACTTGAACTTGCACCGTATAGCAATACTCAAAATATACTCAAAATACTCACAAGAATACGCTCGATAATATAGAGAGAGAAACTTCATTTCGGTGTGATTTTCAATTCTAACCTAAGCATCCTATTTATAAGAAAATGATTAGAACACCAAAGCGAAAAAATTTAATAAATTAATATATATATATATATATATCAAATTCATACGCCCACTTTAGAATTCAACTCCTAGCATTTCCCACATGCCACCTTCTAGAAAAGTAAGAAAAAAACGTTTTCATAAAATAAATAATTAAAACTTCCAAAATCAATTATTTTGAGCTTGAACTTCAATAATTCATAATAAATAGCCCTTTTATCGTAAAATTGAATCTCGCGACTTTTATAGGAAATTCAATTCTCTACAACTTTGCGAAGAAAGTTTTCCCAAATTCCAAATAGAAATCGATCAAATCCACAAACGCAGGCGATTTTACGTGCTATAATCAAATTTCGATCAATAAAATGGGGTCCAATTCTACATGTTTAACATGTTTTAAACATTTATTGCAACAAAAAATACTCTTCTTCCCTCGTATACTCATATATCTCACATTCGTTGTAAAAATATCACCATTATTATATTATTAAAATATAATAATATATTTAAATGAATTATTTTATCGTAAAAGATAAAATTTTAATTTTCAACAATTGTCACATTAAAATTTTCTCCATCTATATCCACATAAAATCAATATTTTTCTCATCATGTGAATCAATAATTAATTATTCACAAATAATATTACGTAATCACAATATTGACAACCGTGCGCTTCTCAGAAAGAGGGGCTTTCCAATAAGAATTTCTCCTCATCTTGGCGCCGCAATTATTAGGTGACCAAACCTCTCCTGTATGTAACTTTCTAGACATTGCCAATAATGTTATCTAATAATATTATTCAGATAATATGAATTATCGCTTCGATAATGAAAAATACCGTAATGACAATTATCAAACAACAAAGAATATAAAATATCAACGCAACAATTATTAAATCAATAAAATAATTTGAATAAAGAATTATCAGAATCATTATTGAGTAGTGCCTTCTTACGTAAGAATCAATAATTGGTGCAATACCGTGTCTTCTTGTGTTTTAACCACCGAGTATTTTAACAAGATAATCTGTAATAACTACGCCAGTTATTTTTAAACAACTTATATTTATCGCTTTTCTTCATTCAATCGCTTTCAGTTTATGGCCCACAAAAGATCAAGTCATCAGTATTTAATATTCCCCGACAAAGAAGAATATTCCACGACCAAACGAATATTCCCCGACAACAATTAATATTTTATAACCATTTGCTTATTTTGAAATATTTGTGTATTTTACCCATAACTATCCACATTAATCAAATCAACCCTTACTATTTCAAAATAGAGAAAATTAAATTTCATTAATAATAAGTTGGGGTCTTACATATGGTCTCCGTTATTTTATATAGCGTATGTTTTAGTTTTAAAGCATCAGTCTTTTATTATAAACTAAAACTATTTTATGCGTCTCATTATTCTATGATTTAATGGTGAATTTGACATGTTAGGAGAAGTAGCTTTGTTTCTATGCTTGATATAATTTCCATTGTTGACTTTATCACTAAGTTAATTGCTCGATGTGAGTTTTGTGTTAAATTATATTGAAGGCTTAGACCTTTTTGTTGTTTCAATTGGTTTTGGAATAGAAATCGCACCAATTGAAACCGCACTGCACTGCTCACAATTAGTTTCGTGTGCGGTTTTGAATTTGTCAAACTGTACCAAAGCAGTTTGGGGTGCAGTTTGGGCTTCAAACCAGACCAAACCGCATCATACTCACCCCTACTCATAATTACATAAATTACTATTACACACTCTCAAGAGACTCATTCGATATAGAATTAATCCACAACACGTACAAACCCCTATATTTCAAAATTTGAGTAAAAAAAAAGTCATGCTTATTAGCCAACATCAAATGAGACCTATAAAATGTCCACCCCCATTCCGTCCAACTTGCCCATTGCCCTACACAAACTTTCATACTCTCTCTCCTATAATGGACCAACGACTATTTTCGTTTTTCTAACTTAACTTGAAGAAAATTGTTCAAATAGTAAAAGGCATAATCATTATTAGTAGTACCCTAGTACTAATGGTACAAATGATGAATTTAACATCATATATATACACTTTGAGAAAAGATGTATTTGTTTACATGGGGATTTATTTATAGTATTGGAAAATTTCCAATACTTAAATGGAATATTCATTGTTTAATATAAGGATGATAATTTGCACCGTTTTCACGGAAATTCCCATGCTCTGCTTCAAATAGAGGCAGTAATTTTAATTCTGATCGAGGATGCGACTCAAAATGGAGAATCACCCAATATTATTTATAGGAATGAAGAGGGGATGGTACTTGCTTCCCTCACCCAAATCTCCCCAAAGAGTTTTATGTTAATTAAATTAATATTTATACTATTACATATCACATAATTAAAATATATTTCTTTTGTGCGTATATTAATTGCTATTATTTGATTTTTCTTAATTTTATTATGGATGTGTTAAATATGATTAATTATCATATATGTATTATTATAAATATAATTGAATTTGAGTTTTTATTTAAAAATTCACAAAATATTAATCATGAGGTGATATAAATTTTCCCTAGGGGTTTAAATTCCCCGTGGGAATGGGGGTAGATATTAAATTTTAATCCTATGGGGAATGCAGCAAATATGAGAAACTTTTATAAAATAAAAAAATTGAGTTGTATGTGTAATCTCTCTCCCCGTCCTGATTCGCTCCATTGTTATTCCTAGTTCAATACACTAAATTTTTTAGGGTCCTTAACATTAATATACAACAATTATAACATAATTACAAAAATAAAACACACAAAACATAATTACAAAAATAAAACAACACAATAATAAAGTTGGTAACATCACCCACACGTCAGTTACCAAATATGTCCTATCTAACAATAACCGCTCCTAAAATCAAGCAACCGAACAACATGCAACTTTGATATCGGAAAAGGCCAAATCTTCTGTCGACGATTGCCTTTATACTCACCTCTGAGATCGCGTCAAAAATATACGATCGGAGAAGACGAAATAGTATACAAAATCAACATCTACTTCAAGTTCAGTAACCATAAACAATCACAACAACTCTGATCGCGACAAACATCTAAGATCTAAGATCTTCGGTCGACGATTGCCAAATCTTCGATCGACGATTGCCTTTCCACTCACCTCTGAGATCGCGACAAACATCTAAGATCGGAGAAGACGAAATAGTATACAAAATCATCATCTACTTCAAGAGCAGTAACCAAAAACAATCACAGCAATATCGATACAATTCTGAACACTGAGGTATGAGTGTTTCAAGTTCGTATGCATATAGTTACCTGTGGTTACTACGGTATTCATATGGTTACTGAGTCACACTTAAAATGGTTATTACAAAAAACATTACTGTCAACTGCAACTTTTGGTGACTTCCTACTGTTGTTTTGGTTACTGTATAACAATATATTGTTCAATGTTGTCTTGGATACTATCAAATACTAGCTTTGTTAGTGTATGACAATATGTTAGTTACGGCAAAATGATGTTTTGGTTACTTTGTAACATTATATTGCCTAATGTTTTCTTGGTTACTATATGACAATATGTTAATTTCTTGTCTAATGATATGTTGGTTACTTTGTAACATCATACTATATCTTGATTTATTAGTTACTATGTAATGCTTCATAGTTTTACTATGTAACAATATCTTGGTATCGTCCTAATAATTATATGTATATAGTTTCCTATGTATGAACATTTATATGTATATGTTTACTAACTAATCTTTGAGTTGATTCTTGATTAACATTATATTAGTTCTTGAATAATACTTATTTAGATATTATATACAAATAAAATGGATACTTATTAATTACGATCTGTTCTTGAATTAATCTAATTATGCTTATAATTATATTTTTATATTAATAGTCACTTGTTAACCACATTGCTTACATTCTTACAACAATTAGCATTTAAATGCCCACAAACCCATTATCTTTGGTTGTTTTTAATATAACAAGTAAATTGAAAATGTTTTTTATCCTATGGTTACTAAATAAACATGTGTAGGTTACTGTCTACATTGAATTTTGTTACTGTATAATGTTGATATTATTAATGTGCAATATTTGATTAATTTATATTGGTTTGTTTTATTATGATGGAAATTAATTGGCTACATTGGTTACCTTCATACAACTGTTATAATTTAATTGCTAACAAAAAACATTAAACTGGTTGTTTCAATTGTAGAATGATAGTACAAATGTATTTCATTTTCTGGTTACTGACATTATATAGTTTGGTTACTGATTAACATTGATTTTGTTACTATGCAATACATATTTTGTTTTCAGACAATGGAGATGATTCCTGTTTTGCTTTATTTCAACGGTACATGGACTGATAGTAACCAGTACACCAACTTTGAAGTTACTGGCATACTAGTTCCCTCAACTTGTTCGTTCAGAGAAATGCAAAACATGATATGCATTGCATTACGGATAGACACAAACACAACAACATTGTCTATCAAATTTCACATCAAAAACGACATTCCACCAATCTGTATATCAGATGAAGCAACATTGAGATTCTTTATTGAAGTCAGTAAAAAATCTGATGAACAAGGAAAATTCCCACTGATTATAGATATTGGAAAAAGAAGCGGCCGCACAGCAATCTTGCGTAACTTGACAAATATAGAAGAATCTGTTGTTCACGATGTAACGCCAATCAGATCAACACAAGGGAATTCAGCACTAGTTACACTAGCAACACAAGATTCCCAAATTGGAACGCAATATCTTTGATCGACACAATGAAAAAATTATGGAACAACAACAACGAGATGAATAACATGACAAATCATACACGTAAGAACGATATGATGATGTAATAACGGATCCGAATGAACGTGAAGTAAAATTACATCAAACCTACAAAGACAAAAAATCCTATCACAATCAATGAAATTTGCATTCAATCAAGAAAAATAGACAACACAAAGTTCAACGAGCGGTCATAGAGACTTTGTGCTGGTAAAAGCGTAGATGATGAAAATTGCAAATGGAAGATGAGAGCATCAAGTATTGAAAAACCAAATCTGTTCAAGGTGAGAGAATTCAATGACATTCACACGTGTTCGATCAACGTATTGTTGGGAGACCACGAATAAAGCAAATAGTGAGTTGGTCGGTGAATGCATAATGCGTAAATTAACAAATTTGAAGAAAATATACACACAACCGATATTGTCGAGGACATGATGATGAGAATATAATGTGTCTATCTCTTACCAAAAAGCATGGAGATCGAAGGAGAAAGCGTTAGAAAAGGTAAGAGGAAATCCACACGACTACTCATTGATCCCATCATGGTTACACATCTTTGCGAGAAAACAAATCCGGTAACAATTTAAAACACATTATTATTTTTCATGATTAGTTGATTACTCAATTCAACCGATTTGGTTGCTATAATGTGCATTGGTTACCTACCTCATATTTATAATTTTAAATGAGTTCTCTTGATTTTTTATATTAATTTTTACTCAAGAAATACATTGGTTCTTTGTAATGCAAATCGTTTATTACTTTGCTAATGATATCTTGGTTCTTTGTATATCAATATATTTGTTTCTTCGCATAATGTTGTCATTGTTACTGAAAACATTATACCATCTAATGCTGTCTTGGTTACTATAAGACAATATGTTGGTTACTGTCTAATTCTATCTTGGTTACTCTCTGCTGCAACTGTTGGTTATTGCATAATGATATCTTGGTAACTGTATAGAAATATGTTGTTTACTGTATAATGTTGTCTTGGTTACTGAAAAACATTATACTATCTAATGCTGTATTGGTTACTATAAGCAAATATGTTGGTTACTTTGTAACATTATACTGTCTAATGTTTTATTGATTACTGACTAATGCTGTATTAGTTACTGTGTAACAGTATATTGGTTACTGATTGTGTAACAATATATTGGTTGCTGATTGGTTACTGTATAACAATATATTCCTTACTGTTTTGGTTACTGCCTAATGTTTGGATAATTGGTTGCTGACGAATGTTGACTTGGATACTGACATTAAATACATTGGTTACTGTCTACTCTTGTCTTGTTTACTGTATAAAATTATATTGTCCAATGCTGTCTTGGTTACTGTATGACAATAATTTGGTTACTGTCTAATGATGTCTTGGTTACTTTGTAGCATTATACTACTTTTAATTCTATTGATAATGTTGATGTTTCATAACAGGTTCCGTCACAACTCTTGAGTTGGAAACAAATGCTCGTTTCATATATTTATTCTTTGCCATAGGAGCATCCATTCAAGCATGGCATCATTGCTTTCCAATTATTGTAATCGATGGCACATTCATACAATCAACTTACGGAGGGACAATACTGATAGCAAGCACACAAGATGCAAACCGAAACATTGTTCCGATTGCTTTTGCAGTGGTTGACAGCGAAAACGAATTATCTTGGAGATGGTTTTTCATGAATTTAAGAACTGCTTGTGGAGTAAGGGAAGGCCAATGCATTATTTCAGATAGACATGAAGCAATAATACAAGGACTGAATTATGTGTTTCCAGATGTCATGCATGCTTCCTCTTACATACCATATATTGAAAAATATAAAAATAGATTCAAAAGAGAGAGAAGAACTTAAACAAGCTTACAACGGGGCATGTAGAGCATACAACATTGAACAATTCAACAAACACATGGCTGAACTTGATGCCATTGATCCTCAAATAAGGACATATTTGGAGGAAGAGGTCAAGTTGGAAAAGTGCACCAGGCTCCATGGGACTATAAGCAGATACTCAACAATGACTTCAAACACCGCCGAATCTATTAACAACGCAATTAATATGATTAGGGATCTTCCAGTTGCATCAATGATTGAATGCCTATGTTGCCTGGTTCAAAGATGGTATTTCACAAACAAACAAGCAGCCCTATCAACATTCACAACACTTTCCACAACAACTGAAGAAAGATTGCAATCTAATATCATTAAATCAAGGAAACTTAAGGTAACAAATACAAATTATAATTTATTGCATTAATTTTTATATTGTATTTATTCTTGAATAATCTTTCTTGATTCTTTGCATAATATTACTAATTAATGTTGAATTGTTTCTTGACTAATCTTTGACTTAGTTACTCTGTTAAACTATAATATTTACTGACTAATACTGACTTGTTTACTGATTAATGATAACTTGGTTACTATGTAATATTATATTGTTTACTAACCAATACCTAATTGCTTATTGCAAAACATTATAATGGTTACTTGACACTTTGATTTGGTTACTGTGTATCATTGTACTGGTTACTTATTAATACTGCTTTCTTACTGCATAATATTACTAATTAATGTTAAATTGTTTACTGTCTAATGTTGATTTGGTTACTGTGCTACACTATAATATTTACTAACTAATAATAACTTGTGTATTGGCTAATGGTAACTTGGTTACTATGAAATATTATATTGGTTGTCAATTAATACTTAATTGCTTATTGCATATCATTACAATGGTTACCGACTACTGCTGAGTTGGTTACTATGTATCATTACATTGGTTACTAAGTGATACTTGTTTGGTTACTCTTAATAATTAAAATGATACTGCTGAGTTGGTTATTGATAGTATCATTATATTGGTTACTAACTGATGCTTATTTGGTTACTCTGTATAATTATAATGTTACTGCTAAGTTGGTTAATGCTTAGTTACTTGTTTTGTAATTATAACATTGAGTTGTTTGATTTAATATGTATTCTTTTTTCAGATAATGAAAATGATTCCAGTTGTACTTTATTCTAACAACAGTTAATTTGTGATGTAGGTTGAGACATCAAACTTAGTGATTTTTACTGTTTACGATGTCGTCAAACAATATATTGTGGACATCGACCAAAGAACATGCACATGTGGAAAATTTCAGTACCATGAGATGCCATGTCCGCATGCTGCTGCTGTTATGAGCAAGCGAAATTTGAGCTGTTATGATTTTTGCTCAAAAAAATACTATAAAACAACTTTGGTCGACACATATTCAGCTTCAATCATGCCACAGATGATGAAAAGAAAACTGGGATGTACCAGGAAGAAGTAAGAAATATGGTTGTAAAACCACCGAACACAAGAAGACCAGCTGGAAGACCAAAAGTAGGGAGGTACAAACACGGATCTGAAATCAAAATTCAAAACAAATCAAAAGAAAGCAAGAGAAAAAGGACACAACAGAAAAACTCGCAATAATCCCCGGTTTAAGACCAAAAAACTCGATATAATGCATTTACATTAAGAGTGTAGATACATGTATATATATATAATTGTTTACTATCATTAACCATAAACCACATAGATGGTAACATTTTTGATTTTGTACATTTCCCAACATTTTTATTGATTAAAGCATTTGATTTACGAATTCATTATGAGTTGCCAATACAATTGGGAACCCACAAAAATACTGCTTGTTACTTGACAATTATTCCAAATATAAATTGTAAATTATTTGGTTACTAACATAAAGTCAAATGGTTACTCTTATATAACAATTTGGATACCAACTGAACATCTCAAAAATATATTTAATTTAATATGATAGTTATACAAATGACCATCATATATAAAAATGAAATCTCTTAATTAAAATTAATGTGTTTCCATCATGATGATACACTAAAAAAAACCACATACATTTAACAATTCATAACATTAAATGATACAAATTTATAATTGTTTTGATACTGAAACTAAAACAAATATTGTTAACATATATTTATGTTAACTGATATATAATGATTTTATCAAATTTTATTACAATTTGTTTACTTGTATAAACATAATATGGTGACCATAAGAGTAAACTATTTGGTTACTTATTTGTTATAACAATAAACAAAATATAACAAATAGGTAACCAAATATTTAGATAACAATCACCAAAGCAATTTTTTTTGTTAACTAATGTATACTCTCACCTATACATTTAACAATAATTATATGTCCTGATACATTTAACAACAGTTATATGTCCTGAAACAATATTGTATATCTCTGTTTACTATCAAAACATTAGCTGGTTACCCTTTTATATATATTTGGTTACCAACTGTACATTTCAATATAATGTAGCAAACACAGCCTAAAACGAATCAAATACCAACAACACACAAAATTAATTCCAAAACTGATATTATAATAACATATGAAATCCCATCTATATAAGATTCAGTAATCACCCTTAATGAACCATACAAAATTGTTGTGTGTATTAAAAATAAAAAATACTGAAACACAATTCATAACGATAACACAACAATATCTCGAACTAATAAAAATGCGGAACAAATCTTCACGGAAATTCTCTCATGGGTCTCATATCCCTCCAATTGTTTGTTCCTTCCATGCATATATAAGTTTGTGCATAACTTCTTCCGATATTGCGCAATGGGGAATGGAATAGGAATTTCATCAATCTTTTGATGAATGACATGCTCGGTAAAACAAATTGTGAACAACCCGATCATCAATCGTATAAAATGCACAAAAGATAACCAAAATCAATACTAGAATCAACCTATATATAACACATATCAGTTTATACAGTAACCAAATATTTACAACATAGTAACCAAAACAATTATATGACAGTAACCAAAATAATTAAATATAATAATTCAAAAATTGAAAACAATGTAACCCTTACCCATCCACTTGTTCAGGAACCGACTCGCAAATTCTAACTCAATTATGTCATCTTCACCTTTATTGCGATACGGTTCGCTGCTAAAGTCAATGTCACTCCTATCCCTCCAAAATCCAATCTTGCGCAATAAAGTGGGAAGAATAAATATATAAGGTTCACAAACATCCATGATTTTTGTTTGCATGTATTTTCTTTTGGGTCACAGAGAATTATAAGCAGTTAGGCGTCTACGATGCACATCAAACGTTAACAAAAACCAATGGTCCTATGATGACATATGTATGGGGAACAAAACATAGTCAACATTTTTCCATGGTGTGTTTACATCCATAAACAATCCATGAATGTACTCGTGACATCACCCTCCCGAATGACACACGCTTATCTGCATTTTTTTATTTGTATACTCTTCAAAAAAGAGGTCATCTTGGCATGGAACCAACAATCCGTAGTCGTTGCCCTTATATGCACAGTATCAGAATGTCTGGCCAATTTACGGAAGTAATATAATGCAACATTGATATGCTGAACAAAAAAAAAATATTAATAGTGTTGAAAAATAACATTATGTAATCAATGTAACCAACACTGTTAACGCTAGTTACTTAAACATCTAAATAATGTAACCGTAACTATAAAAACATAATTTAAAAAAAAAACATAAACATGTATGATGCTAACCAACACACACACACATATATATATATATGATAGTAACCAAACAATTATATAATAGTAATCAAACAGTTGTAATATAATAACCAAACAGTAATATGATAGTAACAAAACAGTTATATGACATTAACAAAACAGTTATATGATAGTAACCAACAACTTTTATCATAATAACCAAAACATGTTTATATATCAACATATCAGTTTATATGATGGTAACAAAAACATATATAGAGCATACATAATAGTAACCAAACAATTATATAATAGTAACCAAACAGTTGTAACATAGTAACCAAACAGTTGTAACATAGTAACCAAACAGTTATATGACAGTAACAAAACAGTTATATGACAGTAACCAACCACTTATATCATAGCAACCAAAACATGTTTATATAGTAACATATCAATTTATATGTTGGCAACCAAAACATATATAAAACATATATCATAGTAACCAGACAATTATATAATAGTAAACAAATAGTTGTATATTAGTAACCAAACAAGAATATAATAATAACAAAACATATATATAGCAAGAACTTGACCACTTATATCATAGCAACCAAAACATGCTTAAATATTAACATATCATTTTATATGATGGTAACCAACATATATATAAAACATTTATGATAGTAACCAAACAATTATATAATAGTAACCAAATAGTTGTATGATAGTAACAAAATAGTAATATAATAGTAACAAAACAGTCATATGACAGTAACAAAACAGATATATAACAGTAACCAACACTGTTAAAGCTATTTACTTAAACAAATAAATAATGTAACCATAAATATAGAAACATAATTTAAAAAAAAAGAACTCACATCATTGTCTAACCATTGCCCAGGAGTCTTTAATTTATAAAACCACATTTTAGATGAAATTGGGATAGACCCAAATACAAAAGCAGGTTCGATAATGTCATTCTTCCCAGGAAATTTGTCCGTCCTTCAATATAAAAACATATTAGTATACACGTTGACATTAACAATCACCATGTTAATATACACACTACCCAAAAGCAAATTTATTTGTTTCATAAAAAACTATAGCATTGTTAATAAAAAAAAAAACCTTTTCACATTGTTAAGTCCTATTTTAAACCACTGTTCAAACAACGCCTCTTCAAATTTGGACGGCATATCCATGCAAACCTTGGAAAATGCAGAAACTACAGCAACTCTTTGACTAGCACCCGATGCATTAGACGATAACCCAGCCGACCCAAATGTTCTCAGATATGGAGACTAGAAAAAAGACTCTTTAAATGTTCATGCACAGTGCGCTTATCGACTCTCTATTGACGCTCTTCTCCAATTCATTACATCGGACTATATCACGGGTAGTCGTAACCATCTCATCCAATACAGATTTGCTTTCCACCTCAAACTTTTTCCCCTTTTACAAATGACAGAAAATGTAACGAAAATAATTATATTTTCACATAAAAATCTGTTGTTGTATTGGTTACTGTCTAATGCTGTAATGGTTACTATGAAACATTATACTTGTTACTAACTAATTATGTATTGGTAATATTATACTGTCTAATGCTATATTAGTTATTGTCTAATGCATTATTGGTTACTATAAAACATTATACTTGTTACTAACTAATGCTCTTTTGGTTACTATGAAACATTATAATGGTTACTATATATTTATGAGTTGGATACTGAGTAAAATTGAAACAATAACCAAAACCTTAAGCATGTAATGGTAAAACAGTAACCAAAACCTAAAGCATGTAAAAAAAAAGTTGGCATGTCGTAATAACACTAACCTCAGCAGCAACATAAACAACAATTTCTTTCCCCGTACATTGGCTTAAAATGTCAAAAGTTGGCATGTCAACATCATTATTAACAGTCTGTTCAAAATACAAAACAATCAATTGATCTTTAAAAAAATGAAAAAAAAGACATCTAACACAAAACAAAACAAACAAAAAAAGTCTAACCTTGACAATTTCTTGAACAACATTACTTATTATTTCATGATGTTCTTCAACCATACCATCAAGTTCAACTTCATTACCATACTCATATTCATTACAATCCTTCTTCTTAACAAAATCTGACACATCACCAACATCCTCAACAACATCTTCAACAAAATGACGGGCTTCAACCATAACATCCTCAACAACATCCTCAACAACATGATGGTTTTCAACCATAACATCCTTAACATCCTCAACAACATGACGGTCTTCAAGCATAACATCATCACCTTCATTTCCAACTTCATTTAAAAATTCATCATTCTTCTCATCATCTTTCAAACCATCATCACCAACCTCATCAGCTTTCAAACCATCATCACCAACCTCACCAGCATGCTGATCAACAACATCATCAGCTTCATCATAATCATCGGCTTCATCATCATCATCAGCATCACCACCCTCATCAGAATCAGAATCAGAATCATCATCAGAATCACTATCAACTTCTTTAACCCCACCATCTTTGAACCCGCGTAACTCATCTCTAATAATTAACCTAAAGTCTCTGCATATCTGAACGTGTAAAATCTGCATCTCATCCTTAATATCAGCCCGCAATTTTACAACGTCTTTCTTAATTTCAAAAACTTTTTTCTCCAACTACCAGAATCACAGTATCAATTGCATCTTTAATGACCGATATATCAAATCCAATGTTGTCATCCTTCACCTTTTTGTCAGCATCCTTCCCATTGAAAAAGTGAAACCCGCCCAAATCAAGTCGTTCATTCTCCTCGATTAAATGGAATCAAACTTTTACCCTCAAATTTGAAAAACAATAAGTACACTTCAATTATAACATCCGACAAACATTATAAAATTACAATAACAAAAAAGATAAAATAAAGAATCATAAAACATAATCAAGAAAACAAAACATATATATCGGTAACCAAATATATATAAATCAAGAACCAACTAAATGTATAAAGGTAACCAAACTTTATATATTCTAGTAACCAACAACATTTTTATTGTTAACATGCATAATATAATCGATAACTCAATTAGTATATAAAGGTAACTAACTACTATGTTAATAGTAAACTTCACAAAAATAATCAGTAACCAAATAATTAACTAAAGGTAACCAATTGCATTCTTAGTAGTACACCGCATACCTGTCCAGAACAAAATACCAGATCATTCAACTTGTCATTTGAAGGGGCTTCACTAGCTCCTTCCGTCTACATAAACGGACATCCGACAGATGCTCGTCGTTGCATATACCGCAAACTTTAAAAGTTGAAATGGTTTCAAACATAAATACTTGAAATACATATGGAAGACCATTCAACTTATACAATTTAATATAATGGTCTTTGTAGAAATTATATGTTGAACCACCACTCCTTCCTTTCTTTATATGCCCCTTCAAAGCATTTGACAAAGAGTACTTTGTCATTTCAAATGCAACTTTCCCCCAAGGAAAACATTAATAAACATTAAAAGTTTACAGTAACCAAATACATAAAAATAAGTAACCAAATAATTATTATTTTACAGTAACCAAATACATACTAATAAAAATTCACAATAACCAAATACATACTAATAAGTAACCAACCCATAAAAGTAACACAGTAATATAATATCACAGTAACCAAATACATACTAATAAGTAACCAACCCATAAAAGTAACACAGTAATATAATATCACAATAACCAAATACATACTAATAAGTAACCAAATAATTCTATGATGGTACCCAAACAATCTTTTAATGGTAACCAATACATAAACAACCTATACACTAAACTAAATTTATTAAAACATGTATACTAGGCAAAAACATATTAAGCATAAAAAATACAAAATAGTAACAAAACTGTATATATGACAAAGAACTAAAATCGATATAACAAGAATCAAACTATAAAATGACAAGAACTACAAAACATACTAATAAAGTAATCAAAACATTAAAAGTTTACGATGAACTAAATACATAAAAATAAGTAACCAAATAATTATTATTTTACAAGACCCAAATACATACTAATAAAAATTCACAGTAACCAAATACATACTAATAAGTAACCAACCCATAAAAAGTAACACAGTAATATAATATCACAGTAACCAAATACATACTAATAAGTAACCAACCCATAAAAGTAACACAGTAATATAATATCACAATAACCAAATACATACTAATAAGTAACCAAATAATTCTATGATGGTACCCAAACCATCTTTTAATGGTAACCAATACATAAACAACCTATACACTAAACTCAATTTATTAAAACATGTATACTAGGCAAAAACATATTAAGCATAAAAAATACAAAATAGCAACAAAAAAACTGTAATATAGACAAAGAACTAAAATATGATATAACAAAGAACTAAACTATAAAATGACAAGAACCACAAACATACTAATAACTAACCAAAACATTAAAAGTTTACAATGAACTAAATACATAAAAATAAGTAACCAAATAATTATTATTTTACAGTAACCAAATACATACTAATAAAAATTCACAGTAACCAAATACATACTAATAACTTACCAACCCATAAACGTAACACAGTAATATAATATCACAGTAACCAAATACATACTAATAAGTAACCAACCCATAAAAGTAACACAGTAATATAATATCACAGTAACCAAATACATACTAATTGTGACACCCCCAAAATAGGTATACATCACCCATTCTGAGTTGTCAATACATGGTACAGAAACAACTACAACTTTATTATTACAACAGTAAAACTGTGAGTTTAAATACAAATATTATCTTCTAGACAATATCTATACTCAAATAAATCCTCATCACATTTATTGATACATTATTTTACAAAAATGGTGAGGACTACTAAACAACTCTCTCTAGAACCTTCATTCCATACCCCGACTGCATACTCGCTATATTCTCGCCTCCGAGAAAAATGGAACAAAAGGAAAAGGGTGAGCTCAACTAGCTCAAGAAAGAATATTATGACTAAGATAATATACAACAAATTATCGTTAGTCTTCAACAGGAAAAATCTAATAGAATACAATAGACAACAAATTTTAAATCAATATTCGCAATGAAATAATAATTCATTAGAAGAGTTAAGTAGAGAATGCAAACTACTATCTTCTATGTATGAATTTAAAAGTTCATCGCTCATCTTTTATCCCCAGTAACATCAATCAATATACATCCGAATCAAATATTCATCTTTGCACTACAGGCCAAAGATATTCATCGATTAATCATGTTCATTTAAACACTGCTCATCTTTGCACTACGGGCCAAAGATATTAATCGATCATTCATGTTCATCTCAACACTGCTCATCTTTGCACTATGTGCCAAAGATATTCTTCAGAATCATTCATCTTTGACTACTGTGCCAAAGATATTCAATAATATCATCATTTAAGACCGAGGATGATGAAAATATTTTTAAAGAAACGAATCCAAAGGAAACAAAATGACAAGGATTAAGGATTAAGGATTCGTACTTTGTTTTATCCATGTTCAAAAAAATACCTCAAAAATAATCATAGTGGTGTAAAATTCAAGAATGATCAAAACATGGATACAATCAAAGCTAGTATCCGTAATAGATATTTTGACTAAAAGAAGAAATTTTATTTTTCTATTGAATAGTGTCAGATATCGTGAATAGTGCCGATATCGTGAATAGTAACTCTCACACCAAAAGATAGAAATTCCACAAAAAAAACATCTTCACGCTTACATGAATAGTACTTGTGAATAAGAATCGTGAATAAGTAACTCATGAATAGTAACTCGTGAATAAGAACTCATGAATAGTAACCCCGACATGAAAAAGTTCCAAATTTGATAAAAAGTTCCAACCAATATTTCAAAGATAATGATATTGAAGAAATAATATCATTTGAGAAGAAAATAACATCCCTTACCTCGAAAGATTAGTACTTCTAAATTTGGAACACCGGGTATAGTCTTTGAAGGAACTTGCACCGCCTAACAATACTCAAAGTATACTCAAAATACTCACAAGAATACGCCGATAATATAGAGAGAAAACTTCGATTTAGTGATTTTCAATTCTAACCTAAAGACCCTATTTATAGGAAAATGCTTAGAACACCAAAGCAAAAAAATTTAATAAAATATTAATATATATTTATTAAATTCCTACGCACTCAAAAATCTGATTCAAACCATCAGCCACCAAGAGTGACTCACCTTGCCTAACTCAAAAAAAACGTTTTCCTTATTAAAAATATTTAAAACTTCAAAATTAATTATTTTGAGCTTCGAACTTCAATAATTCACAATAAATAGTCCTTTTGTCGAAAATTCGAATCTCGCGAGTTTTTATAGGAAATTCAATTCTCTACAACTTTACGTAAGAAAGGTTTTCCAAATTCCAATCGAAAATTGACCGAAATCCACAAACGGGCAATTTTACAGTGCTATAATCAAATTTCACGAATAAATGGGGTCCACCGACATGTTTAACATGTTTTAAACATTTATTGCAACAAAAATACTCTTCCTCCTCAGATACTCATATTTCCCACATTCATTGTAAAAATATCACCATTATTATATTATTAAAATATAATAATATATTTAAATGAATTATTTTATCGTAAATTTTAATTTTCAACAATTGTCACATTAAAATTTTTCTCCATCTATATCCACATAAAATCAATATTTTCCTCATCATATGAATCAATAATTAATTATTCACAAATAATATTACGTAATCACAATATTGACAACCGTGCGCCTCAGAGTAGGGGCTTTCCAATAAGAATTTCTTCTTCTTGGCGCCGCAATTAGGTGACCAAACCTCTCCTCGAGATGTAACTTTCTAGACATTGCCAATAATGTTATCTAATAATATTATTCGAGATAATATGAATTATTGCTTCGATAATGAAAAATACCGTGTAATGACAATTATCAAACAACAAAGAATATAAAATATCAACGCAGCAATTATTAACTCAATAAAATCTTTGAATAATTAATTATCAGTAACCATTATTGAGTAGTGCCTTCAATAATTGGTGCAATACTGCAAAGCTACTTGTGCAACAACGCCAGACATCGTGTTTTAACCAACGGGTATTCCAATAGTGTTAATTCAGTAATAACTACGCCAGTTATTTTTAAACAACTTATATTTGTGCTTTCTTTCATCCAATCGCTTTCAAGTTATGGGGCCCACACATGGTCATACCGTCGCATTTAATATTCCCCGACAAAGCGATTAATATTCCACGACCAAACGAATATTCCCCGACAACAATGAATATTTTATAACCACTTGCTTATTTTGAAATATTTGCGTATTTAACCCCTAACTATCCACATTAATCAAATCAACCCTTACTATTTCAAAATAATAAATAGAGAAAATTAAATTTCATTAATAATAAGTTGGGGTCTTACAACCTCCCCTCCTTATGAAATTTCGTCCTCGAAATTGACGTGACGTATTCTGTGTGTTCAAAAGGTGAGGATACCTCGCTTTCATTTCCGTTTCCAATTCCCAGGTCATTTCCTCTATAGCATGATTCCTCCACAAAACTTTAACTTGTGGTATGACCTTTGAGCGTAGGACATGCTCCTTCCTATCTAAGATCTTGACAGGTACCTCCTCATACGTTAAGTCTTCGGCTATCTCGTCCGGTTCTAACTCAATAACGTGGTTTGGGTCTTTCACATATTTACGAAGTACAGATATGTGAAACACATTATGAACACGAGACATACTCGGAGGTAACGCGAGTCTATAGGCTACATTTCCTACTCGGTCAAGAATTTGAAATGGACCAATAAATCGTGGATTGAGCTTTCCTCTCTTCCCAAATCTTGTAACTCCCTTCCATGGAGCAACTCGCAACAATACATGATCCCCTACACTAAATTCCACGTCCTTTCGATGAAGATCCGCATAACTCTTTTGTCGATCTTTGTGCCGCTTTGTATACGCTGTCGAATCATTTGGATCTTTTCGGTGAGTCATACGTATTAACTCGGGTCCCAACAATGTTGCTTCACCCACCTCATCCCAACATATTGAGAGCGACACTTTCGTCCATATAATGCTTCAAATGGAGCCACACCTATACTTGCCTCGATAACTTTGTTGTTGTAGGAGAATTCCACCAATGGTAAATACGTATCCCAACCGCCCTTGAAGTCTAGGACACGAGTCTTAATAAATCTTCAAGAGTTTGAATAGTCCTCTCTCGATTGTCCGTCCGCTTGGGGATGGTATGTCAACTAAATCGCAAATCCGCGCTCTATAGCTTTTTGCAAGCTAACCCAAAATCTTGAAGTGAATCTTGGGTCACGATCCAAAACTATGGATACAGGCATGCCATGCAACCTCACAATCTCATTCACGTATATACTAGCAGAAGACGCTCAAGTGAATAAGTCTCCGACGGCAAGAAATGAGCGGACTTGGTTAATCTATCAACAATAACCCAAATAGCATTGATGCCTCGAGAAACCGTAGGAAGACCCGTGAACGAAATCCATGGTAATGTGTTCCCACTTCCATTTCGGAATCTCAAGTGGTTGCAACGGACCTTTAGGTACTAGATGCTCGCCTTTACACATTGACAAGTTAAACACATTGAGATAAACTTTGCAATCTCTCTCTTCATATTGTTCCACCAAAATGTATGTCAAGATCACGATACATTTTAGTACTTCCAGATGGATTGCAAATGGTGTATTGTGTGCCTCCATCATAATCTTGTACTTCAAATCGTAATCATTAGGAACACAAAGTCTAGAGTGGACTCAAGTATTCCTTCTTCATCAATTCTCGCCTCGAATAGCTCCTTCTTGTACTTTCTTCTTCATACGCATCACTCCGGCCCAGGGGTGGCTTGAGCAACCTTAACTTTTTCTATTAAAGTTGGCTCTATGCGATACTTGACATCATCGCACTCGCTCCCCGCATATGATCTTCTACTCAACGCCAGCGTCACCTACCACGTTCGCTTTTCCGGGATGGTATTGAATAGTGTGGTCGTAGTCTTTTAATAGCTCGAGCCAACGTCACGCCCAGCGATGTTGAGTTCTTTTTGAGTGAAGATATATTTTAGGCTTTTATGGTCCGAATATATCTCCACTTTCTCCCCATATAGATAGTGCCTCCATATCTTTAGTGCGAAACGATCACGCTAACTCTAGATCATGAGTAGGATAATTCCTCTCATACTCTTTAAGTTGTCATGAGGCATAGGCTATGACTTTCCCACGCTGCATGAGAACACATCCTAACCCTTTGCTCCGAAGCATCGTCAGAGATAACAAATCCATCCGAACCGGATGGTATTGTTAGAACAGTCTTAAAATAAGTCTCCTCTTAAGCTCTTGGAAACTCTTCTCGCATTCTTCGCTCCCAAACGAATTTTGTATCCTTCCGAAGTTAGGCCGAAGTTAATGGAGTAGCGATTCGAGAAAACCCTTCCACGAATCTCCGATAATAACCAAATAAGCCCAAAAAGCTACGTACTTTCATCACCACCGACTTTTGCTTTGCTCCCAACTTTGTATTGCTTCAATCTTCACGGATCAACAGATACTCCATGTTTCGACACCACGTGCCCAAGGAATGCTACTTCCTCAAGCCGTAACTCGCATTTCTTTAATTTGGCATATAGTTTGTTTTCACGAAGCCTTTGAGTACCAAATTTCAAATGGTGCTCATGATCTTCACGACTTTTGGAATATATAAGGATGTCATCAATAAAGACAACAACAAACCGATCCAAATATTCCTTGAATACTTTGGTTCATCATATCCATGAAAGTCATAGGAGCATTAGTCATCCGAAAAGACATGACTAAGAATTCATAATGCCCATACCGAAGTTCTCAAGGCGCTTTGGAATATCCTCGGTTCTAATCTTCACCGATGATATCCGAATCGAAGATCGATTTTTGAAAAGAATTGTGCCCCTTGAATCGGGTCAAACAAGTCATCAATACGAGGTAGAGGATACCTATTCTTGATGGTGACATGGTTCAATTCCCGATAGTCAATACAAAAGTCGCATACTCCCGCCTTTCTTCTTTACAAATAAAAAAGGAGCACCCCAAGGAGATGTACTAGGGGCGAATGAAACCGATGTCCAACAATTCCTCGTAGTTGGACCTTTAACTCCCAAGTTCAATAGAGCCATTCGATATGGGGTTTTAGAAATGGGCTTTGTACGTGTTCAAGATCAATAAAGAATTCAACTTCACGCTCGGGGTAGACCGGGAAGTTCTTCGAAAATACGTCGTCAAAGTCAATAACAACAGAATATTATTCAAATTTGACGTGTCTTTATTCAAATCCATAACATGGGCTAAGAAAGCTTGACATCCGCTTTTCAATAAACGAATAGCTTTATGATTAGATATGACGATGATTGATTTTAATGGTTTAGTTGCTTGAATTGCATAACAGTTGGTTAGAATATGAAAACTAACAACCTTACGAAAACAATCAATTTTGGCATGATGAGTAGTTAACCAATCAATCCCTAAAATCACATCAAAAGCAAGTATCTTTAAAGAGATAAGGTCAACAGGTAAGGTGATGGTGCCAACTTGAATCAAACAAGATTTATAAACAGTGGATGTGATGAAAGTTTCTCCTAACGGAGTTTCCACAGATAGGTCAAAGTCTAATTTTTTCGGAGTCAAATTTAAACGTTGAGCACAAGTAAGAGAGATAAATGAATGGGTAGCACCGGTATCAAGTAAGGTATAAACTTCGCAAGAATTTATAAATAGCTTACCCGTGATCACCTCGTTTGGGTTCCTCGCATTATGACCAAATACAACAAACGCCTTCCCTAATCGTTGACTTTGACTTTTCGAGATAGTCTTTTTCGAGTCACCGTCCCTCACGAACTAGGTTTCGCCATCGTCTAATCTCGAGCGATATGTCCTTCCTTTCCACAATTATAGCATACCTTGAATCTGTTGTGGGCGCTTTGACCGATATGTCCCTCTTTTCCGCATTTATAGCATATGATGGGTGGTCGTTCTCCTCCCTTAGAACCGATTCTTCGCCAAGACCGCTGCTCTCTTCACGGTCGTTGTTAAATCTCCTTTTTAAAATCTCCTCCCGACTCGCTTCTTCTATTTTCACGGCTATGATTACCACCGTAGTGGTTACCATTTTTGTCCGTCTGCTTTTTCTCCATTTGGTTATCATTATTCATTGATCGCTATCTCCGGTACGATCCTCGGTTGTGGTCCTCGAATGACCGTACTCGTTATCTCGCTCTAATAATTGAGCCTGCTTTACAACATCCTCAATAAAGAGAAAATTTATGAGAAATGAGATATCGACGTATCGCCGGGTTTCAAACCTCTAAGAAACATCCGCGTCATACGCTCCTCATTCTCCACCAAATGAGGTGCAAAATCGGATAACTCGCAAACTTTGCCTCGCATCGAGACACCGCCATGTTGTTCGCCCAGCCTAATAAACTCCACTTCCTTCATACGACGAACACTTTCGTGAAAGTATTTGTCATTAAATAGTTTCTCAAACGCCTCCCAAGACATCTTGAAAAGTCTTGGTGGATGGGTACGCTTCACGATCTCCCACCAAAGAGTCCGCCTCGCCACGGAACATAAAGGTGGCGAATGGAACCTTCTGTTCCTCCGCATCCCAAGACATCGAATATCTTGGTGATTTTCTTGACCCATGTTTCCGCCATGATCGGATCTGGCTTCCCATAAATTCGGTGGTCCCAACTCTTTGAATCGCTTTGTCGATAACCCGTGTGAATTGCTATCATTTCCTCCTCAGTATTTTGAACACGAGTCTCCTTCGTGCGATTTTGCATGAATCGCAAAAAACTTCTAAACATCCCTCGCTCATCATCTCGCTTTCAATGGTGTTGTTCATGGGAGGAACATTGCCACTGTTGCTGCATCGCTTCTCCTCGTTGGTGAGTACAGCGTCTCCACTGTCTCATTTCCATTGTTAATATTCTCATCGACATTCTCAAATATCATTATAAAAACAAGGGTTAATTAAGGAAATCAATATATCACATAATATCCCTATATACTGAGCAACTAACAAATAAGCTTAGGTAGGACACACTAGCGAAGGATTTACTCGTCTCTCCCCTCCTAGTTCTATTCCCCGATCTCCGCCAGAGATCATATCCCTAAGCTCTGATACCAACTGTGACACCCCCAAAATAGGTATACATCACCCATTCTGAGTTGTCAATACATGGTACAGAAACAACTACAACTTTATTATTACAACAGTAAAACTGTGAGTTTAAATACAAATATTATCTTCTAGATAATATCTATACTCAAATAAATCCTCATCACATTTATCGATACATTATTTTACAAAAATGTGAGGACTACTAAACAACTCTCTCTAGAACCTTCATTCCATACCCCACTTCGTACTCGCTATATTCTCGCCTCCCGAGAAAAATGGAACAAAAGGAAAAGGGTGAGCTCAACTAGCTCAAGAAAGAATATTATGACTAAGATAATATACAACAAATTATCGTTAGTCTTCAACAGGAAAAATCTAATAGAATACAATAGACAACAAATTTTAAATCAATATTCGCAATGAAATAATAATTCATTAGAAGAGTTAAGTAGAGAATGCAAACTACTATCTTCTATGTATGAATTTAAAAGTTCATCGCTCATCTTTTATCCTCAGAACATCAATCAATATACATCCGAATCAAATATTCATCTTTGCACTACGTGCCAAAGATATTCATCATTAGTCATGTTCATTTAAACACTGCTCATCTTTGCACTCACGGGCCAAAGATATTAATCGATCGATACCATGTTCATCTCAACACTGCTCATCTTTGCACTACAGGGCCAAAGATATTCTTCAGAATCATTCATCTTTGCACTACAAAGCCAAAGATATTCAATAATATCATCATTTAAGACGAGGATGATGAAAATATTTTTAAAGAAACGAATCCAAAGGAAACAAAATGACAAGGATTAAGGATTAAGGATTCGTACTTTGTTTTATCCATGTTCAAAAAAATACCTCAAAAATAATCATAGTGGTGTAAAATTCAAGAATGATCAAAACATGGATACAATCAAAGCTAGTATCCGTAATAGATATTTTGGACTAAAAGAAGAAATTTTATTTTTCTATTGAATAGTCTTGAGTATCGTGAATAGTAGCCAGATATCGTGAATAAGAATCTCAGACACCAAAAAAGATAGAAATTCCACAAAAACATCTTCACGCTTCATTTAATAGTACTTGTGAATAGTAACTTTCGTGAATAGTAACTCATGAATAGTAACTCGTGAATAAGAACTCATGAATAGTAACCCCGACATGAAAAAGTTCCAAATTTGATAAAAAGTTCCAACCAATATTTCAAAGATAATGATATTGAAGAAATAATATCATTTGAGAAGAAAATAACATCCCTTACCTCGAAAGATAAGTACTTCTAGCTGGAACACCGGGTATAGTGCTGAAGGGAATTTGCACCGTCTAACAATACTCAAAGTATACTCAAAATACTCACAAGAATACGCTCGATAATATAGAGAGAGAAAACTTCAGCTTAAATGTGTGATTTTCAATTCTAACCTAAGCACCCTATTTATAGGAAAATGCTTAGAACACCAAAGCAAAAAATTTAATAAAATATTAATATATATTTATTAAATTCCTACGCACCCAAAATCTGATTCAAACCATCAGCCACCAAGAGTGACTCGCCTTGCCTAACTCAAAAAAAACGTTTTCCTTATTAAAAATATTTAAAACTTCAAAAATTAATTATTTCGGAGCTTCAGAACTTCAATAATTCACAATAAATAGTCCTTTTGTCAGAAAATTCGAATCTCGCGAGTTTTTATAGGAAATTCAATTCTCTACAACTTTGCAGAAGAAAGGTTTTCCAAATTCCAATCAGAAATTGACCGAAATCCACAAACGGGCAATTTTACAGGCTATAATCAAATTTCAGTCAATAAATGGGGTCCACCGACATGTTTAACATGTTTTAAACATTTATTGCAACAAAAATACTCTTCCTCCTCGTATACTCATATTTCCCACATTCATTGTAAAAATATCACCATTATTATATTATTAAAATATAATAATATATTTAAATGAATTATTTTATCAGAAATTTTAATTTTCAACAATTGTCACATTAAAATTTTTCTCCATCTATATCCACATAAAATCAATATTTTCCTCATCATATGAATCAATAATTAATTATTCACAAATAATATTACAGAATCACAATATTGACAACCAGTGCGCTTCCTCAGAGAAGAGGGGGCTTTCGAATAAGAATTTCTTCTTCTTGCAAGCAATTAGGTGACCAAACCTCTCCTCGATGTAACTTTTTAGACATTGCCAATAATGTTATCTAATAATATTATTCGGATAATATGAATTATTGCTTCGATAATGAAAAATACCGTAAATGACAATTATTGAAACAACAAAGAATATAAAATATCAACGCAAAGAATTATTAACTCAATAAAATATCGAATAAGAATTATCAGAACCATTATTGAGTAGTGCCTTCAATAATTGGTGCAATACTGCAGTGCTACTTGCAAACAACGCCAGACATCGTGTTTTAACCACCGGGTATTCCAATAGTGTTAATTCTGTGAATAACTACGCCAAGTTATTTTTAAACAACTTATATTTGTCGCTTTCTTCATCCAATCGCTTTCATTATATGGGCTCCACATGGTCGGGTCGCCACCATATACGAATATTCCCCGACAAAGACGAATATTCCACGACCAAACGAATATTCCCCGACAACAAATGAATATTTTATAACCACTTGCTTATTTTGAAATATTTATGTATTTAACCCCTAACTATCCACATTAATCAAATCAACCCTTACTATTTCAAAATAATAAATAGAGAAAATTAAATTTCATTAATAATAAGTTGGGGTCTTACACTAATAAGTAACCAAATAATTATATAATGGTAACCATAAGAAAATTAAAAATAACACACCTTTAAATTTCTCGTGTTTGGAATTATATTCGGATAAGCACTTGACCTTTCGGCCTTAACTACGAGAACGCCAAGCTCGTAATCTAATCGCACTTGAGAATGCTTGATATCACTGTGTATCACCAGCCTATTTTCATTCTTACTCGATTTTCGACATGCATCCTTTTCCTTCCCCTTCCTATCCACAGCAAACTTCTTCACGTCCTTGACAGACTCACGCTCCGATATTCTCTTCCTCTTCCCATCCTTCTTCTTTGTATCGACCATTCTATACAAAACATAAAAAATAACACAAACCCACACCAGAATGAAAGAGAACACGAACACGTAATCTAAAACACGAATCTAAATGGCTATGAACACGTAATCGAAAACACGTAATCTAAATGGCTATGAACATAGAACACAGAACGCAGAATGAACACAGAACGAAAACGAAATGGCTATGAACTTCGATAACAAACAATGAAGAATACTGAAACACGAATGAAAGAGATAGAGGTCAAACACTTGAATGAGAGAGAAAAAGAGGATTTCAAATGTGTAAAAGGGCATTATATCAAAACGAAGAGTCCTACATGATATAATATACTGGCCATTATCACGCATTTTAAAAAAACATGCCCCATTAATATTATTAATCCCTTTAATTAATTATAATTATAATAATATTGTAAATAAAATTAAAAAAGTGTAATATTTTTGTAATTATTTTATGGGTGTTTTATTTTGTAATTATTTTTAAAAGGTACTAATATATGTAATTAATCCAATTTTTATCATAATATATTTGTTAGTAATGATCCAATTATGTTAATAAATTTTTATGATAATGAGATCACTTCTTTAAAAAAATTAAAATCATTTAATGCGCTTTTATCGTTAATAATTAATAATATTTTTTAATCATTAAAATTGTGATGAAAAATGTTCATATCTTCAGATGGTGGAAAAGAATCGAATACTTTTAGTGTAGTAATGATACAGCTTAATATCCTAAATCACATGATAAGTGTTTTCAATTATTCTTATTAAAAATTAAAATTTTGTTGCATTAGATGAATTAAATCGAAAATAAAATGTACTGGAGTGGACTGGAGCCAAATCCTTTTATCTTTGTAGGCGTGGACAAAATCTAGATTTACTACCCTAAACTTATATTCCACTTCGGTGATCTACCTTTTAATTTTGTCAATTAGATGATTGAACTATTAATTTTTTTTAATTTCATTCAATTGGAGTGCTTAGCGTCGAGAAATTCTTGACGTGGCATCCTAATAAACTAAATGAGTCTTATGTGTAAAAAAGAATATATATTTTAATGAGATCAAAGGACAAAATGTAAAATAACAAATAAAACAACTAAAAATTACACAAATAATATAAATTAGTTGTATAATTATTTATTTATAGTTATATAAATAATATAAATTATTATTTTATTAAAAATAATTATTTTATTTTAAAAAAGTATGTTTTATTATTATTTTTATTAAAAAATTGTATTTAATATTAATGATAATAAAAATAAAATATTAATGATAATAAAAATAAAACTCGGTTTTTTGTAATAAAAAAACGCAGCTTTTTTTAATAATAATAAAAAAGCACAGCTTTTTTAATAAAAATAAAAAATAATTATTTTTATTAAAAAATAAGAGAACGTTGTTTGTTTTTTTTAATAAAATAATTATTTTTTATTTTTATTAAAAAAAACTGCGTTTTTTTTTTATTTTTATTAAAAAAAATCTAAACTTTTTTTATTATTACAAAAAACTGTGTTTTTTTATTACAAAAAAACTGCATTTTTTTAATTTTTATTATCATTAATATTTTTATTTTTATTTTATTATCATTAATATTAAACATAGTTTTTTAAATAAAAATAATAATAAAACGCAATTTTTTTTAATAAAATAAATATTTTTAATAAAAATAATTATTATATTATTTATATAATAATTACATAAATAATTTATATTATTTATATAATTATAAATAAATAATTATACAACTAATTTATATTATTTGTGTAATTTTAGTTATTTGATTTTTTATTTTACTTTTTGTCCTTTGATCTCATTAAAATATATATTCTTTTTTACATATAATTTCTTTATTTAAATTTATAGGATGTCACGTCGTCATTTCTCGACGTGATGCATAATAAATTGAATGAAATCGAAAAAAATTAATAGTTCAATCATCTAATTGACAAAATTGAAAGGTGAATCACCGAAGTAGAAATATGGTCTATAGTTTAGGATAATAAATCATATTTAAGCCTAAGAAGAAAACCCTAAGTACCTTCCTATTTATAAATTTTTATTGAAAAGTACACTCGAACTCATGTTATCATTACTAAACTATCTTTTACGTATTGTGAATTTTTTTTTTATCGAATTATAATTATAAAAATCATCAATATATGAAATTGAATAATATTACAAGGGCCATTTACCATCTTACATAACTTTTTAAAATAAATTATTATTTATATTCATTCGTATAATTGACAAAAAAAATAATACATAAAATCATAATATATATCTTATTTCATTAAAAATATATAAAGTATAAACCAACAATAAACTGTCCCTTTCTATATAAAAATCTGCATTTAACATGTTAGGCGTCAGTCCGCTCTGTCATTCAGGTATCTGGCTGCCTAGTGGTCACCGAAGACTCATCACCATAATTATACATCTACATGTACACATGCATATACATAATTTTCTTTTTCTAATTCCACTCACCTACAGCACAATCAACCCCTTCCCTCTCTACTCGTTCATTTGATAACCTTTTAAAATTTTAATCCCACTCTCCTTTTTCAAAAAATATGTCACAAATTTTGTTGTTAATAGACACATTAATAACTATTTATGTAATTATATAGATTAATAGATTATATTATTATATTTATTAGCAATAAAACTATAAATATACTCTTTTTGTCCCTTAAAAATAATTTAGATTGACTTTTCAATCAAATTGATTATTTTATAATTAAAGTTAATATTATTTTTATATATATATATATATATATATATATATATATATATATATATAAAAGCAAATGTAATACTAAATCTAATTATATCGAATGTGTTTCTAAATTTAATTTTCATGAGTTAAAAAATATAAATATATAAGTGTGATTTTTAATTTAAAAATAGTCAAATTTAATATAAAAAAGTCAAACTAAATTAGTTTTTCAAGAACAGAAGTAATATAATTTACTCCTCTTATCTCAAAATAATGTCTAAAATACAAGTTTCACATAAATTGAGAAAACTAAAGAAAAGAAGAAAGTATAAAATAAGTATCAATTTTACCACAGTAGATAAAGTATATTAATAAATTTTGTCTCTTTTAAACTTAGTGAACCCCATTTTAGTATTTTTTTTTTAGGGTAAATTAATTTTAAATTATTTTTATATTTGACTTGTGTATTTTTAAATATCTTTTCATATTTTTATGAATAAAATATTTTATATTTAAAGACATTTTTTGTCCTTAAAATTTCATAGCAACTACTCACTCTATTCTTTTTTACTTGACTTTTTAGGAGAAAATATAAAATTTATAAAATATAATTAATACTTTTTTGATTATTTAAAATGATTATACAATCTCAATATTATCCTTCAAAATTTATTAAAAATTATGATAGATAAATAATTTAATATTAATTATAACTTTAATATGATAGATTAAGTCATTAATATTATTTGATATCTGCAAACGATAAATAAAAAGAAACAAATTTTATCAAATATAATGAAAAAAAAAACCGGCAAAATTAATATTTACGCCATTGTGATTGGCACAATATGTGCAATACACCATTGAATTGAATTAAAAAAATTATAATCAATCAATTTAACTAAAAAAAATATACAATTAACCCATTCCCTAAAATATATCTAAATTAGGCTCAATATTTCCTATGTGGCAATGCTGGAACAAAAATAAAAATGACATGAAAAATAAATTAGGTAGCTGAAACCAAGCTATCTTCTTCAACTCAAAAACGCAAAATCAAACTATCCAAATTCAGCTTCTTCTCAATACATCGTCTTTTCTTCTTCCCAATTAGTGTGGGTTTAACTAGTTACTTACCTATCATCTATCTTCTTCATGCACCAGATCTAAAATTTTTGTTTTTCAAAAACAATTCCAAAAGTAAACTTAGCAAGTATTAATTGTTTGATAGCAAAGATTAGAGAGAAATTATACACGAAGAGAGAGACCAGATCGATAAAGGAGGAGGAAACAAAATGAAAAGAAGAATATTACTCAAAACTTTAATTTGATGAACAATAAAACCTAGCGTTTGTACTTCATGAACAACTCTCTAATTACCCAAATCTTTGACTAAGAAAATGGGAAAGAGAGAATAATTAGGTTGGTTTGGATTGATTTTGCAGTGATACGTAAGATGAATGAAATGATGATGGTGGTGAAAGCATGTTGATGTTGATACTTTTGACTATGCAAACAAGAACCCAGATTTGTTGAAAGAGTATAATTTTCATTATATAATAATAATAAATAAAAAGAAAATTTACAATAAAAACTGAATTGGTAACTTATTGTTTTTAAAATATTTTTTATTACTGTTTTATCAGGCAAGTAAGACTTTTATTTTTATTCTTTTGCAATGCCATGTGGAAATTTTTTAACGTGGGTTCAATTTTTTTAACTGGATTGATGTAATTCTAACATTTTTATTAATCTAATTGATTAATTATTTTTTTTAGTTCAATAATTTATTGCACTACTGTGCAAACCAGTACAACGAGATAAGTGTTATTTTTATCAAAAAAAAAAAAAAAAAACAGGATGTAGTATTTATTACGAATCAGCTCGTGCGTGTACATAAATATGTACTTATCAGAACCCTTTAAATTTTTCTTATTTTAATCTCACTCAACAACATTACATAAATCTCCTCTCCCCTGTCACATTTTCTCTATCTAAAAAGTCCATATCGCCAGCCAAACATCATGAACCCGTGGGAACAATTTCCCGCCGTACACCCATCTCCGATCAGAAGGCAACTGCTTATATCGAATGTATTTCTAAATCTAATTTTTATGAGTTTAAAAATATAAATATATAATGCTATGTTTGGATTGAAGAAATAGCATAATAAAGGAAATGGAATAGGAGAAGGAATGAAATGATTTTTTTGACATTCTATGTACATATTTGGTTGATGTTAAGAATATATTTAATATTGTAATAAATAATTAGAAAGTGACCTAAATACCCTCAAATATTCAAATTTAACTTAAATTCAATTTATATTTAAAATTTGATTCATATTTTTTAGAATTTTTTAGAATTCTATATTTCTTCCTTTTTTTTCTACATATAATTTTTTTCTTGCTTATACTTTATTTATTTTTATAATTTTTTATTACTCTAAAATTAACTTTATTTTAATTTGTGAAAACTAAATATAAGTAGTGTAAAATAAAATACAACCAACAAAACTTTATCAACTAATATAGCAACCCACTCCATAATATTAAGTCACGATAAATCCAATAACATATCGGATAACTTCATTCAACAACCAAAAACTTAATAAAATAAATGCGTCCCATCAATAAATCCTAGACAAAATCCAAAAATCATCATTCAATAACCACCATCATTCAATAACCATCAATAAATCTTAGACAAAACAAATGAACTGAAGGCTGAAGAATGAAATGTTGTTACACAACAAAAAATAGACTTAATGATGTAAATATCATGCAAGTCAGAGGTTAGATATGGCTTGCACAACATGACATGTTACTTACCTGTATCACTAACTAATCATATAAAAATAATTTATGATTAGAATCAGCCAAAGATTACATAATTTAAGATTTGAATCAACCAAAGAATAATATGTCTAGCATATATTCCACAAACTTGTCATCCTCATGTTCAACCTATTTGTGCTAACTCTTGTCTGACCCTTTTGCTTTATCATTTACTTGAGAATCCATCATAAATTGAAGTCTGACCAAATATAAAATTCATTGCATTTCATTCCAACTCATTACAATTATTATGGAAAAAATAAATTAAATGAGCAATCTTATATCTCGATTAAAGAAAACATTTCAAGAATTATATAAAAAAGCAATAGATTCCATCACATCTCAATTTCAAAACATAAGTATCATAATCTCATCATCGATACAATAAGCATTGAAAGGTACTACTTATAATAAATAACACAATTTTAAACTATAAATTATGGTCAGCCCTCCACACATTAAATATCTCAACAACAAGATTTTCTCTAAAGTTTGTCCACACATGAGATGTCTCAACTGTATTGATGTAGTCTTCATCAACTCTAATTTCTTTATGGTTGACGTCTATCTCCTCATCTTCGAACGAATCAATAGTCATTTCTTACCTGATAAAGTTGTGCATTGGACAATGATGAGTGGGATTTATACCGGCAAATCGGGCCCCTTAATACTTAAGATGTTGCGCGTTCGTCTTTATTTATATTGCTGTTATAATATATTATGTTATTTTGCGCTAAAATGTTTCACGGGTGGTTTATTAGGTCTTTTCATGCTAAAAAGGGCAAAAGAGACAATTTATTATAGTTGGCGATGCAAATGCCAGCCTCCCAACTTAAATCAAATGCAATGCTTACTTCTCTCTATTCTACCGAGTCCTCGCCCAAGCTTACTGAACGCTCCTATCTCCATACAAACCGCACCGCAATGACCGAAGTCGATTCAAGATGTCTCAACTACGAGCGGTAGCAAAACACTAATGTTCCCACACAGTACCATCATGGGTTGAGAAATCACCCAAATTTCTCATGGAGTAACAATAACAACAACCAAGCTCAAACCTTTGCTCCTAGACCAACATATTCAAATTGTAAGACCCCGATTTTTTTTAAATAAAATGGAATTTCCTCTAATTATTATAATAAGGAGTTAATTTGATATAATACTTTGGTTATGGGTAAAATGTGCAAATTTTATAAAATAAGTAAGTGGTTATAAAATATTCATTGTTGTCGGGGAATATTCGTTTGGTCGTGGAATATTCTTGCTGTCGGAGAATATTCGTACGATGTCGCAGCCATTTGTGGGCCCCATAATGAAAAACGATCGGATGAAGAAAACAACAAGTTTGAGTTTTTATAAATAACGGCGTAATATTTACCGTTAAAACTGTTGGAAAACCTGGTGGTTAAAATACGATGTCTGGCGTGGTTGCATAAAGAAGACACGATATTGCATAGAATTTTTGAATTATTGATTCTTACGTAAGAAGACACTACTCAATAATTGTTACATTAATTACTGTTCAATATTTTATTTTATTGATTCAATAATTGTTGCGTTGATATTTTATATTATTGTTGTTTCAATAATTGTCACTGCACAGTATTTCCCATTATCAGATCAATAATTCATATTATTTGAATAATATTATTAGATAGCATTATTGTCAATGTCTAAGGAAGTTCTGTCTAAGGAGAGGTTTGGTTACCTAATTGCGCGCCAATAAGGAAAAATCTTTATCGGAAAGTCCTCTCTTTCCTAGGAACGACCTTGTTGTCATAATTGTGATTCTGTAATATTATTTGTGAATAATTAATTATTGATTTATATGATAAGAAAATATTTATTTTATGTGGATATAAATGAAGAATAGGGAAATATTTATTTTATGTTATTATAAATGAAAGAATTAATGCTGGGGTGTTTTATCAGTATTTTGTCAAAATGGAGGTATTAAAAATCGTCCGTATGTGGATTTCGGGCATTTTTCGTTTGAATTTTGGAAAAACTTAAAGCTACAAAGTTGTAGAAAATTCGATTTCCTATGAAATGGACATAAAAATTGTATTTTTCTGATAAAAGGGCTATTTATTATGAATTATTGAAGTTTCAGAAATTAAATATTTTTATTTAAAAACATGGTGGGCCTCACTTGTGGTGGCTGATATTTGGGTCAAGAATGTGTGCGTAGAATTTTTTTATAAATTAATATTTTATTAATTTAGTCTGCTTTGGCGTTCTAGCATTTTCCTATAAATAGGGTGTTAAATTAGAATTGAAAATCACAGCAGAAACATAAGTTTTCTCTCTCTATATTATCGAGCGTATTTTGTGACTTTGAGAGTTGTTATTCAGTGCAAGTTTTCTACAGCCTTATATCCGATATTCCAGTCAGAAGTACTGTTCTTTTGAGGTAAGGGATGTTATTTTCTTGATAAATGATGTTATTCTCTCAATATCATTATACCGAAATGTTGGTATGAATTTTATTATGAAATTTTTACCTTTTTATGTCGAGGTTACTATTCACGTATACGATACTATTCACGTATACGACACTATTCACTTAATACTTGTACTTATTCACGGTATTGTTTCACGAAGTATGATTTTTCTTGTGGAATTTCTACCTTTTTGTGTCGGGGTTACTATTCACGTATAAGGCACTATTCACAAATACGACACTATTCATCGAAAAATGAAATTCTCTTCTTTGTCCCAAATGTCTATTATGGTTACTATCTTTGATTGTATCCATGTTTTGATGATCTTCATTCTTGAAGTTTACTCCACTATGATTTATTCTGGAGAATTTTTAAACTTGGATTATCTAAAGTACGAAACCCTAATCTTTGTCCTTTTATCTCATTGGATTCGTTCTCTAAAATATTTTTCATCATCCTCAGTCTTTAATGGTGATACTTGATGAATATCTTTTGCCTGTAGTACAAAGATGAATGATTACCTGATGAATATCTTTGGCTCGTAGTGCAAAGATGAACAGGTGTTGAGATGAACATGACCAACTGGTGATATAAATAAATATCTTTGGCCCGTAGTACAAAGATGAATATTTGATGCAAGATGTATATTGATTGATGTTACAGGAATAAAATATTAATAATAGACTTTTAAATTCATAGATAATAGTAGATTTCATTCTCTACTTAACTCTTCTAATGAATTGTTGTTTCCGTTGCAGTTGTTGATCTAAAAATTATTGTCTATTATATTCTATCATATTTTTTCCTGTTGAAGACTAAGGATAATTTATTGTATATTATTTTAGTTATAATATTCTTTACTGTGCTAGTTGAGCTCACCCTTTTCCTTTTTGTTCCATTTTTTCTTCTCAAGAGGTGAGAATTTTTCAAGATCTAGCCGGGGTATGGAGTGATGGTTCTAGAAAGTTATTTTAGCAGTCCTCACTATTTTTGTAAAATAGTGTATCAATAATTGTAATAAGGATTCCTTTTGAGTTTGAATACTGTCTATTAGACAATATCTGTATTTAAACTGATATATGTGTTGTCGTATTTTGCACGACAATTGTATTAATAAAGTTGTATTTGTTTTTGTACCATATATTTGGCGACTCAGAATGGGTGATGTATACCTATTTTGGGGCGCGCCACACTTAATATCGTAGCTTAGGATATGATCTCTGGCGGAGATCGGGAAATAGAACTAGGAGGGGAGAGATGAGTAAATCATTCGCTAGTGTGTCCTACCTAAGCTTATTTGTTGGTCGGTCATAATATAGGGATATTATGTGATATGTTAATTTGTTTAATTAACCCTTGTTTATGGAAGTTTTTAAGAACGGCAGCTGAGAACGTTAATAATGGAGTGTATGTGTGACGCCTCCAAAATAGGTATACATCACCCATTCTTAGTCGCCAAATACATGGTACATAAACAACTACAACTTTATTAATACAATTATCGTGTAAAATACGACAACATATAAACTGTGAGTTTAAATACAAATATTGTCTTCTAGACAATATCCACACTCAAATAAGTCCTCATTACAATTATTGATACATTATTTTGCAAAAATATTGAGGACCACTAAAACAACTTTCTAGAACCATCATTCCATACCCCGACTAGTACTCGCTACATTCTCGCCTCCTGAGAAGAAAAATGAAACAAAAAGGAAAAGGGTGAGCTCAACTAGCCCAGTAAAGAATATTATAACTAAGATAATATAGAACAAATTATCGTTAGTCCTCAACAGGAAAAAATCTGATAGAATATAATCGACAACAAGTTTTAAATCAATATTCGCAGCGAAAATAACAATTCATTTAGAAGAGTTAAGTAGAGAATGAAATCTACTATCTTCTATGATTTTAAAGTCCATCATCAATATTTTCTCCCTGTAATATCAATCAATATACATTTTGTATCAAATATTCATCTTTGCACTACAGGACAAAGATATTCATTAGTTGGTCATGTTCATCTCAACACATGTTCATCTTTGCACTACGGGCCAAAGAAGTTCATCAGAAAATCATTCATCTTTGCACTACAGGCCGAAGATATTCAGTTATACCATCATTTAGGACTGAGGATGATGAAACATAATTTAAAGAAAACAAATCCAGTGAGACAAAAGAACAAATATTAGGGATTCGTACTTCGGTTTATCCATGTTCAAGAACACCTCATAAAATACTATGGTGGAGTAAAATTTAAGAATGAATATCAAAACATGGATACAATCAAAGATAGTAACAAAAATAGACATCTGGGACAAAGAAGAGAAAATTTCATTTTTCGGTGAATAGTACCGTATACGTGAATAGTAATACCGATACTAAAAGACAAGAATTTCATAAGAAAAATCTTATCAATATTCCGGCATAATGATATTAAAAGAAATAATATCATTTAAAAAATATAACATCTCTTACCTCAAAAGGACAGTACTTCTGACTGGAATACCGGATATAGTGTTGAAAGGAACTTGTATAGCAACACTCAAAGTATCAAAATACTCACAAGAATACGCTCGATAATATAGAGAGAGAAAACTTCAGTTTCTGGTGTAATTATTAATTATAACCTAAGCACCCTATTTATAGGAAAATGCTTAGAACACCAAAACAGAAAATTTAATAAAATAATAATATTTATAAAAAAAATTCACGCCCACCTCTTGACATATGAAATCAGCTCATTTATCACATGTGTGGGGCCCACCAAAAAGAAAAAAACATTTTTCTTTTAAAAAATATTTAAAACTTCAAAAATTATATATTCCGGAACTTCAATAATTCATAATAAATAGCCCTTTTATCAGAAAAATTAAAAATCTTATGTCCATTCCATAGGAAATTCAATTCTCTACAACTTTGTAAGTTTAAGTTTTTTCAAATTCCAAACACAAATTGACCGAAATTCACATACGGACGATTTTACAGGCTATAATCAAATTTCAGTAAAAAATGGGGTCCACTGACATGTTTAACATGTTTTTATCATTTATTGTAACAAAAATACTTTTCCTCCTCAATTACTCATATATCACACATTCATTGTAAAAATATCACCATTATTATATTATTATATTATCACATTTGTAATATAATAATAAATTTTTAATTTTCAACAATTGTCAATTTTCTAAAAATTCTCCATTTATATCCATATAAATAAATATTTTTCTTATCATATAAATCAATAATTAATTATTCACAAATAATATTACGTAATCACAATAATGACAACCAAAGTGTCGTTCCCAAGAAAGAGGGGCTTTCCAATAAGGATTTCTCCTTCATGGCGCAATTAATTAGGTGACCAAACCTCTCCTTAGATGTAACTTCCTAGACATTGCCAATAATGTTATCTAATAATATTATTCAAATAATATGAATTATTGATTTGATAATGGGAAATATCATGCAAAGGACAATTATCAAAACAACAATAATATAAAATATCAACGTAGCAATTATTGAATCAATAAAATAAAATATCGAATAAGAATTCATCGTAACAATTATTGAGTAGTGCCTTTCACGTAAGAATCAATAATTGGTGCAATATCTTGTATCTACTTGTGCAACACCGCGTATTCATCGTGTTTTAAACCACCGGGTATTCCAACAATTGTTAATTCATGAATAACTACGCCGTTATTTATAAAAACTCATACTTGCTGCTTTCTTCATCCAATCGCTTTCAGTTATGGGGCCCACACAAGGTCAAGCTACTAGTCATTTAATATTCCCCGGCGGTAAGAATATTTCACGACCAAACGAATATTCCCCACAACAATGAATATTTTATAATCACTTGTTTATTTAAGATATTTGCGCATTCTACCCATAACTAACCACATTAATCAAATCAACCCTTACTATTTCAAAATAATAAATAGAGGAAATTCAATTTCATTTATAATAAGTTGGGGTCTTACAACTTCCCCTCCTTATGAAATTTCGTCCTCAAAATTGATGTATGTACCTGGTATTTCGAAAAGGTGAGGATACCTCACTTTCATTTCCATTTCCAACTCCCAGGTCATTTCCTCTATAGCATGATTCCTCCTCAAAACTTTGACTTGTGGTATGACCTTTGTGCGTAGGACATGCTCCTTCCTATTCAAGATCTTAACAGGTACCTCCTCGTACGTTAAATCTTCGGCTATTTCGTCTGGTTCTAACTCAATAACGTGGTTTGGGTCTTTCACATATTTACGAAGCACAGATATGTGAAAAACATTATGAACACGAGACATGCTTGGAGGTAACGCGAGTATATAGGCCACATTTCCTACTCGGTCAAGAATCTGAAATGGACTAATAAATCATGGATTGAGCTTTCCTCTCTTCCCAAATCTTGTAACTCCCTTCCATGGAGTAACAAATCGTGGTCAAGAATTTGGTCGTTGGTTTGGTCATTTGGTCTTGTTGCTTGTCTTTTGGTCATTTGGTCGACTCATTGCTGCTGGTCTGATCTTATGGGTGGCTGGTTCTGCTGAAATGGTATTGATATGTTGGGACTGTGATCTCGTTGTCCGGTCGTTTGTCCGGCATTCTGTGCTCTCTATACGTAAGTAGTACATTGCAAATGCTCGGGTTGAGTGTGCTGCTTCCGGTTGACTTCACCGCTTTTGATTTGATGGGATGGTCTCGATGTTTTGGTTCACTGCAGATTTTTCTGTTTGCTCGCTTTTCTCGTCATAAGTCTTTGCTATTCTCTTTCTTGTTGTTTGTTGTTCAGCAGCAAACTCGCTCGTTTATGAGGGTTCTGCTAAGGCGCTTGGGTTTCTTTTGTTGCTACCTGCAGCGGAAGTTGGGGTCTTGGGGCACCTCATGCTCTTAGTCTTAGATGGTTATGGACCGGTTTGGTTGTTAGTTGGGAGCGATGAGTCATTGTGGGGATCATTAGGGGTTCAAATTGTCTTCGATCTCGGTTTAGGACTTTTGTGTAGGATTTTGTGGTCTGTTCACTTTTGTGTTGTATGTTATGACAAGTTATTTTTAGCATTGTTAAGCTTCGAGCCAAATTTTATATAGTCATGACATCATAGGGCATGTCCTATGATGTCTATGCTATATTCTTATTGGGTTTTCCAATGTCATCTGTAACTTCTTTTTTTTTAATACAGTCTAAATTTAGTAAAAAAAAAAGAAAAAAAAAGAAAAAAAAATAGTACATGATCCCCAATACCAATTTCTACGTCCTTTCGATGAAGATCCGCATAACTCTTTTGTCGATCCTGTGCCATTTGTATACGTTGTCGGATCATTTGGATCTTTTCTGTAGTTATACATACTAACTCTGGTCCCAACAATGTTTCTTCACCCACCTCATCCCAACATACTGGAGAGCGACACTTTCGTCCATACAATACTTCAAATGGAGCCACACCTATACTTGTCTGATAATTGTTGTTGTAGGAGAATTCCACCAATGGCAAGTACTTATCCCAACTCCTTTTGAAGTCTAGGACACAGAGTCTTAATAGATCTTTAAGAGTTTGAATAGTCCTCTCTGATTATATGTCCGTTTGAGGATGGTATGTCGAACTGAATCGTAAATCCGTGCCCATAGCTTTCTGCAAGCTAACCCAAAATCGTGAAGTAAATCTTGGGTCACGATCCAAAACTATGGATACTGGCATGCCATGAAACCTCACAATCTCATTCACATACATACGAGCAAGACATTTAAGGGAATAAGTCTCTCGTATCGGCAAGAAATGAGCAGACTTAGTTAATCTGTCAACAATAACCCAAATAACATCTATGCCTTGAGAAACCGTGGGAGACCCGTAACGAAATCTATGGTAATATGTTCCCACTTCCATTTCAGAATCTCAAGTGGTTGTAATGGACCCTTTGGCACTTGATGCTCCGCCTTTATACGGTGACAAGTTAAACACCTCGAGATAAACTTCGTGATCTCTCTTTTCATATTGCTCCACCAAAATGTATGTCGAAGATCACGATACATTTTAGTACTTCCAGGGTGAATTGCAAATGGTGTATTGTGTGCCTCCATCATGATTCTATGTTTCAACTCAGAATCGTTAGGAACACAAAGTCTGGAGTTGACTCGAAGTATTCCTTCTTCATCGATTCTTGCTTCTAGGATAACACCTTCTTGTACTTTCTTTTTCATACGCATCAACTCCGGTTCTGTGGCTTGAGCAACTTTAACTTTATCGTATTTAGCAAAAAAAACTTTAACTTTATCGATTAAAGTTGGTTCTATGCGTATACTTGACATCATCGCATGGGTCCCCGGAGTCTTGAATTCTATCTTCATCTTTTGTAAATCACACAAAATGGGCCTTTGTGTTGACAACATCGCACTCATTCCCGCATATGATCTTCTACTCAATGCGTCAGCTACCACGTTCGCTTTTCTAGGATGGTATTGAATGGTATGGTCGTAATCTTTCAACAGCTCGAGCCAACATCGTTGCCGCATGTTGAGTTCTTTTTGGGTGAAGAAATATTTAAGGCTTTTATGATATGAATATATCTCCACTTTCTCCCTATATAGATAGTGCCTCCAGATTTTTAGCACGAAAATGGTTACTGCCAACTCTAGATCATGAGTAGGATAATTCCTCTCATATTCTTTGAGTTGTTGTGAGGCATATGCTATGACTTTACCATGTTGCATGAGAACACACCCTAACCCTTTGCCTGAAGCATCATTGTAGATAACAAATCCATCCGAACCAGATGGTATTGTCAAAAAAAGTGCCGAAATAAGTCTCCTCTTAAGCTCTTGAAAACTCTTCTCGCATTCCTCGCTCCATACGAATTTTGTATCTTTCCGAGTCAGTTGAGTTAATGGAGTAGCGATTCGAGAAAATCCTTACACGAATCTCCGATAATAACCAGCTAAGTCCAGAAAGCTACGGACTTCGATCATCGACTTCGGTTGCTCCCAACTTTGTATTGCTTCAATCTTCGCCGGGTCAAAAAATACTCCATGTTTTGACATCACATGCCCAAGGAATGCTACTTCCTCAAGCCAGACCTCGCATTTCTTCAGCTTGGCATATATCTTGTTTTCACGGAGCCTTTGAAGTACCAGCTTCAAATGGTGCTCATGATCTTCACAACTTTTGGAATATATGAGGATGTCATCAATAAAGACAACAACGAACTGATCCAAATATTCCTTGAATACTTGCTCATCATATCCATGAAAGCCACAGGGAGCATTAGTCAATCCAAAAGACACGACTAAGAATTCATAATGCCCGCATCGAAGTTCTCAAGGCGCCTTCTAATATCCTCGCCTCTAATCTTCAAATTGATGATATCCGTAATCGAAGATCAATCTTTGAAAAGAATTGTGCTCCTTGTAACTGGTCAAACAGGTCATCGATGCAAGGTAGCGGATACCTATTCTTGATAGTGACATGGTTTAATTCTCGGTAGTCAATACAAAGTCGCATACTTTCGTCTTTCTTCTTTACGAATAAAACAGGAGCACCCCAAGGAGATGTACTAGGACGAATGAAACCGATGTCCATCAACTCCTATAGTTGGACCTTTAACTCCTGAAGTTCAATAGGAGCCATAACATGGGCTAACAACAGGAATATTATTCAAATCTGACGTGTTTTTATTCAAATCCATAACATGGACTAAGAAAGCTTGACATCCATTTTTCAATAAACGAATGGCTTTATGGCTTGATATGACAGTGATTGATTATAGTGGTTTAGTTGCTTGAATTCGCATAACAGGTTGGTTAGGAATATGAAAACTAACAACCTTACGAAAATAATCAATTTTGGCATGATGAGTGGTTAACCAATCAATCCCTAAAATCACATCAAATGCAAGTATTTTTAAAGAGATAAGATCAATAGGTAATGTGATGGTGCCAACTTGGATCAAACAAGATTTATAAATAGTGGATGCAATGAAATTTTCTCCTAACGGAGTCTCCACAGATAAGTCAAAGTCTAATTTCTCCAGAATTAAGTTTAAACGTTGAGCACAAGCAGGAGAGATAAAAGAATGGGTTGAACCGGTATCTAGTAAGGTATAAACTTCGCAAGAGTTTATATGATTAGTTTACCTGTGATCACTTCGTTTGGGTTCCTCGCATTTTGACCAGTCACGACAAACGCTCTTCTGGGAACCGTTGACTTTGACTTTTCTAGGATAGCCTTTTGAGTCACCATCCCCGCTGGACTTGGTTTCACTACCGTACAATCTCGAGCGATATGACCTTCTTTTCCATAATTATAACATACCTTGAACTGTTGTGGGCAGTTTGGGCTGATGTGTCCCTCTTTTCCACATTTATAACATACGACCGATGGTCGTTCTCCTCCCTTAGAAATAGTTGATGCTGGTGCTAACGTCTTCACATTGTCATTGTTGTACCTTCTCTTTTTAAAATTCCCCCCCGACTCGCTTCTTCTATTATCATGGTCATGATTACCACCAGAGTGGTTACCGCTTTTGTCCGTATTCTTTCCTCCCCGCTGGTTATCATTGCTCTGATGACTGCTGCCACTAGTATGACCCTGGTTGTTGTCCCTTGGTTGAACGTGCTCATTATCTCGCTCTAATAATTGAGCCCTGTTGACAACATCTGAATATAGAGAAATTTGTGAGAAATGAGGTATTAACGAATGTCGGGTTTCAAACCTCTCAAAAACATCCGCGTCATACGTTCCTCATTTTCCACTAAATGAGGTGCAAACCTGGATAACTCTGCAAATTTAGCCTCATACTGGGACATAGTCATGTTGTTCTGTTCCAGTCTGATAAACTCTACCTCCTTCATATGACGAATACTTTTAGGAAAGTACTTGTCATTGAACAGTTTCTAAAATGTTTCCCAAGACATGTTGAGTTTGGCTAGCTGGGTACACTTCACAGATTCCCACCAGTAATCTGCCTCACTACGGAACATAAAAGTGGCGAATGGAACATTCTGTTCCTCCGTGCATCCCAAGACATCAAATATCTTGGTAATTTGCTTGACCCACGCTTACGCCTTTAATCGGATCCGGCTTTTCCCGCATTTTGCTACGTCCCAACTCCTTGAATTGCTTAGCAAGCGACCAACACCAGCATTGCCATTGTTTCTACTGCATTTTGAACAGAGTCTCCTCGTCCGGTTTTGCATGAACCGCAAAAAACTTCTAAACATCTCATCGCTCATCGCTCGCTTTCGGTGGTGTTGTTTACGGAGGAACATTGCCATCCTGCTTGCACGTTCTCCTGATTGGTGATTAAAGGTGTTTCCACGGTCTCGTTCACTCCATCATTAATATTTTTAGCTGCCACTTTTAAATAGTGTCACAAGAAATTGACATGCAACATAATAACCCTATAATCTGACCAACCAACAAATAAGCTTAGGTAGGACACACTAGCGAAGGATTTACTCGTCTCTCCCCTCCTAGTTCTACTCCCCGATCTCCGCCAGAGACCATATCCCTAAGCTCTGATACCAACTGTGACGCCTCCAAAATAGGTATACATCACCCATTCTGAGTCGCCAAATACATTGTACAGAAACAACTACAACTTTATTAATACAATTGTCGTGCAAAATACAACAACATATAAACTGTGAGTTTAAATATAAATATTGTCTTCTAGACAATATCCACACTCAAATAAGTCCTCATTACAATTATTGATACATTATTTTACAAAAATTGTGAGGACCACTAAAACAACTTTCTAGAACTATCATTCCATACTCCGACTAGTACTCGCTATATTCTCGCCTCCTGAGATGAAAAATGGAACAAAAAAGAAAAGGGTGAGCTCAACTAGCCCAGTGAAGAATATTATGACTAAGATAATATAGAACAAATTATCGTTAGTCCTCAACAGGGAAAAATCTGATAGAATATAATAGACAACAAGTTTTAAATCAATATTCGTAGCAGAAATAACAATTCATTTAGAAGAGTTAAGTAGAGAATGAAATCTACTATCTTCTATGATTTTAAAGTCCATCATCAATATTTTCTCCCTGTAATATCAATCAATATACATTTTGTATCAAATATTCATCTTTGCACTACAGGACAAAGATATTCATTAGTTGGTCATGTTCATCTCAACACATGTTCATCTTTGCACTACGGGCCAAAGAAGTTCATCAGAAAATCATTCATCTTTGCACTACAGGCCGAAGATATTCAGTTATACCATCATTTAGGACTGAGGATGATGAAACATATTTTAAAGAAAATGAATCCAGTGAGACAAAAGAACAAATATTAGGGATTCGTACTTCGGTTTATCCATGTTCAAGAACACCTCATAATATACTATGGTGGAGTAAAATTCAAGAATGAATATCAAAACATGGATACAATCAAAGATAGTAACAAAAACAGACATCTGGGACAAAAAAGAGAAAATTTTATTTTTTGGTGAATAGTGCCGTATACGTGAATAGTAACCCCGACACTAAAAGATAGGAATTTCACAAGAAAAATCTTACCAATATTCCGGCATAATGATGTTGAAAGAAATAATATCATTTAAAAAAAATAACATCCCTTACCTCAAAAGGACAATACTTCAGTTTGGAATACCGAATATAGTGCTGAAGGGAACTTGTATAGCAACACTCAAAGTAGCAAAATACTCACAAGAATACGCTCGATAGTATAGAGAGAGAAAACTTCAGTTTCTGGTGTGATTTTCAATTCTAACCTAAGCACCCTATTTATAAGAAAATGCTTAGAACACCAAAGCAGAAAATTTAATAAAATAATAATATTTATAAAAAAAATTCATGCCCTCCTCTTGACATCTGAAATCAGCTCATTTACCACACATGTGGGGCCCACCAAAATGAAAAAATGTTTTTCTTTTAAAAAATATTTAAAACTTCAGAAATCAATTAATCTGGAACTTCAATAATTCATAATAAATAGCCCTTTTATCAGAAAAATTCGAATTTTATGTCCATTTCATAGGAAATTCAATTCTCTACAACTTTATAAGTTTAAGTTTTTCCAAATTACAAACAGAAATTGACCGAAATCCACATACGAACGATTTTACAGGCTATAATCAAATTTCAGTCAAAAATGGGGTCCACCAACATGTTTCACATGTTAACATGTTTTTATCATTTATTGTAACAAAAACACTCTTCCTCCTCAATTACTCATATATCACACATTCATTGTAAAAATATCACCATTATTATATTATTATATTATTATATTATCACATTATGTAATATAATAATAAAATTTCAATTTTCAACAATTGTCACTTTTCTAAAAATTCCTCCATTTATATCCATATAAATAAATATTTTTCTTATCATATAAATCAATAATTAATTATTCACAAATAATATTGTAGAATCACAATAATGACAACCGTGTCGCTCCTCAGAAAGAGGGCTTCCAATAAGGATTTCTCCTCATCGCGCCGCAATTAGGTGACCAAACCTCTCCTTGAGATGTAACTTCCTTAGACATTGCCAATAATGTTGTCTAATAATATTATTCAAATAATATGAATTATTGATCCGATAATGGGAAACATCACTGTGCGTTGGACAATTATTGAAACAACAATAATATAAAATATCAACGTAGTAAATTATTGAATCAATAAAATAAAATATTGAATAAGATTCTTATCGTAATAATTATTGAGTAGTGCCTTTCTACGTAAGAATCAATAATTGGTGCAATACACGTGCTACTCGCAAAACACCACCAGACATCGTGTGTTTTAAACACCGGGTATTCCAACAAAGGTTAATCTGTGATAACTACGCCAATTATTTATAAAAACTCATACTTGTCATTTTCTTCATCCAATCGCTTTCCGTTATGGGCCCACACAAGGCTGCGCCGTCGTATGAATATTCCCCGATAGTAAGAATATTCCACGACCAACCGAATATTCCTCGATAACAATGAATATTTTATAACCACTTGTTTATTTGAGATATTTGCGCATTTTACCCATAACTAACCATAGTAATCAAATCAACCCTTACTATTTCAAAATAATAAATAGAGGAAATTCAATTTCATTTATAATAAGTTGGGATCTTACAACTACTCTGGTGGTAATCGTGGAAGAAATGATTCAAGTGGAAATTTCAAGAAGAGAAGATTTAACGATGACGGGAAGACATCGGCAGCAGCACCAGCACTAGCAACAAATTCTAGGGGAGGAGAACGATCGCCAGTTAGATGCTACAGATGTGGAGAGGAGGGACACATAAGTCCAAACTGTTCACAGCCTTCCAAGGTATGTTTCAGTTATGGAAAAGACGGTCACATAGCTCGATTTTGTCTTGTAGCAAAATCAAGTCCAGCTGGGACGGTGGCACCAAAGGTGGATACAGACAAAATGAAGTTGGTGGTTTTAGGAAGAACGTTTTTCGTGACTTCTCAAAAAGCGAGTAGCACGAACGAAGTTATCACGGGTTAGTTAATCATAAACTCTTGCGAAGTCTATACCCTTTTAGATACCGATTCTACCCATTCTTCTATCTCTCCTGCCTGTGCTCAACGTTTGATCTTGACTCTGGAGAAATTAGACTTTGACTTATCTGTTAAAACTCCGTTAGGAGAAACTTTCATTACATCCATGGTTTATAAATCTTGCTTGATCCAAGTTGGCACCATCACATTACCTGTTGATCTTATCTCTTTAAAGATACTTGCATTTGATGTGATTTTAGGGATTGATTGGTTAACTACTCATCATGCCAAAATAGATTATTTTCGTAAGGTTGTTAGTTTTCATATTCCTAACTAACTTGTTATGCGAATTCAAGCAACCAAACCACTAAAGTCAATCACTTTCATATCAAGCCATAAGGCCATTCGTTTATTAAAAAAAACGGATGTCAAGCCTTCTTAGCCCATGTTATGGACTTGAACAAAAATACATCAGATTTGAATAATATTTCTATTGTTAGTGAATCTCCTGACATATTTCCTGAAGAACTTCCTGGCCTACCCCAGAGTATGATATTGAATTTTGTATCGACTTTGAACCCGGTACAAAACCCATTTCCAAAACTCCATATCAAATGGCTTCTATTGAACTTCAGGAGTTAAAAACCCAGCTACAAGAGTTGGTACTCGAGCCTCTATCTGGTGACTTCCTTTGTGGAATGCACCAAAGCCAGACTCTCCGTAGGGGGGACTCTATATTTGTGTGGTGGTAAAATGATAGGTGTCATTGTGACATGTTATCCAAGATTGGGATATGAGTCACAGTTGAGAGCAACCTAAGTCAGTAGTCGAAATATCTAACTTTCTAGGCTTAGCTGGTTACTATCGGAGATTCTTGGAAGGATTTTCTCGAATCGCTACTCCATTAACTCAGCTGACTCGAAAAGATACAAAATTTTAATGGAGCGAGGAATGTGAGAAGAGCTTCCAAGAACTCAAGAGGAGACTCATTTTGGCACCAGTTCTGACCATACCATCTTGGAAAATGCAAACGTGGTAGCTGACGCGTTGAGTAAAAGATCGTATGCGAGTACGAGTGCGATATTGTCGAACACAAAGACCTATTTTGTATAATTTACAAACGATAAAGATAGAGTTAAAGACTCTAGGGCCCCACGTGATGATGTAAAATATACGAGTAGAACTGACTTTAATCGATAAATTTAAAGCTGCTCAAGCTATAGACCTGGAGCTGATGAATATGAAGAAGAAGATGCAAGAAGTCGTTATTCCAAAAGCGAGAATCAGCGATGTGAGGAAAGCTTAAACCTTCGATTTATTAGTCCATTTGAAATCCTCGATCGAGTAGAAACTGTAGCCTGTAGACTCGTTTTACCGCCAAGTATGTCTCGTGTTCATAACTTTTTTCACATATCCATGCTACGTAAATATGTGAAAGACCTGAATCACATTATATAGTTAGAACCAGATGAGATAGCCGAAGATTTAACGTACGAGGAGGTACCTGTCAAGATTTTGGATAGGAAGGAGCATGTCCTATGCACAAAGGTTATACAACAAGTCAAGGTTTTGTGGGGAACCATGCTATTAAGGAAATGACCTGGGAGTTGGAATCAGAAATAAAAGCGAGGTACCCTCACCTTTTCGAAACATCAGCTACGTACGTCAATTTCGAGGACGAAATTTCATAAGGAGGGGAGGTTGTAAGACCCCAAATTTTTTTTAAAATAAAATGGAATTTCCTCTAATTATTATAATAAGGAGTTAATTTGATATAATACTTCGGTTATGGGTAAAATGTGCAAATTTTATAAAATAAGCAAGTGGTTATAAAATTGTGACGCCCCCAAAATAGGTATACATCACCTATTCTGAGTTGTCAATACATGGTACAGAAACAACTACAACTTTATTATTACAACAAGAAATCGTGAGTTTGAATACAAATATTATCTTCTAGACAATATCTATACTCAAATAAATCCTCATCACATTTATTGATACATTATTTTACAAAATGGTGAGGACTACTAAACAATTCTTTCTAAAACCTTCATTCCATACCCCACTGCATCATCGCTATATTCTCGCCTCCCGAGAAGAAAAATGGAACAAAAGGAAAAGGGTGAGCTCAACTAGCCCAAGAAAGAATATTATGACTAAGATAATATACAACAAATTACAAGTAGTCTTCAACAGGAAAAATCTAATAAAATACAATAGACAACAAATTTTAAATCAATATTCAGCAATGAAATAATAATTCATTAGAAGAGTTAAGTAGAGAATGCAAACTACTATCTTCTATGTATGAATTTAAAAGTTCATCGCTCATCTTTTATCCCCGTAACATCAATCAATATACATCCGAATCAAATATTCATCTTTGCACTACAGAAGCCAAAGATATTCATCACTTGGTCATGTTCATCTAAACACTGCTCATCTTTGCACTACTACCAAAGATATTCTTCAAATCATTCATCTTTGCACTACAGCCAAAGATATTCAATAATATCATCATTTAAGACCGAGGATGATGAAAATATTTTTAAAGAAACGAATCCAAAGGAAACAAAATGACAAGGATTAAGGATTAAGGATTCGTACTTTGTTTTATCCATGTCCAAAAATACCTCAAAAATAATCATAGTGGTGTAAAATTCAAGAATGATCAAAACATGGATACAATCAAAGCTAGTATCCGTAATAGATATTTTGGACAAAAAGAAAAATTTTATTTTTCTATGAATAGTGTCAGATATCGTGAATAGTGCCGAGTATCGTGAATAAGAAACTCCGACACCAAAAGATAGAAATTTCCTAAAAAACATCTTCACGCTTCATGAATAGTACTGCGTGAATAATAACTCGTGAATAAGAACTCATGAATAAGAATCGTGAATAGTAACTCATGAATAGTAACTCATGAATAGTAAACTCCCGATATGGAAAAGTTCCAAATTTGATAAAAGTTTCAATATTTTAGCATAATGATATTGAAGAAATAATATCATTCGAGAAGAAAATAACATCCCTTACCTCGAAAGATTAGTACTTCTAATGGAATACCGTATAAGGTCAAGGAACTTGCATCATCTAACAATACTCAAAGTATACTCAAAATACTCACAAGAATACGCCGATAATATAGAGAAAGAAAACTTCAGCTTCGTGATTTTCAATTCTAACCTAAGCACCCTATTTATAGAAATCGCTTAGAACACCAAAGCGTAAAATTTATTAAATATTATTATATTTTTTCCAAAACTTCATACGCATGTTTTACCATCTGAACTCAGCCCTATCACATGTGAAATGAGGAAAACAAAATGAAAAACACGTTTTTGTAAATAAAAATAATTAAAACTTTCAAAAATCAATTATTTCTGAACTTCGGAACTTCAATAATTCATAATAAATAGCCCTTTTATCAGAAAATTCAAATCTCGCGTGTTTTTATAGGAAATTCAATTCTCTACAACTTTGCGTAAGAAAGTTTTTCCAAATTCCAAACAAAATTGACCGTAATCCATAAACGGGTGATTTTACAAAGCTATAATCAAATTTCTATTAATAATTATGTCCACCAACACAAAAAAATGTGTTAAACATTTATTACCACAAAAATACTCTTCCTCCTCATATACTCATATATCCCACATTCATTATAAAAATATCACCGTTAATATATTATTAAAATAATATATTTAAATAAATTATTTTATCAGAAAAAGACAAAATATTAATTTTCAACAATTGTCACATTAAAATTTTCTCCATCTATGTCCACATAAAATAAATATTTTCCTCATCATAAAAATCAATAATTAATTATTCACAAATAATATTACATAATCACAATATCGACAACCGTGCGCCTCCTCAGAGAGAGGGGGCTTTCCAATAAGGATCTCTCCTTCTCGGCGCAAGCAATTAGGTGACCAAACCTCTCCTTAGATGTAACTTTCTAGACATTGCCAATAATGTTATCCAATAATATTATTAAGATAATATGAATTATTGCTTCGATAATGGAAAATACCGTAAATGACAATTCTTGAAACAACAAAGAATATAAAATATCAACGCAAAGAATTATTGAATCAATAAAATATAATATTGAATAGTAATTCAGTAATAATTATTGAGTAGTGCCTACTTACGTAAGAATCAATAATTGGTGCAATACCGCAAAGCTACTTGTGTTTTAACCACCGAGGATTTTAACAAGATAACTAAAGAATAACTACGCCAAGTATTTTAAACAACTTATATTTGTGCGCTTTCTTCATCCAATCGCTTTCAGTTATGGGGCCCACACATTATTGGTCATACTGTCCGTCGTATGAATATTCCCCGACAATGATTTAATATTCCACGACCAAACGAATATTCCTCGACAACAATGAATATTTTATAAACACTTGCTTATTTTGAAATATTTGCGTATTTTACCCCTAACTATCCACATTAATCAAATCAACCCTTACTATTTCAAAATAATAAATAGAGAAAATTAAATTTCATTAATAATAAGTTGGGGTCTTACAACCTCCCTCCTTATGAAATTTCGTCCCTCGAAATTGACGTGACGTATTCGGTGTTTTCAAAAGGTGAGGATACCTCGCTTTCATTTCCGCTTCCAATTCCCAGTCATTTCCTCTATAAAGCATGATTCCTCCACAAAACTTTAACTTGTGGTATGACCTTTCATGGCGTAGGACATGCTCCTTCCTATCCAAAATCTTGACAGTACCTCCTTATACGTTAAGTCTTCTACTATCTCGTCCTGTTCTAACTATATAACGTGGTTCGGTCTTTCACATATTTACTGAAGTACGATATATGAAACACATTATGAACACGAGACATACTTGGAGGTAACGCGAGTCTATAGGCTACATTTCCTACTCTGGTCAAGAATTTGAAATGGACCAATAAATCGTGGATTGAGCTTTCCTCTCTTCCCAAATCTTGTAACTCCCTTCCATGGAGCAACTCGCAATAATACATGATCCCCTACACTAAATTCCACGTCCTTTCGATGAAGATCCGCATAACTCTTTTGTCGATCTTGTGCCGCTTGTATCGCTTGTCGAATCATTTGGATCTTTTCCGTAGTCATACGTACCAACTCTCGGTCCCAACAAAGGTGTTGCTTCACCCACCTCGTCCCAAACATACCGAGAGCGACACTTTCGTCCATATAATGCTTCAAATGGAGCTACACCTATTCTTTCCTGATAACTGTTGTTGTAGGAGAATTCCACCAATGGTAAATACTTATCCCAACTACCCTTGAAGTCTAGGACACAGAGTCTTAATAAATCTTCAAGAGTTTGAATAGTCCTTTCTGATTGTCCGTCTGCTTTGAGGATGGTATGTCGAATCAATCGTAAACTGCGTGCGTAGCTTTTTGCAAGCTAACCCAAAATCTTGAAGTGAATCTTGGGTCACGATCCGAAACTATGGATACAGTATGCCATGCAACCTCACAATCTCATTCACGTATATACTAGCAAGAAGACGCTCAAGTGAATAAGTCTCCGTATCGGCAAGAAAAATGAGCGGACTTGGTTAATCTATCAACAATAACCCAAATAGCATTGATGCCTGAGAAACCGTAGGAAGACCCGTGAACGAAATCCATGGTAATGTGTTCCCACTTCCATTTCTAATCTCAAGTGGTTGCAACGGACCCTTAGGTACTAGATGCTCCGCCTTTACACGCTGACAAGTTAAACACATTGAGATAAACTTTGCAATCTCTCTCTTCATATTGTTCAACAAAATGTATGTCAAGATCACGATACATTTTGGTACTTCCAGATGGATTGCAAATGGTGTATTGTGTGCCTCCATCATAATCTTGTACTTCAAATCGTAGTCGTTAGGAACACAAAGTTCAGAGCGACTCAAGTATTCCTTCTTCATCAATTCTCACTTCCTAAATAGCTCCTTCTTGTACTTTCTTCTTCATACGCATCAAGATTCGGCCTGGGCTTGAGCAACCTTAACTTTTTCTATTAAAGTTGGCTCTATCGTATACTTGACATTATCGCACTCGCTCCTCGCATATATGATCTTCTACTCAACGCGTCGCCTACCACGTTCGCTTTTCGGTGATGGTATTGAATAGTGTGGTCGTAGTCTTTCAATAGCTCGAGCCAACGTCATTGCCGCATGTTGAGTTCTTTTTTTGAGTGAAGAAATATTTAAGGCTTTTATGGTCCGAATATATCTCCACTTTCTCCCATATAGATAGTGCCTCCATATCTTTAAGCGCTGAAACGATCGGCCGCTAACTCTAGATCATGAGTAGTAGATAATTCCTCTCATACTCTTTAAGTTGTCGCGAGGCATAGGCTATGACTTTCCCACGCTGCATGAGAACACATCCTAACCCTTTGCTCAAGCATCGTCAGAGATAACAAATCCATCCGAACCAGATGGTATTGTTAGAACAGTCTTTGAAATGAGTCTCCTCTTGAGCTCTTGGAAACTCTTCTCGCATTCTTCGCTCCAAACGAATTTTATATCTTTCCGAAGTTAGTCGAAGTTAATGGAGTAGCGATTCGAGAAAACCCTTCCACGAATCTCCGATAATAACCAAATAAGCCCAAAAGCTACGTATTTGATCAATGACTTTCTGTTGTTCCCAACTTTGATTGCTTCAATCTTCACCGGATCAACAGATACTCCATGTTTTCGACACCACGCGTGCCCAAGGAATGCTACTTCCTCGCCCGTAACTAGCATTTCTTCAATTTGGCATATAGTTTGTTTTCACGAATCCTTTGAGTACCAAACTTCAAATGGCGCTCATGATCTTCACGACTTTTGGAATATATAAGGATGTCATCAATAAAGACAACAACAAACCGATCCAAATATTCCTTGAATACTCTGGTTCATCATATCCATGAAAGTCATGAGGAGCATTAGTCATCCAAAGACATGACTAAGAATTCATAATGCCCATACCGAAGTTCTCAAGGCGCCTTTGAATATCCTCGCCTCTAATCTTCACCGATGATATCCGGAATCGAAGATCGATTTTTGAAAAGAATTGTGCCCCTTGCAAATCGGGTCAAACAAGTCATCAATACGAGGTAGAGGATACCTATTCTTGATGGTGACATGGTTCAATTCCCGATAGTCAATACAAAGTCGCATACTCGCTTTTTCTTCTTTACAAATAAAACAGAGCACCCCAAGGAGATGTACTAAGACGAATGAAACCGATGTCCAACAATTCTCGTAGTTGGACCTTTAACTCTGAAGTTCAATAGGAGCCATTCGATATGGGGTTTTAGAAATGGGCTTTGTACCAGTTCAAGATCAATAAAGAATTCAACTTCACGCTCGGGGTAGACCGGAAGTTCTTCAGAAATATGTAAGGAAAGTCAATAACAACAGAATATTATTCAAATTTGACGTGTCTTTATTCAAATCCATAACATGGGCTAAGAAAGCTTGACATCCGTTTTTCAATAAATGAATAGCTTTATGATTAATGGTTGATTGATTTTAATGGTTTAGTTGCTTGAATTGCATACAACAGTCAAGTTAGGAATATGAAAACTAACAACCTTACGAAAACAATCAATTTTGGCATGATGAGTAGTTAACCAATCAATCCCTAAAATCACATCAAAAGCAAGTATCTTTAAAGAGATAAGGTCAATGTGTAAGGTGATGGTGCCAACTTGAATCAAACAAGATTTATAAACAAAGGATGTGATGAAAGTTTCTCCTAACTGAGTTTCCACGAGATAGGTCAAAGTCTAATTTCTTCTTGAGTCAAGTTTAAACGTTGAGCACATGCAGGAGAGATAAATGAATGGGTAGCACCAGATCAAGTAAGGTATAAACTTTGCAAGAATTTATAAATAGCTTACCCGTGATCACCTCGTTTGGGTTCCTTGCATTATGACCAATCCACAACAAACGCTTCTTCCCGTAATCGTTGACTTTGACTTTTCTCGGGACGATCTTTTGAGTCACCGTCCCACATTGAACTAGGTTTTGCTTCTTGTACAATCTCGAGCGATATGTCCTTCCTTTCCAATATTATAGCATATCTTGAATCGTTGTGGGCGCTTTGATCGATATGTCCCTTTTCCGCATTTTTAACATATACCGGTGGTCGTTTCTCCTCCCTTAGAACCGATTCTTTCACAAGACCGCTGCCTTCACATGGTCATTGTTAAATCTCCTCTTTTAAAATCTCCTCCCCGACTCGCTTTCTTCTATTTTTATGGCCATGATTACCACCGAGTGGTTACCATTTTTGTCCGTCTCGCTTTTTTCTCCGTTTGTTATCATTATTCTCGCTTGATCGCTATCTCGGTAATGCGATCCTCGGTTGTGGTCCTCAGGTTGACCGTACTCAAGTATCTCGCCTAATAATTGAGCCTGCTTACAACATCTCAATAGAGAGAAAATTTATGAGAAATGAGATACTTGACGTATGCCGGGTTTCAAACCTCTAAGAAACATCTCGTCATACGCTCCTCATTCTCCACCAAATGAGGTGCAAACTGGATAACTCGCAAACTTTGCCTCGTCTCGAGACACCGCCATGTTGTTCTCGCCCACCCAATAAACTCCACTTCCTTCATATGATTTAACACTTTCGTGAAAGTATTTGTCATTAAATAGTTTCAAACGCCTCCCAAGACATGCCGAAAAGTCGCGGCTGGATGGGTACGCTTCACAGACTCCCACCAGTAGTCTGCCTCGCCACGGAACATAAAGGTGGCGAATGGAACCTTCTGTTCCTCCGTGCATCCCAATACATCGAATATCTTGGTAATTTGCTTGACCCATGTTTCCGCCATGATCGGATCTGCTTTCCCTTAAATTCGTGGTCCCAACTCTTTGAACTACTTGGTCAGGACAACCCGTGAATTGCTATCATTTCCTCCTCAGATTTTGAACACGAAGTCTCCTCGTCGATTTTGCATGAACTGCAAAAGCTTCTAAACATCCCCTCGCTCATCATCTCGCTTCGGTGGTGTTGTTCACAGAGGAACATTGCCACTGCTACACGCTCTCCTTGTTGGTGAGTACAAAGCGCTCCACGGTCCTCATTTCCATTGTTAATATTCTCAATTGACATTCTCAAATCATCGCCATAAAACAAGGGTTAATTAAGGAAATCAATATATCACATAATATCCTTATATATCGACCAACTAAAAAATAAGCTTAGTAGGACACACTAGCGAAGGATTTACTCGCCTCTCCCTCCTAGTTCTATTCCCCGATCTCCGCCAGAGATCTTATCCTAAGCTCGATACTAACCGCGACGCCCCAAAAAATAGGTATACATCACCTATTCTCGAAGTTGTCAATACATGGTACGTAAATAACTACAACTTTATTATTACAACAAGAAATCGTGAGTTTGAATACAAATATTAACTTCTAGACAATATTTATACTCAAATAAATCCTCATCACATTTATTGATACATTATTTTACAAAAATGGTGAGGACGACTAAAACAATTCTTTCTAAAACCTTCATTCCATACCCGACACGCATCGCTATATTCTCGCCTCCCCGAGGAAAAAATGGAACAAAAGGAAAAAGGGTGAGCTCAACTAGCCCAATAAAGAATATTATGACTAAGATAATATACAACAAATTACCGTTAGTCTTCAACAGGAAAAATCTAATAGAATACAATAGACAACAAATTTTAAATCAATATTCGCAAATAAATAATAATTCATTAGAAGAGTTAAGTAGAGAATGCAAACTAATATCTTCTATGTATGAATTTAAAAGTTCATCGCTCATCTTTTATCCTCGTAACATCAATCAATATACATCTGAATCAAATATTCATCTTTGCACTACAGCCCAAAGATATTCATCGATTAATCATGTTCATCTAAACACTGCTCATCTTTGCACTACTACCAAAGATATTCTTCAGAAATTATTCATCTTTGACTACGTGCCAAAGATATTCAATAATATCATCATTTAAGACCGAGGATGATGAAAATATTTTTAAAGAAACGAATCCAGTGAAACAAAATGACAAGGATTAAGGATTTGTACTTTATTTTATCCATGTCCAAAAATACCTCAAAAATAATCATAGTGGTGTAAAATTCAAGAATGATCAAAACATGGATACAATCAAAGCTAGTATCCAGAATAGATATTTTGGACAAAAAGAAGAAATTTTATTTTTTCGGTGAATAGTGCCGTATACGTGAATAGTAACTCCGACACCAAAAGATAGAAATTTCCCAAAAACATCTTCACGCTTCATGAATAGTACTGTGAATAGTAACTCGTGAATAGTAACTCATGAATAGTAACTCGTGAATAGTAACTCATGAATAGTAACTCATGAATAGTAACCCCGACATGGAAAAGTTCCAAATTTGATAAAAAGTTTCAACCAATATTTCAGCATAATGGTATTGAAGATATAATATCATTTGAGAAGAAAATAACATCCCTTACCTCGAAAGATTAAGTACTTCTATTTGAATATCGCATAGTCTTTGAAGGAACTTGCACCGCCTAACAATACTCAAAGTATACTCAAAATACTCACAAGAATAATACTCGATAATATAGAGAAAGAAAACTTCAGCTTTTGGTGTGATTTTAAATTCTAACCTAAGACCCTATTTATAGAAATCGCTTAGAACACCAAAGCGTAAAATTTATTAAATATTATTATATTTTTCCAAAACTTCATACGCATGTTTTACCATCTGAACTCAGCCCCTATCACATGTTAAATGTGGAAAAAAAATGAAAAAAAACACGTTTTTGTAAATAAAATAATTAAAACTTTCAAAAATCAATTATTTCGAACTTCGAACTTCAATAATTCATAATAAATAGCCCTTTTATCAGAAAATTCAATCTCGTGTGTTTTTATAGGAAATTCAATTCTCTACAACTTTGCGTAAGAAAGTTTTTCCAAATTCCAAACAAAATTGACCGTAATCCACAAACGGGTGATTTTACATGCTATAATCAAATTTCTATTAATAATTGTGTCCACCAACACACAAAAAATATGTGTTAAACATTTATTACCACAAAAATACTCTTCCTCCTCATATACTCATATATCCCACATTCATTATAAAAATATCACCATTAATATATTATTAAAATAATATATTTAAATAAATTATTTTATCGAAAAAGACAAAATATTAATTTTCAACAATTGTCACATTAAAAATTTTCTTTTCCATCTATGTCCACATAAAATAAATATTTTCCTCGTCATAAAAATCAATAATTAATTATTCACAAATAATATTACATAATCACAATATTGACAACCGTGCGCTTCCCGAGAAAGAGGGGCTTTCCAATAAGGATCTCTCCTTACTGGCGCGCAATTAGGTGACCAAACCTCTCCTTAGACAGAACTTTCTAGACATTGCCAATAATGTTATCCAATAATATTATTCAGATAATATGAATAATTGCTTCGATAATGGAAAATACTTGTGTAATGACAATTCTTGAAACAACAAGTAATATAAAATATCAACGCAAAGAATTATTGAATCAATAAAATATAATATTGATAAAGAATTATCGTAACAATTATCGAGTAGTGCCTTCTTACGTAAGAATCAATAATTGGTGCAATACTGCAATGCTACTTTGTGTTTTAACCATCGAGGATTTTAACAAGATAATGATGCAATAACTACGCCCGTTATTTTAAACAACTTATATTTGTCGTTTTCTTCATCCAATCGCTTTACATTATGGGGCCCACACATGGTCGTCGTCGTCATTTAATATTCCCCGACGATTTAATATTCCACGACCAAACGAATATTCCTCGACAACAATGAATATTTTATAACCACTTGCTTATTTTGAAATATTTGCGTATTTTACCCCTAACTATCCACATTAATCAAATCAACCCTTACTATTTCAAAATAATAAATAGAGAAAATTAAATTTCATTAATAATAAGTTGGGGTCTTATAAAAATATTCATTATTTTCGGGGAATATTCATTTGGTCGTGGAATATTCTTGCTGTCGGGGAATATTCGTACGATGGCGCAACCATTTGTGGGCCCCATAATGGAAAACGGTCGGATGAAGAAAATGATAAGTTTGAGTTTTTATAAATAATGACGTAATTGTTACCGTTAACACTGTTGGGATACCTAGTGGTTAAAATACAAAGAATACGCTGCGGTCGCATTAAAGAAGACACTCCAGATATTACATTGCAAGATTTTGAATTATTGATTCTTACGTAAGAAGATACTACTCAATAATTGTTACATTAATTACTGTTTAATATTTTATTTTATTGATTCAATAATTGTTGCGTTGATATTTTATATTATTGTTGTTTCAATAATTGTCACTGCACAGTATTTCCCATTATCAGATCAATAATTTATATTATTTGAATAATATTATTAGATAGCATTATTGTCAATGTCTAAGGAAGTTTTGTCTAAGGAGAGGTTTGGTCACCTAATTGCGCGCCAATAAGGAAAAATCCTTATCGGAAAGCCCTCTCTTTCCTAGGAACGACCTTGTTGTCATAATTGTGATTCTGTAATATTATTTGTGAATAATTAATTATTAATTTATATGATAAGGAAATATTTATTTTATGTGGATATAAATGAAGAATAGGGAAATATTTATTTTATATGATTATAAATGAAGAAATTAATGCTGGGGTGTTTTATCAGTATTTTGTCAAAATGGAGGTATTACAAATCGTCCGTATGTGGATTTCGGGGATTTTTCGTTTGAAATTTGGAAAAACTTAAAGCTACAAAGTTGTAGAGAATTCAATTTCCTATGGAATGGACTTAAAAATTGTATTTTTCTGATAAAAGGGCTATTTGTTATGAAATATTGAAGTTTCAGAAATTAAATGTTTTTATTTAAAAACATGGTGGGCCTCACTTGTGGTGGGTGTGGAAAATCTAATTTTGGTGGGCCCCACTTGTGGTGGCTGATATTTGGGTCAAGAATGTGTGCGTAGAATTTTTTTATAAATTAATATTTTATTAATTTAGTCTGCTTTGGCGTTCTAGCATTTTCCTATAAATAGGGTGCTTAGTTAGAATTGAAAATCACACCAGAAACATAAGTTTTCTCTCTCTATATTATCGAGTGTATTTTGTGAGTATTTAGATACTTTGAGAGTTGTTATTCAGTGTAAGTTTCTTACAGCCTTATATCCGATATTCCAGTCAGAAGTACTGTTCTTTTGAGGTAAGAGATGTTATTTTCTTCGTAAATGATGTTATTCTCTCAATATCATTATACCAAAATGTTGGTATGAATTTTATTATGAAATTTTTACCTTTTCATGTCGAGGTTACTATTCATGTATATGACACTATTCACGAATACGGTACTATTCACGAGTATTGTTCACGAAGTATGATTTTTTGTGTGGAATTTCTACTTTTTGTGTCGGGGTTATTATTCACGTATAAGGCACTATTCACAAATACGACACTATTCACCAAAAATTGAAATTCTATTCTTTGTCCCAGATGTCTATTATGGTTACTATCTTTGATTGTATCCATGTTTTGATGATCTTCATTCTTGAAGTTTACTCCACTATGGTTTATTATTGAGAATTTTTAAACTTGGATTATCTAAAATACGAATCCTTAATCTTTGTCCTTTTATCTCATTGGATTCGTTCTCTAAAATATTTTTCATCATCCTCAGTCTTTAATGGTGATACTTGATGAATATCTTTGGCCTGTAGTGCAAAGATGAATGATTACCTGATGAATATCTTTGGCCCGTAGTGTAAAGATGAACAGGTGTTGAGATGAACATTACCAACTGGTGATACAAATGAATATCTTTGGGCCGTAGTGCAAAGATGAATATTTGATGCAAAATGTATATTGATTGATGTTACAAGGATAAAATATTGATGATGGACTTTTAAATTCATAGATGATAATAGATTTCATTCTCTACTTAACTCTTCTAATGAATTGTTGTTTCCGCTGCTGTTGTTGATCTAAAACTTGTTGTCTATTATATTCTATCAGATTTTTCCCTGTTGAAGACTAAGGATAATTTATTGTATATTATCTTAGTCATAATATTCTTTATTGGGCTAGTTGAGCTCACCCTTTTCCTTTTTGTTCCATTTTTCTTCTCAGGAGATGATAATTTAGCAGGATCTAGCCGAGATATGGAGTGATGGTTCTAGAAAGTTGTTTTAGCAGTCCTCACTATTTTTGTAAAATAGTGTATCAATAATTGTAATGAGGACTCCTTTTGAGTTTGAATACTGTCTATTAGACAATATTTGTATTTAAATCACAATATATGTGTTGCCGTATTTTGCACAATAATTGTATTAATAAAGTTGTATTTGTTTATGTTCCATGTATTTGACGACTCAGAATGGGTGATGTATACCTATTTTTGGGGCGTCACGCAAATCCTCCTAGATTTCAATCTCAAAATCAACCCCCACAAGGGTCAGGGTCATACCAACCTCCTCGTCAGTAGGAAAAAAAGCCTAGCCTGGAAGATCTCCTCTCAGATATATAGCTCAGAACGAGACTAGAATTAATAGTCAGGAGGTCTCCATCCGGAATTTAGAGAATCAAATGGGACAATTGGCTATTGCCTTTAATAACTGTCTGCAAGGCACCTTGCCGAGTGACACTAAGGTGAATCCCAAGAGAGAGAAAGAGAGAGCAAAGAGAAATATAAATGGAGTGGCAAGACATTGAATGAAACTGGAGGAGAAATATCAACATTGCAACCGGGAGCTATTTTAGAAGAGAGCAGTGTTGAGCCCAATAGTGAGAAGTCCGGGGGAGAAGAGAATATGCCAAAGGTAGCCATAATACCATCTTCTACTGTAATATAACCTGTACCATTTCCCCAATGCGTTTAGAAGCAAAAGTTGGATAAACAATTTTTTAAGTTCTTAGAAGTTTTCAAGAAACTTCATATTAATATTCTATTTGCTGAGGCGTTGGAACAAATGTCCAGTTATGTGAAATTTATTAAGGAAATTTTGTGCAAAAAGAGGAAAATGGGGGACTATGAGACTGTAGCACTGACAGAGGAGTGTAGTGCTATTCTACAGAAAAAGCTTCCACTTAAGCTTCAAGACCCTGGAAGTTTTACTGTTCCATGCATAATCGGGGACCAGTTCATCGAAAAAGCCCTATGTGATTTAGGAGTTAGCATTAATCTAATTTCATTGTCTATGTACAAGAAGTTGGGGATAATGAGGCCAAGTCTACCAGTGTCACACTGCAGTTAGTCGATAGATCCCTAACTTATCCGAAGGGAATAGTGGAAGATGTGCTTGTCAAGGTGGATAAGTTTATCTTCCCCCACTGATTTCATTGTTCTGGACTTCGAGGAGGACATGAAGGTCCCTATTATTTTGGGTAGACAATTTCTAGCTACAGGCCGAACACTTATAGACGTGTAGAAGGGGGAACTCACAATGAGAGTTCAAGACCAGGAGGTGACTTTTAATGTCTTCAGGTCTATGAAGTTCCCCAGTGCCTCTGAAGAATACTTTAGGGTCGATGTGATTGACAAAGAGAATGATGAAGTGTTCTTTGAAAATTGCATTTCTGATTCGATTGAGGCCACTCATCTCGATTATGTGAAACTGTTAAATGAATATCCACGGTTCACTAACTCAAAACAATATGTTGAACTGTTGACTTAACTGAAATCTACATCCGAGGAGCAATCACCCATTTTGGAGTTGAAACCCTTACCAAGCCATCTACGTTATGCTTATCTGGGAGAATCATTAACTCTTCCTGTTATTGTTTCTGCATTGTTGAGTGAAGTTCAGGAAGGTATTTTATTACAAGTTTTAAAGAAAAATAGAATTGTTTTAGGCTGGACATTGGCCAATATTAAAGGAATCAGTCCATCCATCTGTATGCATAAAATCCTCATGGAGGATGATGCAAAGCCTACTATCGAACATCAACCTTGACTGAATCCTATCATAAAAGAGGTAGTAAAAAATGAGATACTCAAATGGCTTGATACCGGCATAATTTACCCGATTTCTGATAGTGCATGGGTAAGCCCTATACAATGTGTCCCGAAAAAAGGGGGCATGAATGTTGTCACTAATAAGAACAACGAGTTGATTCCTACAAGAACAGTGATAGGGTGGTGAGTATGTATGGACTATAGAAAACTTAACAAAGCTACTCGAAAGGATCATTTTCCTCTACCTTTTATTAATCAGATGTTAGATAGACTCACAGGGCATAAATTTTGCTGCCTTTTAGATGGATACTCCGAGTATAACCCAATAGCTATTGCTCCCGAAGATCAGGAGAAAACAACATTCACTTACCCTTATGGAACTTTTGCCTTTCAGCGGATGTCTTTCTGGTAGGGGTGTTAGCCGAGCAGAGTAGCTCGATACTCGACTCGAGATTGGTCCAAAAATATGATCCAAAGCTCGAATTCGAAGTTGATTCGAGTTGAATATGATTCGCTTAGATTAGGGTTCGAGTATTTCATTTTTTTCTCGAACCATACTCGATACCTACTCGATGAATCATATTAGAATACTAGTTTGATCCTTACTAATAAGATAAATATGTGATATTTTTATCAATCTTTATAATTTATAAAGTGTAATATTAAATTGTGTAAGCTTGTACTTGAATAAATTAGTGAATTGATTGCCAATTTGTATTACATTCTTTGTAATTTCTTTACATAAATAAAAGTAAAAGACTAATATATAAACACTAGTTCAATAATCAATTTAGTATGTAGTGGTTTAATATTAAGCGAAATGGTTCATATTCGAAACTCGATTTGAAGGCTCGTGAGTAACTCGTTTTGTAAACGAGTCGAGTACTTACGAGCCGAGTAGGTTCGAGTAATGATCCGAGTTGAATCTGGCACAAAATTAGAAATTACTTATCGAATTCGAGTCAAATTCGAGCTCAATTTTTTTGAGTTGAGCCGAATCTGAGCATTAGAGTATTCGCTGAGATTCGACTCATTTTCACCCCTACTTTCTGGTTGTGTAACGCGCCAGCTACATTTCAATGGTGTATGATGTCCATTTTCTCCGATATGGTCGAACATACACTTGAAATGTTCATGGACGACTTTTCAGTATTCGGGAATTCTTATGCCTCAATGAGGAAAAAGGTATCATCAACAGCTAACGATTCCTGGCGCTCTACAACAAAATGGTATTGCAAAAAGAAGGAATCGTACGCTATTAGAGATAATTAGGTCGATGATGGCGCAAGCTGATTTTCCAATTAATTTTTGGGGATATGCATTAATAACTGCTGCCTACATCCTTAATCGCGTGCCTAGTAAGTCAGTTACTTCTACACCATATGAGTCTTGGGAAGGCAGAAAACCAACCCTTGATCATTTAAGACCATGGGGGTCGGCAGGATATGTGCGCATTCCTTCCCAACAACTTGGTAAGTTAGGAAGGAAGGGTATCTTTATAAGGTATCCTGAACACTCGAAGGGTTATGTGATGATATGCGAACAACCTGATGGAGTAATGACTGAGATTGAATCACAAGATGTGGAATTCATAGAGAATGAGTTTCCAAGCAGGGGTGACACGAGAAAGGTTTTTGAGCTATATGAAATGGTCGAATCAGTGGGAGACGTTTCACCATCCCTTAGCGAAGGAAGGGAATTTAATTCTCATCGTTTTGTCGCTAAGGATGGTGGGAATGATCTACCGCCTAACGGGGCACCACTTGATTCACAAAATCTTGGGCCACATCGTAGCAAACGTGCAAAAGTACCTCAAAAATTTTTTGAAATTGAAGAGGAATCCCTTCTTGTGCTTGAAGGAGATGCCCTTATGTGCGCTCTAAAAGATGATAATGAGCCTGTTACATATAAGGGAGCTCTCACTTCACCTGCTCGTAATGAATGGATAGATGCTATGAAGGATGAAATTGGTTCTATGGGAAAGAACCAGGTTTGGGAGTTGGTTGATCTACCGCCTGGTCGTAAGGCCATTGGAAATAAATGAGTATTCAAAATTAAATGAAAGGCGGATGGATCAATCGACAAGTATAAGGCTCGTCTTGTGGTGAAAGGGTTCACCTAAAAGGAAGGTATGGACTATGATGAGACATTTTCACCAGTTATGAGAATTGGCTCCATTCGACTTATTCTAGCTATTGTCGCACGTTTAGATTTAGAGCTTTATCAGATGGACGTTAAAACTGCATTTCTATATGGAGAACTAGATGAGGAGATTTATATGAATCAACCAATTGGCTTTGTGTTTGTATGTTGATGACATCTTGATAGCTGGAAATGATATGGGATTGATTGTCTTTTTTTTTAATTTTTTTTTATTTGTTAACGAGGGGTTTCCCAACCGCAGTCAGACTAATCCCCTCGGCCCGGACCAACCTTTTCTTTGAACCAGCTTTCGCTGGCGGTCCGTGGCCACCATGAACATTACTGCCTTAACAAATGTTGTAAGTAGAGATCGATCCCAGGATGCCCGGGTTTACGGTTCACCCCAGGTTAAAACTTACCGCTGCGCCAAGTGCTGGTGGTTATATGGGATTGATTATCGCCATTAAAAAGTCGTTATCATCTAATTTTGAGATGAAAGACATGGGTGAGGCAGAATTTGTACTTGGAATTATGATCTATAGGGATCTCACTCTAAAAGTTTTTTGGGTTTAAGTCAAGAGACTTACATAAAATCTATTTTAGAGCATTTTCGTATGCATAATTCTAAACCAGTTGACACTCCCATTGAGAAGGATCATAAACTAAGCCATGATCTTTGCCCTAAGACTGATCAAAAAAGAGAGCAGATGGCTCATGTTCCTTATGCTAGTACAATTGGTAAGTTGATGTATGCAATGATGTGTACACGTCCCGATATAAGTTTTGCAGTGGGGATGGTTAGTCGGTTTCAAAGCAATCCTGGATTTACTCATTGGATGGCAGTTAAGAGAATACTTCGATACTTGAGAAGCACCATGGACTATATGTTATGTTATCAAGGTGGTGAGCTACGCTTCCAAGGGTACAGCGACGCAGATTGGGTTAACGACTTGGATGAGCGCAAGTCTACCACTGGGTATAACTTCTTGCTTTGTGGTGGAGCCATTAGTTGGTTGAGCAAGAAACAACCATGTATTGCTTTATCCACTACGGAGTCAGAATACATTGCATGTTACTTTGCAATACAAGAAGTAGTATGGTTACGAAGATTCTTCAAGTGCCTGCATGTTGGATCACATTCGAGTGACCCTGTCACTATGTCATGAAACAAAGACTTTGTGTTGCTACTCTAGTTTGTATTCCTAAGTTCACATAATGAGGTTCCATGGGTACTTATCTGGGAAAGCAGCAAAGTTAATGAAGATTGACATGAGAGTTTAGGGAAGACACTTGTCTAGCATCATATTCAGTCGTTGGTTATGCTATGCGCGTGCAACTATTTTAAACTTTATGTATTATACTGTATGTATATGTTTTTTAAAGGTTAGTATACCAAGGCAAATGGGTTTGAGTGAATTTCTGAAATGTAATTAATGAGGGATTCGAAATACTCAACAGAATGTGATTGATCGACTGGTCTATAGGACATGACGAGTTTTTTTTGAGATGTTTCATATTAGTTATGATGGAGACTTAATATGTAAGCTCTCGCCCTTGATATCATTTATTTCTCGTCAATCGCACGCCAAGGCATCTGTACGAGGAAATATAGAGATTGTTAATTTGAGATGAGTATGTACCTTTATAACCCAAGTGTCTGAGTGGGAGATGTTAATAATTGATCCGGGTCGGACCCGTGGATCATGAACATCCACTTGGGTATGAGTATTGGATAACCCAATAAGGATTGGAAGAGTCCCATATCACTTGGAAGTATTTTAAATAATATGTGATATAGTTAGGACTCAATATGAGATAACTCTCCTGATTTAGTCAGTTGTAGACTTATCCCTTATGTATTGAGTTTTACGTTAAATACTGAAGCTTACTGTGTGTAGGGTTAAGGAAAAATAATGTATTATTTTTCTTATACAATTTCTCTCTAAATACGCTCTCTAGTATTTTTAAGCTTCCATTAATAGGCTTGGGTGCTTTTTTTTTTTTACTAATTTGGTTTGTGTGTATAAAAGAACTCAAGCATTTGGCGCAGCGGTTAAGGATTGATTGGGGGCGAGCCGTAAACCCGGATGTCTTCGATTCGAACCCATAGAACAAGTGTTAAGCCGAAATGGTCATGGTGGCCACTTGCACTCTTGCCAGCAAGTCGGCAGCAAACCGCCTCAGTATCGCGGGCTCGGGATTAGTCGGCTCATGGATCGAAAACCCACGGTTAACAAAAAAAAAGGGACAACGGCTAAAGGGCATACCCCTATAGCAAGATCATCTAAAGGCATTCCACAGAGGAGCTGGCTATAGTGAATCACACTCAACACGATAAGTCTCGGGAGAGAGACATCATACAAAGACAATTAAGGTTAAGCAAGCCAGTTACAGTAATAATGACAAAAAGTCATGGCTTTGTTAAAGGAGATACATGTAGATAATCTAGACTTAATGATATTAACAACATCTGCTGCAAAGCAATTTGGTGGAATGAAGTTGCCAGAGTGGAGTTTCTTGTTCCTAGCTTCCCAGACTTTGTAGAAGACAACTGCAAGTGAGAGCCCCATGATATTCTTTGACAGTTTCGGGCCTTGGTAAGAAATGATCTTGGTGACCAGGCTGATCCAGTTCGAAGGAAAGGAATTCCAAAGTCCCAACGAGAAAGCAGCTTAAAGGATTGTGCTAGAATACCTGCATGTGAAAAAAAGATGGTCAAAGGTTTTGGGGCAAGTGTTGGACAAGGGGCAATTGAAAACCCGACCAGTATAGGATTTAGTAATATCATTTATTTGGGTTCTACCCAAAAACCCTAACCAAAGGATAAAAGAAAACCGTGGAACATGAAATTTGTTCCAAACAGTTTTGTGCCAATCCACAGTTGCGTTCCTCTTTCAGATGTTGTCCCATATGTGTCGAGTCCTGATGTAGAGAATATCGATAGAGGACCAGAGAATAATGTCATGGTGGCCAGATGAAAAAGCTGCAGACAAGATAGAGTTGCGAAATATGATGACGTCGTGGTGATTTGAGCTAGGAAGGTTCCAGTGTGATGTGTTTATAATGTCCGAAACTCAAGCAGTAACAGGAAGCCGAGAATTGGCTAGCAAGGAACTAAAAGGGTTGATGGTAGAGCCATTGAGCCAAGGGTCGTACCATAGGCTAAAATTGTTACCAGATCCAACCTTATAATGTAGGTGCATGAGAGTAAGAGGATGAAGTTTAAGGATTTGTCTCCAAGTCCATGAACAATCCGTGGGTGTATTGATCTGCCAAATAGATTTACCTTTTAGGACAGTAGACTGTACCCATTTAGCCCACAGAGAACTTGGTTGAGCATGCAGGAGGCGGGTAAGGTGAAGAAGGGTGAGAGACTTGTTCCAATCCAAGAGGCATTTTAAGCCTAAACCACCCTCTTCAGTGGGGAGAGTAATCTTATTCCATGAAACTTTTGCTCCATAATGGGAATGTGAAGCTCCCTTCCACAGGAATCGACATAAAATTGATTGTATGGATCAGATGACAGCCTTAGGAAGGATAAAGTGAGCACTCCAGTAGTGTTGGATGGCAAAAAGGATCGATTTAATAAGTTGGAGCCAACCCGAGTATGCTAAAACATTAGTGGTCCAAGAAGTGACTCGGTGAGTAATCCTGTGCAACAAAGGCATGCAATCAAGGTAGGAGAGTTTTGAGGAGATGAGAGGCACACCTAAAAACTTAGTAGGGAGGGAGCCAAGGGTGAAACCAAGGATCGAGAAAACATATGATGTGGTTTCAGCGTCGGCACAAGACAGAATGCATTGGCTTTTATGGATGTTTGGGATAAGGCCAGAGAATAAGGAGAAGGAGCTAATGCATGAGTAGATGATGGTGATAGATTTTATATTTACATGGCAGAAAACAAGGATATCGTCAGCAAAGAGGAGGTAGGCTTGGGTGTACTTGGTATGAACACTTAAATAGTTCGTTCGCATTGATTGCTTGTAACAACTATATATCGACGAGAAGCAAAAAGGATCACAGTAGCTATGTACGTGGTGTAACTTGTAGATTTGTCATTCGGTTCAACCGCTTCCGCTTCGTGGATACTTACCGATTCATATGTAAGTATTATTTATGTGTTAGTTTCCACCTAAAATTCTAACATTAAGAGTTTCCAGTAGAGAGCTTTTTGTTGTTAGGTCGAAGATGAGGTCTCAACTTGAGAGCATAGATTTTAAGCTTCCAAGTTTAGAAATTAGCATGAGTAATGGAAATGTATATAATTTAGTTGATTTTCGGAGATTTTTTTATATGAACCGGTCATCGATCACTATAAAAAAAAGGTCATTGCCGACGGACCAAGCCATCGCAAATGACCCTCTTGCCATCAAAAATGAGGTCATTAGCGACAGCAAACCCCCTCGCCCCAAATGTGATGCCCCCAAATCCGGGTATCTTCCAACCCAACATATGGTGCTACACGTAGCTACAGTTCACACAAACATTCAATTGAAATGCCTCAAAAGAACGAATATATCTTATATATATATTCCAAAATAATATTACCATTCCCCAGGTTCTTTATAACCGTTACATTTGTTCTTGTCATAATATCAAATAGTAACATCATTCACCTATACTATTACATAGGTAAACTATATATTTGCCTTATCCTTCCCTTTATCTTTACCGGATCCTTCGATCCATTCGGTCTTAGCTGCATTCATATGGTTCAAGCAAGAGTGAGCATAATTAGCTCAGCAAGTACAATAGTTCCATTTAAACAATATGCTTGAATCATACAAATCATATATCTTCAATAACTGAACAATAGTTATGAAGTACTATCGATAATTCAAAATAGCATTTCTCTTTTCTTTAAAACGTTTTACAATGACAACATTCAGTAAAACATCAATTTCGGTCCAAGACCTTGAGCATTTCATACTTTCTTTGAAAAGGACAACCCAGCACTAAGTCTGACATTACTTACGAGCACGTCTATGTGATCAGCCTATAATAATCTATGATGTACAACACTACATTCTTTAAACGTATGTACGTTTAAGTTTTGGCAACCTCACGTGCCTGTCATTTGATGATAAAACATTTGTTTAGCATACTCAGTCTTCATTTATTCCTAACTGAAGCATTGGAAGACCAACATAGTTCGGTAAAACATTGACAATACTTTGATAGATTATAAGAAATCTAAAACATCTTAAGTCTAGCCGAAAGAATTGGCTTCGAATTTATCATATATCAATTCATGCGTAAGAGACATGAATCATAAAACTTGTCTACATTGAACATAGATAAGGGTTAGAACACTTGCCTTTAGCGTCATCTACAGTTACTCTACTTTCCCTTTAAGTCTTTAGACGCTCTACAACACATGATCACATAACGTACCACATTAGGTCATAATCAAATATATATTTTACCTAACGTATCTTACCCTTCTTCTCAATCTAATCATTTATTAGATTTGTTATTATTGGTTCTGGCTTAACGCCTTACCTTGTTATTACGTTCACGTTTGAGTGTTTATCTTCAACCTTTAGTTATCATACTTAAGGTTTAAAACATCTTAAACAATGTAACATTAAGTTAATTAATGTTGTACTTCACCATTAACCAATTGCCTTTCTTTTTATCTTCATAAGCTTTCTTTACTATGCAAACCCTAGTGCTGGCGCTGCGGCGCCAGCTGTAAGACCCCAACTTATTATAAATAAAATTGAATTTCCTCTATTTATTATTTTGAAATAGTAAGGGTTGATTTGATTAATGTGGTTAGTTATGGGTAAAATGCTCAAATATTTCAAATAAGCAAGTGGTTATAAAATATTCATTATTGTCGAATATTTGTTTGGTCGTGGAATATTCTTCATTGTCGAGGAATATTCGTATTTACCGCAGCGAATTGTGTGGGCCCCATAACTAAAGCGATTGGATGAAGAAAACGACAAGTATAAGTTGTTTATAAATAATTCACCGTAGTTATTACCGTTAATCTTCGTTAGAATACCCGTGGTTAAAACACAAGAAAGTAGCGCCAGATTGCACCAATTATTATTTCTTACGTAAGAAGGCACTTTCAATAATGGTTACGATAATTACCGCTCAATACTTTATTTTATTGATTCAATAATTACTACGCTGATATTTTATATTATTGTTGTTTTAATAATTGTCACTACACGTATTTTCTATTATCGATCAATAATTCATATTATTTGAGTAATATTATTAGATATCATTATTGGCAATGACTAGAAAGTTTTGTCTAAGGAGAGGTTTGGTCACCTAATTGCAGCCAACCAAGAAGAGAAATCCTTATCGAAAGCCCCTCTTTCTGTAGAGAAACTACCGGTCATTAGTCGATATCAGGATTACGTAATATTATTTGTAAATAATTAATTATTGATTTATATGATAAGGAAAATATTCATTTTATGTGGATATAGATGGAGAAATTTTTATCGTGACAATTGTTAAAATTGTTATTTTATCTTTTTCGATAAAATAATTCATTTAAATATATTATTATATTTTAATAATATAATAATGGTGATATTTTTACAATGAATGTGGGATATATGAATACATGAGGAGGAAGAGTATTTTTGTTACTAAAAATACTTAAAACATGTTTTTCATGTTTGTGGACCCCATTTCTTGACTGAAATTTGATTATAGCCTGTAAAATCGTCCGTATATGGATTTCGGTCAATTTCTGTTTGGAATTTGGAAAAACTTTCTTCCGCAAAGTTGTAGAGAATTAAATTTCCTATGGAATGAACATAAGATTTGAATTTTTCTGATAAAAGGGCTATTTATTATGCATTATTGAAGTTCTGGAATAATTACTTTTTGAAAGTTTAAATATTTTTTATTTAAAAACGTTTTTGTTATTGTTGGTGGGCTCACTTGTTGTTAAACATGTTTAAAATCTGAATTCAAATGTTGGCATAGCAAAATTATAATAAATATTATTATTTTATTAAATTTTCTGCTTTGGTATTCTAAGCATTTTCCTATAATTAGGGTGCTTAGGTTAGAATAGAAAATCACACCAGAAACAAGTTTTCTCTCTCTTTCTCTCTCTATATTATCGAGCGTATTCTTGTGAGTATTTTGATACTTTGAGTGTTGATATACGGTGCAAGTTCTCAAGACTATATTCAGATTCTAGTCGGAAATCTTTTTTTTTTTGAGTAAGGGATATTATTTTTTAAAAAATGATATTATTTCTTCTAATATCATTATGCCGGAATATTGGTAAGATTTTTCTTGTGAAATTCTTGTCTTTTAGTGTCGGGGTTACTATTCACGTATACGGCACTATTCACGTATACGACACTATTCACGAATACGACACTATTCACAGAAAAATTAAATTTTTTCGTTTTTTGTCCAAAATATCTATTATGGATATTAGCTTTGATTGTATCCATGTTTTGATCATTCTTGAATTTTACTTCACTATGGTTAATTATGAAGTATTTTTGAACTTGGACAATTTAAAGTACGAATCCTTAATATTTGTTCTTTTGTTTCACTGGATTCGTTTTCTTTAAAATATTTTTCATCATCCTTAGTTTATGTGTTGTATTTTGCACGACAATTGTATTAATAAAGTTGTAGTTGTTTCTGTACCATGTATTTGGCTACTCAGAATGGGTGTTGTATACCTATTTTGGGGGCGTCACACCAGCTTTCCTTCTTGAACTCGCGCTGCGGCACGGGTTTCCAGTGTCTCACTTTCACTCTTGGCGCTACGGCGCCACTCTCAGTATTGGGGGTTGTGTTGCAGCACCACTTCCCAGTATCTCCCATTCGGCCTCCATTGCAGTCACGACCATAGCTTTCCTGGTCGCGCCACGACGCTTAATTCTCGAGCCTCGCATAGCTTACCACAATTCATTTCTTCTGTGAACTTTTCGGGGCTAGAACTTATTCGTTTCAAGTCCGAATTGGCTCGTTTAAAAGCCATTAGCTCACAAATCTCATACTCTACGTGTCCATACAAGAATTTTACATTTTCAAATCCGTTAACTCAAAATTCAACTTTTTGTTCATTTTTAACGAAAATGATAAACGTTCGTGCGTTCAACGCTCGTTTCTTCGTTCTAAGTCAGAATTTGGTCATTTTCGAGTCCGCAACTCTATAATGCAAAATAAAACTTATTCATATTGAAATCCAACATTTTCGAGCTCAATGTCAAAATTCGACTTCCATTCTGAGAATTTCACGATTTCGACGATTAATGTCTAATCTCGTAAATTCCGCCATAACTTCATTACTTATGATTTGTTCACCGTTTCAAATGGATTCATTCCATCATACGTTATCTTAGCATACACATTTCATTAACTTATATACATGATAAGTTCTTACTTGTTCTTCATGAGTTTATGTAACGATCGAGAAATTTGTAATGTAATTTAAATATTTATTGAATTAAATAAATATTTTAAATAATTTATTTATTAAAATAAATAAATATTTGATGAATTGTGATGTAATAATTTAGTTGAGTATGCGTACTAAGGAAATTAATGAATGGTAATTTTATTATTTGAGGATTTAATTTAATAAAAATAATTAAATTAAATGAATTGTTTAATATTTAAGAAAATAGGTAAATTAAATAAAGTAATGTTTAAATCTAATTTATTAATTAAATTAGATATATGTAATTATTTATTAATTATAATTATAATTATAATAAAAATTATAATTATTATAATTACTATTGTAAGTTATTTAAATTAACCAAAGTGTGACAAGTGAAAATATATAATATAATACTATTAAAATAATCTAGTATGGGAGAGATTTTGTGTAAAGCAAACACAGCCTTATGGCCTTTGGTTTATTTTAACTGACACCTATTGGGTTTTTAAATTGATGTACGTGAGAGAGAGGGGATATCAGTTTATTTCTACGCATTTTGTTTCTTTGCCTAAGACTAGTTAACAGAGATATAGAGAGAGCAGAGAAAGGAAGAGAGAATTTGTGAGGAAAACTCTGTAAACTTTTGCTAAGGAGTTGGAGTATCAAGGTCCTTATCATTCTTCTTCCCAACAAACAAAGATTCAAGGTATAATCTACTCTAATCTCAACTTCTATCTTTGAAATTTCTATTGGTAGTTATGTTGGATTTACATATATACTTGTATGAAGGGTTTACAATTTGTTAATCTTCTTATGTGAGTGCTATTTGATGATTAGAATACAAGAAATTGGTTTGTAGGAAGGAGAGTAGATAGCAGTGATTATGTTTGAAAAATAGCTTTAGAAAGTACAAAATTTCATACTCAATATGTGTTATAATCTGCTATTTGATGTTGGATTGTGTTAGTATGTTAAGAAACGAAAGCGGCGTAGTTTGAATCGTGTCAATTGGTTAAGAAACGAAGTCGTGGCGATCGAATTTGCTAAAAGTGTAAAATATGATAAAATTTGGAAAATTATGGTTTTTATTCTTCAAATTTATGTATATGTAATTTTTATAATTAGAATGACGAGTAGCATGCTTATCTATGTTATTACAAAGTTTTAGATGTTTAGGTTTGTGAATTTCTATGGTTTTAGGTTGGTTGTGAAGTCGACACGTATAGCAGGCTAGCTGCTGTCAGCCGTCAGATCGTATGCAGCGCAGCATCTACGTACATTACCCTGACGTGCGAATGTTGTTCATGAGAGTCCACTATCTCTATAGTGATTTCCCATCTTTCAATGATTCTAATAATCAAATGAAAAAGTGCCACAACGCATGTTTAGATCCAAGATGAGACTTAGAACTATTCCTAGTTCAGAATGAACTTTTAATCCAAACAATCAACTTGCGGCCTTCATTTATAGCTATATACTTTGTCTTTATCACTAAACCAAAGAACTCTTTGCTATTTGGAACCTTTCCAATTCAACGCACCATCGTCAAGATAACGCTTTACCTTAAAGTGGATTTTCACATCTTGATCTCATGCGTCGAAAAACTTGAGTCGCGTTAAGCCTCTAGTTTTAATTTAGACCCACCATGAATATGATCACATCCTTAGTGCTTAGGTTAAGCTTTAAGATGTTTTCAACGCCTTACGGTGATCTTCTCGAGAATATGACCGATCAACATCGTGTCTCGTATATTTCATTGCATACATTATTGTCACTCATGCGATCTCTTCTTTGGAGTCTATGAGGACTATTAAGAGAGATACACTCTATGGCTTATCAACATGAGACATCTCTTGAGTTTGCCATGCTAAACGACTTTAGCATCAAATGAATATACGCCCTTGGGTTAAGTCGAGCATCCCGTCAGTATCTATCTATATAGATTTTATCCCCAATTAAGATACTCTTCCCAAAACCATTCATGGAGGAATGTTTAGACAACTTTATCATTACGATTGTAGCATTAGTATGTCATTCCTTATCCGTAGTATATCAACATATAATATTAGGAATGTCACGACGCTCCCCAATCGACCCTTTTGTACACTAGAAGTCTTACCTCATCGAATGTAACTCTGGATCATCATCTTCTATGATGTGTACCTCATCATCATCATCCATGATGAATCCATACCTCCTAGGTATCTTTGGTACTATTCCAGATTTACGATTCGGTTGTGGTACAATAGGTCTATCTACAGGTTCCTTCTTTTTGACTTTTAGTGTTTTGTGGTTCTTGAACTCTTCAAGATCTATTATCCTCCCACTAGCCCCTTTTAATGATAAACACCTTTATCTTAGAAGGCAGCGTGTTTCGTAATAAACACCTTTTGCTAAGTAGAATTATAGAACATATACCCTAAACTTACTTTAGGATGTCCCACAAATCTGTATATGTCAAATCTTGTCCCAAGCTTATCCTTTGAAACCTTTTCACATAAGTTGGACAACCCCTTATCTTAACATACTTAAGATTAGGAATCCTCCCTGTCCATAACTTTTATGGAGTCTTGGGGTGGATTTTGAGGTTACCATTTTCGTAGATATGTCGACCATTTCTAGGACATTATCCCGAAGGATATTGGAATGTCGGTAAAATCATTAAGGACCGCACTATGTCCAACAAGGTACGATTTTCATTCGGATACATCAATCAATTATCACAGATCGATGTGTCCATTATGAGAAAACCATTTGAGATGATCTAGAAACTTATTGCACAAGTATTTATTCCTTGATCTAATCAAAGAATCTTAATACTTTGTCAATTTGTTTCACTCCTGAATTCTTTGAACCTTTCAAATAATTCACACTTGTATTTCAACAAACACATACATTCAACTCTTTGAATGATCATCTCCTTTTCTTATACTAGTTTGTTCAATTTACAAAATAATTTTTCACGTAAGTCAAGTATACAAAATTTATTAAGTAATATTCCAGTTCTATACAAAACATTATTATTATAAATAAAACAATAATTGTTCTTAATTATAATACCAAAGATTTCATTGTCCAATAATAAAATGGAAATAATATTTTAACAAGAACCTGAATACATAATAACAACTTATTGACTTAATAGATTTGCTCGTAGGCATTGCTAAACTATAAGTTTCTATGGCTAATATGGCAACCTTTTCTACATTTCCCGCACATAGATTACTTATATTTGTTTAGCTTTCTACTTACGCTTGTCCTTCATAAATCTTTATTTATGATAACCAAGGTCGGTATCCAATACCCAAGTAGAACCTTGACTTAAAGAAAATTTATTTTAAATCATGAACAAATTTGTATTTATAACCAAACTTCACTAAGCTTCTTTGGTTAGCCTCTGCAAGACGCTTCTCAGCTTTCTTTCCGATGTCCAGCTTATTGCAAGGAAGCAAGCTCCTTTGCTATCCGTGATCGCTTTGTTCTTATTATCCTTTGTTTATGCCTTTCTATTTACCTTCTTTTGAATCGCTCTTCTTTTCGAAAGATCCTTTGGCCCCTACCAAGAAGACTAGATCTTTCTTGGTTGAAAGTGACTCTCAACATTTTTCAATATGTTAAGCAAATCGGTGAGGTCGATATCTAGCTTGTTCATATGAAAATTCACAACAATTGTGAAAGGAGTCCTGAGTGAGTGCAAGATCAAATCTTGGCTCAACTCTCCATCCATGACAAAACTCGTTGTCCTAATTGATCAATCAAATTGATAATGTTAAGGACTTTTATCTCTGATCTTTGTAGTGTCATCCATCATTCTAGATCGGAAGAGCTCCTTAGATATCTCGATATCTATCGGTCTACTTTCCTCACCATCAACTACTTGATGTGCAAGAATATAGTAGGAGCATCCATAGTTTCATGCCGACGTCAAGCTCAGTTACTCATGGATGCGAGCATGATGCATCGAGCCAATCATGCATCATTTTGCCACTTTCTAAAAGTAGCAATGTCTTCCTCGAGGCATTATCGCAACTATTCTTGAGGATAGGCGTATTATGGACATAAGATAGCTTTTCACTATGAGAACTATTCTCAAATTCCTTAACCAATCCGCTTAATTGATTCAGTTAATTTAGCATCTAATATGCTTCAGAGTGATAGTAATTTTAGACATTATAAAATTCTGTAAATGAATTTGTAATTAACAACATTTTAACATACATTCTTTTATTAATTACCAAAATAAATTAGGTCTTGTTTTAAATTGGTATCTCCCACTATTTTCTTCAAACTATATTACCCTCACTTATATAGTTCTAAGAAAATCTAATTAAAGATTTGCTAGTGAGAATAAGGATCCCATTTCAAATGTATATAGCCTTGTGGTGACACAACAAACTATATATAAATAAATAGGTAGACAACTTTTGTCAATTACATCAACTATGCAACTCCTTTTCTTTTGCCTCTTAGATTATTTTGATCAAGTGGTTGCACATCCAGAATCAAAATTATCCAAGTTAAGTCCGACCTAGCACTCCATATATTCAAAAAGAAAATATCATCCTTGTGGGTGACACAACAAAACAATATTGTTCAATTTTCTTTATAAGCATCAAATGTGATAAATTAACATCTTAAATACTTAATACTTGCCTTGTGGCGCATACACAACAAACTCATATTAAATATTTAATACTCTATTAATTTTATCATGCTAGAAGGCGACGCTCGATATTCCAAATATCTTTGAACGCTTAGGACTTAATATAAAAATTGAGGGTTTTGTTATTAATTTGTCTCATCTTGTTTTAGCGCGCATTTACATATATATATAAAATACGCGTCATATTAATGAACATGCTAAACATGTTTGCATAATATATAATATATATAGTATAAGCATGCACATATAGAATACTATATTCTACCCTATTGATTATGGACTTTTATTCTAGTTTGGTTCACTAGAGCCACCAAGTGAACCAAAAGGTCAAACCCTAGGGGTGCAAGAAATAATATTTAAATATAACTATTACATTTAAACCTGGGCTCCATTACAAAACGGGTCTTCACGCTGCCTTTGCTTTTTTGATCTCTAATTTTCTAAAATTAATTCTAACTATTCCTATTACATAACTATTTTAAAATAAATAGAAACCTCGATCGTGAGCCAAGGGAAGTACATAGGAGAGAGATAGAATTTACATTAAGAAAAATTAGAGAAGACGAGGTACGCAGAATTCCATTTAATAAAACTCATACATTCATGCATCCAACTAAAATAAAATCCAATCGCATCGGTCAATAGTCCATAATCAATCCCATTTATTATCATACACATCATCATACGCATCAATAAATAACATTCATCTTATGAATAATAAACATTTAATATATATATTGATATCATTTAATGGGCAAATTTAGTTAGTATAAAATCTAAGTTTTGAATCAAAATAAACTCCTTTATTTTAATCCAAATTTAAATCAAAATAAAACTATTTTATTTTAATTTATCCAATTTTGAATAAAATAAACTATTTTATTTTAATCAAAATTTTAATCAAAATAAACTCCTTTATTTTAATTAATTATGGAATCCAATTCCATATATATATAAAAAATAAATTATTAAAGGAAACACGAATTCTTTTCCTATTCACAAATAAACTCCTTTATTTTGAATAATATGAAATCTTATTTCATATTTAAATAAACTCCTTTATTTAAGAAAACATGGATTCTCTTTCCTATTCACAAATAAACTCTTTTATTTTGAATAATATGAAATCTTATTTCATATCTAAACAAACTCCTTTATTTAAGGAAAGATGGATTTACTTCCTATTCACAAATAAACTCCTTTATTTTAGGAAAAATAAAATCCAATTTCAATTCCAATTAGTTATCATGGAATCCAATTCCAACTCTAATTAGTTAGCATGAAATTTAATTTTAAAATTAAAATAAACTTTTATTTTAATTATAAAATTATTAAGATTAAAATAAAACTTTATATTTTAATATTAAAATAAACCTTTTATTTTAAAATTAAAATAAACTTTTATTTTATTTATATAATAATTAATAATAATATATATATATATATAACTATTATATATATATATATAATATAAACCGAATATATATATATATATAGTTAACTGTTAACTTATTCTACTATATATATATATATATATATATATATCCGAAAGTTCTTTCAAAAAAAAAAATTCCTGCTCCATGCAATCCGGGAATGAAGGAAAAAAAAAAAAAAAAACTTGTTGATTTCTCGATTTCCGTGCAACATGAGCCTACTTTATTGTTTTGGGACATGGTTTTCAACAATAAAACAGGCTTACGGAAAAACAAAATTGCGGCACCCATTTTTTTTTTTTTTTTTTTTCGTGCATGTCCTGTTGCCTTAAAAAAAATTCGGTCCCTTTTTTTTTATTTATTTATTAAATTTTATACAATAATATTATGCCCAATTAAATTGTTCTAAACACATATCAATATAATATCAAATTAAAACAATTAATAATTCGCATAAAGGTTTGGCTCTGATGCCACTGTTAGGTTTGTAATATTCTTGAACGCAATCAAAATTGCAAAATAATGCGGAAGCGAGATAAAATCAGAGTTTAAAAATTTACAAACCATATACCCGGATCACCCTTTATGCATAATTATTAATTAAACGAAAAGATAAAGAATAAAATCATACCCTTGAAGATCGAGCTTCCTCGTGTACAAGTTCACCTCCAAATCCTTTCGCTCAACTTGAATCCACCGGTTTTGTTCCTTCATTTGATCAACGTTAGCCACCCATATGTTTTGGCCTCTAGAGGTGATCCACCAAGGAATAATAATGATTCAAGAAGAAGGGGTATAGCTCAACCCTAGTTTTTTCTATCTCTATAGAAAAGGTGTACTCTCAACAATTGGAATTATGTCGTATGTTGAAAAAGTCAACAACCACCATCACCCATAATAAGACTCCTCTTATTTATAGATGTGGGCAACCCACCTTAACAATTAAGGAATTGGGTTTTAATTAATTAAATTCTTTTAATTAATTAAGCTCCCTAATCTTATTAGGGATAATTAATTAAACTCCTTTAACTAATTTTCCTTCCTAATCCAATTAGGAATAAATGAGAGTACTTATATTAAATTAATTCCTAAACTCTTTTTAGAAATTAAAATAATAATAATTGTAATAATATTAATAAGACTCTCTTATTAATTTATATTTAATATTTCTAAAATATTAAATAATAATATTAAGCTATTTAATTTATTCTATCACCATAGATTAAATTAAATATACATAACATATTATTACGATTATGCCATTAACTTCTTAAATAATTATTCTTCCTTTTATGGTGTGACCCTTTAGGTTCTCCATATTAAACCTAGCCATGAATAAATCAATTAGAACAATTCTAATCTTATTTAAATAAATAAATTAAATAATTAATTTATTTAAATAAATAATATTTATTCTACAATAGGGATAAGCCTCCCAGCGATCAACGACTTTCCGGATAATATAGATTTCAACATTAATCATAAAGGAACCTTTGAGTAAATAGTTACTGTATAATTCAATCCTTCCACCATACAATGTCCCAATTAAATATAAGACATGGAATTACAAATAAAGTCTTATTTTATTTAATTATATGTATTTCAACTCTTAAATGCACAACTCCAAATAATACAAATTAGAAACTCCTTTCTAATTTCATTCTGCCTTGGCTAAGGACTACTGGGTTGTCATTTATCGAATCACATAGACATTTCTCTTCTTTTATTAGAAGTGGTAGATTCTTTATTGATCATATATTATCTCCATGTATAACTTATTATACCCAAGCATACCCTTTGATATACCCTAAGGGTCTTAAGGAATAAGTCAAAGTATAACTCATCATACACAAGATACTATGATGATCTCAAGTCCAAGGATTACTTGTACTACTATCACTACTACAGAATTCCTATCGACAGCAAGTAAAACTCCATTAGGTATTCCTTAGCGAGCCAATGCTCGATGAACTTATTCTCTAATAAGCACCTACATACTTGCTTTTAGTGTCTCCACACAAATGATCATGAAATCAATCATCCTCATCCAATGAGCAAGCAACGATGTACCAATCTATCCAGATTCACTAATCCCCAATTTAGTAATCCAACGATTGGGAACTATTTTAGTTTTAAGCTTTCTAAGAATTTAGATCTCATTAGAATGATCATCACCATTATTCTAAAAGCATTGCTTAAAACTATGGGTTTATCACATATTATAAAACAAAGATCATGTAGATAATTTAAAAGCCTTTAATAAATTAATACTTTTTATTAATAAATGAATAAGATTGTTACAAAGTATATGCTTTATCATCAAACATGATTGGCTTGTGTGCATACTACTTTCAAAGAGGACATTCCAAAACAACTTTTCATACTCGGTATGGGCACTATGAGTTTTTAGTGATGTCTTTTAATGACTAATGTCTCCGATGTGTTTATGGATATGATGAATTGGGGTTTTAGCGAGTATTTGGACCAATTTGTTATTGTCTTCATTGATGACATTTTGGTGTATTCCAAGTCTAAGGAGGAGCATGAAGAGCATCTTCGTACTATTTTGGGGGTTTTGCAGAAGAATAAGTTATATGCTAAGTTTTCCAAATGCCAGTTTTGGTTAGAACAGGTAGCATTTTTGGGTCACGTCGTGTCTGTTGAAGGTATTAAGGTGGATCCTGCGAACGTTGAGGCTATCACTAATTGGCCAAGACCTACCATGGTAACTGAAGTAAGGAGTTTCTTGGGTTTGGCAGGGTACTACAGGCGATTTTTGGAAGGTTTCTCTTTATTATCTTCGCCATTAACTCAGTTGATGAAGAAGGGTACAAAGTTTGTGTGGAATGAGGAACATGAGAAAAGTTTTGAGGAGCTTAAGAAGAGGCTTGTGTCGGCTCCAGTGCTTACATTACCGTCAGGGATAGGAGGTTATCAGATTTACAGTGATGCTTCAAAGATGGGATTAGGGTGTGTTTTGATGCAAAATTGTAAGGTAATTGCTTATGCTTATAGACAACTTAAACCTTATGAGGTAAATTACCCTACCCACGACTTGGAGTTAACAAAGAATTAATTATTTTTCCCAAAAGATTTGGAGGCACTATCTATATGGAGAGACTTGTGACATTTTCACCCCACCACAAGAGCCTTAAATATATTTTTACTCGTAAGGAGCTTAACATGAGGCGAGGCGTTGGTTGGAGCTTCTCAAGGATTATGATGCCGATGATTCAAAGATCACCCCTGTAAGGATAATGTGGTTGCAGATGCACTTAGTCGAAAAAGTTCAGGGAGTGTAGCTGCCTTGGTTACACAACCTCAACTTATCTCAGATATGGAGCGTGTGGGTTTGGAGCTATATGCTAGAAGTTCTGATAGGTTAGTAGCAGGTATGAGGGTGGAACCTTTTCTTATTTTCACATGATTAAAGAAGCCCAAAAGGATGATGGTGAGTTGTGGGCTGTAGCACAAAATATGGATGAGGGTAGGTAGCCAGAGTTTCGCATTGACGACCAAGGTTTGATATGGTTTGGTAAGCGGTTATGTGTTCTAGTGGATCCAATGATTCATGAGGCAGTGTTGATTGAGGCTCATAGTTCACCATTTTTTATTCATCCGGGGTCTACAAAGATGTATAAGGATCTGAAGGAGAATTTCTGGTGGAGTGCAATGAAAAGGGATGTAGCTGAATTTGTGAGTAAATGTCTTACTTGTCAACAAGTGAAAATAGAGCATCAACGGCCTGATGGTTTGTTGCAACAATTAGAGATTCCTGTGTGGAAATGGGATGACATTTCAATGGACTTTGTGATTGGATTATCGAGGACTCTTAAAAAGAATGATGCTATTTGGGTGGTAGTGGGTCGTTTGACTAAATCGGCTCATTTTCTGGCTATTCGTGAGGATTTTTTGATAAATAAGTTAGCATATATTTTTTAACGTGAGATTGTTAGACTTCATGGGACTCCAGTTTCTATTGTTTCGGATCGGGATCCGCGGTTTACTTCTCAATTTTGGAAAGGATTTCAACAAGCTTGGGGAACGCGACTCAACTATAGTACAACTTTTCACCCACAGACAGATGGACAATCAGAGAGAACTATTCAGACATTAGAAGACATGCTGCGATCTTGTGCTTTAGAATGGACAGGGAACTGGGATGATTATTTGAGTTTGGTGGAGTTCGCATATAATAACAGTTGGCAAGCTAGTATTGGTATGGCCCCTTTTGAAGCATTATATGGTAAGAAGTTTCAAGCTCCGACTTGTTGGGATGAGGTTGGAGAAAGGGTAATAGAAGGACCCGATTTGGTTAGGATTACTACGGAGAAAGTAGCGATGGCTAAAGAAAAGTTGAAAGAAGCTAGAACGCGCGCAAAAGAGTTATCTTGATATTCATAAGAGGGCTCTTGAATTCACGCCCGTGAACACGTGTTTTTGAAAGTTTCTCCATGGAAAGGTGTTCAAGGTTTGGATTGAAAGGGACGCTTAGTCCGCTTTTCATTGGCCCTTTTGAAGTCCTTGAGAGAGTTGGAGAGGTGGCATATCGGTGGCTTTGCCTCCACAATTATCTCATGTGCAAAATATCTTTCATGTTTTGATGTTAAGGAAATATAACTATCATCCGCTTTCATGTTGTGCAATACCCGTACATAAGATTCAAGAAGATCTTACTTGTTAGGAAGAAGTAAGAAGCGATTCTAGATCGTCAAGAACGGATTATGAGGAGGAAGACAATTCCTTTTGTTAGAGTCTTGTGGAAAAACCATTCGTGAATGCGGAAGCTACTTGGGAGATGGAGGAGTCTATTCGGTGGAATATTCGCATCTTTTCGATAATTAGGTATGTTTTATTCTTTTGATTCCGAGGACGAAATCATTTTTAAGGGAAGGTGATATAATACCCAATAAAATAATAATAAAATATTTAAGTAAGCTTTAAAATATTTAATTGGGCTTTTCTTATATTTGGGTCAAATTGTAGTTAATTTATTTGGACCATAATTAATAAATGATTACATTAAATTGGGTCTTTTACTTATTTGGGTCTAATTTATAATTGTGTAATTTTAAATCCTAATAAACTTAAGGGTATTAATAAAACATATTAATTAATAAATAAACCTAAACCTAACTGCTTCACTATATCTATACGAATCAACTGAAAAAAAGAGGGGAGAACTCAGCTGCACAAAAGGAAGTGGAGAATTGGATCATACTGGTAAGTTACTAGTATTTTTATCAATTAAATGAGAAGCTTTCTTTGTTTGATATCGCGTTAGAGATTCGTGGTAGTTAAAATTTGTCCCAATATAGAAGTCTCTAATATGAATTTGAAGGGACATGCATAACTATGATAATTATATTTACATATATATCAATGAATAATTGCGATAGTAGTTTTATATATATATATATAGATATACAAAAAATTTTAAAAAGGAGAAGGTAATAAATAATATTATAATATTGTTATTATAATTAAAATGTATCTTTTGATTTCAAACTGAATATAGTATATTAAAAATTATTGAATTTATGAAAATATAATTTGTATGAGTTCGTAATTTAATTATATGTATTATATTTTATTTTGATAATTAGATCGGATTGGGGGAGTTTAGCGGGTGATATTTGGATTCGGCGAATTATTTTGGTACTACATTAAGGTACGGATTTCGTACTTTTTCAGCGATATTCCTTTAAATTTAATTCGTTCGTTTTGTACTCATTTAGAAATTTGGTATTGCCTCTCAGGATTATTCCTTGCTGTCAAAATTATTGAAATAGTTTCATTTTGGCGTTGATATTTGAATTCATATTTGTACTCTTTGAACTAGTTAATCGTGTCAACATGTTTTGGAGACTTTATTCGTTTGTACCATTGTTCGTATATTTTCGTTCACATTCAGGAGTTATTTTGATCATTGATATATTGTGATAATTAATAATGTTTGTATTTGATAATTTGATCTCATTTGAATATGGTCATGTAAGCCTTGTGATTTGAAACCCTTTTTTGCTTACATTTTATAGTTTGATCCTTAGGGTATACTTGAGCTAACCACCTGTGGGGGTACCATAGGTATGTCCTCTTGACACAAGAGCATGACACCTTCCGTGGCGGTGTGATTAGTCCACGGCGTATCCTTTTGTATGCTCTGGGTATGAGCTTTGGCCATTTGATATATTTGTTCAGGATACGTATGGGTCGACCCAGTGATTTGATTTGATTCATTTTGTTTGGAGGATTAGTGACGTATGTGTGTCGTATGCGTACTATCCGATTTGATTTGTATACATCATGGTACCGATGTATTTTGTTAGCCTTTATTATTTGTATTTGAGCTCGATGAAATTGTTATCTTACAACCATTTGATTCAAATTTTTTATTTGTTTGGGATTCTTTAGGCTATAATTATTCGATTGATAGTGTTAGTCATTTGTAAATGGACTCTCAAATTTTGATCTATTCGTAATTTGTTTGTAATTCACATGTGTTCATTCATTTAACTCTTTTAGATTCATTACTTATTGTGATATATTTATTCATCTTCATATTCGTACGGGGCAATTGGCTCATGATGTGTTCTTTTTTCGGCAGGTAATCAGGGGTGATCAAGATTTGTGGGATGAGAGCTACCTTTGATCCAAATGAGTAGATTAGTTTTTGAGACTTATTATTAGACTTGGTTTTCCTAATATTTTGTACATGGATGTTTGGGTCATTTTGGCTTTATTTCTTATTAGTAGAGACTATGTAAATGTGGAGTTCCTTCTATTTAAATTGGAGTATGTGACTTTTGGTATTAAATTTTATTGGAGATATTTTGAGGTTTATTAGAGGTTTGTATTTATTATGTTTGTGCGTGACATCCTTTTTTTTCTTTTGGGAAAGGGGGTGTTACACTTCATCCAATGCTCTGGCTCCTGATTTGGATTTCGGTCATGCTATGGGGACCAATGCTAGGGAAATATTCTCGGCTGCTCATCATTTTTCTCAAAAAGACAGGGAGGAAGCTCTGTTTGAAAGGAAGAAAAACTTGCATTTAATGTCCTTTTTAATAGCTCATGGGATTACTTCTAATGATGTTCAACATTTCTTGTCGGATGGTAAGAGGGTCATTTTTCAAAGTGCATCCGAGGTTCCTGTGTTAAGTCCCAAACCAGATATCCCCCTGAGTTCCTCTGGTTTCCTAGGTGGTGCTCTTTGTTAGGTCGTATGTGTGGGTGAAGGTTATCAACTTGATGGATCAGCCCCGACGACTTTGGTGGGTGAAAGCTCTAAACCGGTGGTTCAGGCTAGATCTCGCACAAACTCATGTCTTGTAAAGACTGGTCTCCAAGGGTCAGCCATTTCAAATATTCCTGCTATTTCCCTCAAGGAGGGGGAAATACCTGCACCAGGCCAGAAAGCTTCCACCAAAAATTGGAGTGATGTGGTTGGTAAAGCTAATGTCAGATCTTCCAGGCTTCTTTCGTAGCACCCACCTAATTCTACTTCTGTCAATGGGGTATTGTCGGTCATACCTCCGGACGACATGCTACGTAGAGGCAATCAAATCTGGGCAGCCAGCTTAGTTGGATACTTCCTTCACTCCTCTCTTCCCTATAAAGTTGTTGAGCCTATAGCTAGGAGACTATGGGGTCATCTTGGGCTTTCAGATGTTTTCCTTCACAACAAAGGCTACTACATTTTCAAATTTGCTTCAGCTTTGGACTTTGATCATGTTCTGGCATCAGGACCTTGGTACTTCACTTCTAAGATCATGGTCCTTCAGAAATGGAAAGGAGTTGAGTTTTCTAAAACTGAATGTAACACCTTTCTAATATGGGTCAAACTCAGCAATATTCCTCTTTCTTATTGGTCTGACGAAGGCATTAGTTATATTGCTAGCTCAATTGGTAAAGGTTCACGGATGAGATGACATCTAAGAATGAGTTCTTGAACTTTGCTAGAGATTGTATAGAAGTCAAGGCCTCATTTTCTTTTCCCCCTTCTATTCGAGTAGCCACAAAGCAAGATGGTGCATTGGAGTACTCGTTTACTTCTGTTGGGGTTGAATACCAAAGTAAACCCCCCATATGTCCTAAGTGCCTAGTGTTTGGGCATTCTCCCCTCAAATGTCCTAAAGCTAACTACCGGTAGATTCCTAAAGATTAAAGGTCTGATACTAACGATCAATTGCAGACTACTTTTGATGCTAGGACAAAGATAGGTAAGATGGCAAATATGCAAGTTATTGATGGTAAATGTTCTACAGAAGTACTAAAGATTGGGAATGCAGTTAACAAGATCATTACTGAAGGGTCCTCTATGAATGACTGAGTTACAGTGGGTAGGGGAGCAAAATCTGGTTTGATTACTCCAATTCACAAAGAATGCTATGATTATCTCCAACTCATTTGATCCTACGACTCAAGATGACCGATTATCGCTCGCATACGATTCACCAACAATAAATCATCTTCTTGTTAATAAACTCAAGGCGATAGATGAAAAAGAAGGGAAAGACCTCAAAAAAAAACAAATTTCAGGTATGGATAATCCAAAGGCTACTAAGAAGAGAAAAGGCAAAGGTAACTGTAACACCCCTCCATCGGTTTGATTATGTTAGCCTCCTATAATATTAGAGGTTTAAATAAAAAGCCTAAACAAAGCTTATGTAAAGCAAATCATTACCGACTATAATATTTCAATTCTTGGTTTAATGGAGACTAGAGTTAAATCTTCTAAAGCTCCCAAAATTTCCGTAAAAATTGTGTATGAACTGGGAATGGGCTTTTTAATTATGACTTCCATAATAATGGTAGAATTTGGGTAGGGTGGAATCCTCTCCTTTGGAAACTAGAAATACTTTTTATTTCCTCTCAAATTATTCATTGTAAAGTTCAATCTTTAGATTTTACCAGTACTAGTTTCATGGTTTCCTTTGTGTACGGGCTCAATACGTATACTAAAAGGAGGACTCTCTGAACTGAAATGGTCACTCTGTCTTCAAATGAGTGTTGGTGTTTATTGGGTGATTTTAACGTGATCAAAGACCTGAAGGAAACTAACCAACTAAATGCTAGCTGGGATGTTGGGAAAGAAGAGTTCAATGAATACACCACTTCTATTGGTGTGGATGATATTGAAATGGTCCAATTTTTTACTTGGTGGAACAATCAAGCTGCTCATCTCGTCCACAAGAAACTGGACCGGGCCTTGGGTAATTCAGAGTGGTTCTCTAAGTTTGATCTATCACAGGTAACTTTTGCTCATCGTGGGCTTTCTGACCACTCCTTGGTGTTACTTAACACTGGAATTAAGTTCTCGAAACCAAGAAGGCAATTTCAATACTTTAACCACATGTCTCTTCTTGATGGGTTTCATGAAGCTTTCCGATTGGCTTGGGATACTCACTTCTATGGGAACCCTTTCTATGTTTACTCTAAGAAATTGAAATGCACCTAGAAGGCCTTATCTTCCCTTAACATTTCCATGGGAAATCTGTCTACTTTGGTAAAGATAGCTAGGGATGACCTCCATTCGGTTCAAACCCTCCTTAATGATAATCCCTATGACTTGAACCTTTTGGCTAACGAGGAGAGCTGCTCGAAACATCTTTAGGAAGCTATAGATAGGGATGAAGTCCTTATGCAACAAAAATCCAGAGCTACATGGCTAGCCTTAAGTGATCGAAACACAAGTTATTTTTCAAATATGATGAAACAAAGATGGAATTCTAACAAAATCTTCTCGATACTTAATGAAGATGGTATTATGGTTCATGACAAGGTCTAGATTGAGGTAGTTGCTGTGGGTTACTTCACTAGGCTATTTTCTGATTCTGGCTCTCCCTATGATGGGTTTACCAACTTCGGCATTTCTCCAACCAAAATAATAGACCCAATTCAAGCCTCTCTTCTAAGTGCTCCTATCAACGATTCTCGAGATTTTCAAGGTGCTTAACTCCATGAATCGTAATGAGAGCCCAGACCCAGGATGGATTCAATGTGAACTACTTTATTAGTCACGGTCCATTGTTGGGGAATCTTTTACTCAGTCGTTTCATTTTTTTCTCCACTAGCCTACTAACCAAGGGGATGAATTCCACGTCTTTGGCCTTGATTCCCAAATGTCCTAACCCAACTTCCATGGTTGATTTCCGTCCTATTTCTTGGTGCAATACCATTTATAAATGTATTGCAAAAATCCTCATGAATAGGATTAAGGTGGTTTTTCCCATGCTTATTGACCAAGCACATCAGCATTTGTTAATGGTCAAGTATAAGTGACAATATACTCTTGGCTCAAGATCTCTTCAAAGGTTACTCTAGAAAATATGGCCCTCTCTCAGGTGCTCTCAAGATTGACCTTCGAAAAGCTTTTGACACGGTTAGGTGGGAGTTCCTCCTGGATGTATTTAAAGCTTTTCATTTCCCCCTAATTTTCATAGGTTGGATCAAGGCCTGTATTACTTCTGCCATATTCTCCATTAAGTTAAATGGCGCTCTTGCCGGCTTCTTTGGTAGTTCTCGTGGGCTTCGTCAAGGAGATCCCCTCTCCCCTTTCCTGTTTGTTCTTGTGATGGAAATGCTTTCTCTAAAACTCAGAAAAGGGACCTCAGCTGAAGAGTTTGTTTTTCATTGGAAGGCCAAAGCTTGCCAACTTACTCATCTTCTGTTCGCAGATGACATCCTTGTTTTCTGCCATGCAAGCTTACCTTCGGTCAACATTATTAACTCTTGCATCCAATCGTTCTTTCTTTACTCTGGTCTGATCCCTAATGCACACAAAACTCAATGCTTACTCTCAAATACTGATCCTCAAACCATGAATAATATCCTATCATTACTTGGATTTCAGATAGGCTCGCTACCTACTAAATTCCTTGGAGTTCCATTGCTATCTCGAAAGCTATCCTATGCCAACTATGTTCCACTTGTACAAAGGATAACCTTTTGAATTTCCAGACTTCCAAAGTCCTTGCTTACTCCGGTCGTCTTCAGTTGATAAAGTCTATTCTTTGTTCCTTCCAAACTTACTGGTGCAAGCATTTCATGCTCCCTAAGGTCAGATTCCGTGAGATTCATTCCCTTCTTAGCATGTTTTTGTTGAAAGGGCCGAATCTATGTAAGTATGGGGCTAAAGTGGCTTGGTTTCAACTCACATTACCAACGAGTGAAGGAGGATTAAGCATAAAAAGCACCCTTATTGAACACTACTTTATTAATGCAACACTTCATTCAAATTATCAATCTTGATACTAAGTCACTTTGGATTCAAAACACTTTATTGAAGGACAAGTCTATTTGGCAGGTTAAAGCAGGCCCCGATTGCTCGTGGATTTGGAAACAAATCCTAAAGCTTCGTCCATGCGCTCTTAAATATCCGGCAAATCAGATTGGGAATGGTTCTCAAACTTTTCTTTGGTATGATTCGTGGTTGAATGGTGCCTCCATTAACCCCTCCACAAATTTACTGTCCAACTCGTATTCCATCCACTCATGAAGGTTAGACATGTTATATCAGTACTCTCATGGAATCTCCTGGCGGCAAGCAATCATCATGATGTTATTCTTTTTCTAAAAGAAATTCTTCAAGTTCCAATTCCTCCTAGGTAGAATGAAAAAATTTTGTGGGGACGCTCAAGCTTTACACTCGCTTAAGTCCAACCGGATTTGGGATTCTATTCTGGACTAGGACATCATTGGTACCATGGGGCTCAATCTTTGGCACCAATTTCATGTGCCAAGATACTCATTTATCTTTGTGGTTTGGGGCTGCTAAGAAACTATCTACGAATGACCGATCAAAAGAATTACACCTGCAGGATGTGGAATCGTCTTCTCTACAACCAACACCTTGAAACCTTTGAGCATTTGTTCTTTGAATGTGCATATTCTATGGTTATCCTAACCGATGCAATCGCCTTTAGGAAATTGGGCTTCCATCCCACCGAGATGGGATGCTCTAATTGCTATCTCACCAACTACCAAGGCTCTAAGCTAACCAAGAACATTTTGAGTCTCACAAGGTAGCTACTTGCTTCTACAAAGTTTGGGAAGCTTGGAACACAAAGATGCACAAGGGTACTACCATTCTGCCTAGGTCTCTTGCAAAGGACACTATCAATCTCATTAAATCAAGACTTTCTTCCCGTAAATCCTTCATCAAAGCCACAAATTGTAATTACTATTGTAATTGGTTGGTAACTCACTAGGATGGTAGGGATCTCTTCCTTGTATCGTATCCTCATCTTTGCTCTTTAGATGATGTTACTATATTCTGGGGTATGCCGTTTAGCCATTATTTTTTTGGTTCTTTAATACAAACAAAATTAGTAAAGAAAAAACGCCCCCTCTTTCCTGGGAACGACCTGGTTGTCATAATTATGATTCTGTAATATTATTTATGAATAATTAATTATTGATTTATATGATAAGGAAATATATATTTTATGTGGACATAAATGATGGATGGGAAAATATTTATTTTGTGTGGATATAAATGAAGGAATTAATGCTGAGGTGTTTTATCAGTATTTTGTCAGAATGAAGGTATTAAAAATCGTCCATATGTGGATTTCGGGCATTTTTCATTTGGAATTTGAAAAAAACTTAAAGCTACAAGGTTGTAGAGAATTTAATTTCCTATGGAATTGACATAAAATTCATATTTTTCTGATAAAAGAGCTATTTATTATGAATTATTGAAGTTTTGAAAATAAATATTTTTATTAAAATTATGGGTGAGACCCACTTTTGTCCTTTGTTGATAAAATGTGCTAAATTAGTTTTTCAAAAGTGGAGGGCTGATTTGGTCAGTGGCGTGCTTGAATAAGAATAAGAATATTTTATTAATTTAGTCTGCTTTGGCGTTCTAGCATTTTTCTATAAATAGGCGCTTAGGTTAGAATTGAAAATCACACCAGAAACATAAGTTTTCTCTCTATATTATTGAGCGTATTTTTGTGAGTATTTAGATACTTTGAGAGTTGTTATTCAGTACAAGTTTCCTTAGGCATTACATCCGATATTCTGGTCAGAAGTACTGTTATTTTGAGGTAAGGGATGTTATTTTCTTTGTAAATGATATAATTTCTTTCAATATAATTATGATGAAATATTGGTATGAATTTTCTTGTGGAATTTCTACCTTTTTGTGTCGGGGTTACTATTGACGTATACGACACTATTCATATATACGACACTATTCACAAATACGACACTATTCACCAAAAAATAAAATTGTCTCTTCTTTGTCCTAGATGTCTATTATGGTTATTATCTTTGATTGTATCCATGTTTTGATCTTCATTCTTGAATTTTATGCCACTATGAAGTGTTTTTGAACTTGGATTATCTAAAGTACGAATCCCTAATCTTTGTTCTTTTGTCTCACTAAATTCGTTTCTTAAAAACATTTTTCATCATCCTCAGTCCTAAATGATGATATATCTGAATATCTTTGGCATGTAGTGCAAAGATGAATGATTACCTGACCCGTAGTGCAAAGATGAACAGGTGTTGAGATGAACATGACCAACTGGTGATACAAATGAATATCTTTGGCCCGTAGTGCAAAGATGAATATTTGATTCAAGATGTATATTGATTGATGTTACAGGGATAAAATATTGATGATGAACTTTTAAATTCATAGATGATAGTAGATTTCATTCTCTTCTTAACTCTTCTAAATGAATTGTTGTTCCACCGCAGCTTGTTGATCTAAAATTTGTTGCCTATTATATTATATTAGATTTTTCCTGTTGAGGGCTAAGGATAATTTGTTGTACATTATCTTAGTCATAATATTCTTTACTAGGCTAGTTGAGCTCACCCTTTTCCTTTTTGTTCCATTTTTCTTCTCAGGAAGTGAGAATATAGCAGGAACCAGTTGGGGTATAGAGTGATGGTCCTAGACAGTTATTTTAATAGTCCTCAATATTTTTGTAAAATAGTGTATCAACAATTATAACGAGGACTTTATCTGAGTGTGGATATTGTCTAGAAGAAAATATTTATATTTAAACTCACGGTTTATGCGTTGTCGATTTTTTCTTGATAATTCTATTAATGAAGTTGTAGTTGTTTCGTACCATATTTTTGGTGACTCAGAATGGGTGGTGTATACCTATTTTGGGGGCATCATACTAAGTCTATTACGAATTCGATTTCTCTGTCTGGCGGAAGACCAGGCAGATCGCCTGGAAACACATCTTGGAATTCTCTCACTACAGGTATATCCTGAATTTCTGCTCCCTTTTTCTACGTATCAACAATTTAAGCTAAGTAACGTACACATCCTTTCCATAACAATTTCTTGGCCTGCATCATCGTAAGGCAACACGATTGCTTAAGCGATGAGCGGCCATAAAACACTACCTTAGACTTATTCAGAGTCTAAAGGTTTGCACTTTTATTCTGACAATCAATTATCGCAACATGGTTATACAACCAATCCATTCCCAATATCACGTCAAACTCTCATAATCTTATCGAGATTAAGTCTATGCTTAGTTCATGATTTCTAATGTTTGCACGATAATTTTGGTAAACATATTCTACAGGGATTACTTCTTTATTCACAACTTCTATGTTCAAGGGATTTCCTAATCGTTCTCGGGGTAAATTAAGTCGACTAGCAAATTCCTCAGATACAAAAAAATAGGTGGCACCTGAATCAAATAATACATATGCATTTATATCATTGATCGGGATGATACCTGACACTACGTCCTTCGTAGCTACTGCGTCCTGGACAGTAATATTAAACGCTTACGGCGCTTGATTCGGTTGGATGGCGTCGGTCACTTGATCATCGCTTTTCCACTTCCCCTCACGGGCCGCTTCCTCTGCTACTTTGTTTCTTTGGGCAGTCTTTAATCAGATGATCCACCGAGCCACATGTGTAACAATCTTTAATCTTCTTCGGCTTCGGGCAGTTGGGCGAAATATGCCTCTCTTGGCCACAGCTTGTAACAAACATCATACTTTTTCCCACACTCACCCCGGTGATACCTCCCACACTTCGGGCATCCTTCTGCCTTCCTTTTAAATTCTCCGTGAAACTTTCCCGCTTGATTATTGTGATTCTTGTTGTTGTTGCTATTGTTGTTCTCCTATTTTCTCTTTCCCAAATTACTTCCCCCGCTGCTACTTCCTCCACGACTATCTCCTTCTGTATTCTTACTCTTCTTCTCCTTGTTGTACAGACTCAAAGCTTCACTACCTCCCTCTACAATAATGGCCTTTTCCAACAATGTTGAAAAAGAATCGATTTGAAGAACTGACACCTTGTTTAACAACTAAGGCTTCAGTCCTTGTTCAAAATGCCTAGCTTTCCTTTCTTCACTTACTACTTGGTGTTCTGTAAACCGAGCTATTTCATTGAACTTAGCCACGTATCGCACCACCACATATCTCCCCGCTTAAGTACTAAGAACTTCACCTCCATCCTATTCTTCATGCTCTTGAAGTAATTCTTGGAGAACAAGAGTCTTAAATCTCTCCCATGTTACTATCCCTTCACCGACTCTTTGCTGATTTGCCTCGCACCAGTAGTTCGACTCGCCCCTCATCATGTAGGTTGGAAATGCCGTTCTTCCGGTCTTCACCCACACGGAAGCGATGGTGAAATATTTCTCCATTTCCTTGATCCATGTCTCTCCCATTTATTGGATCTGTAATACCCACAAATTCCGTAGGTCCTACACTCCTAAAGTCCTTAAAATTTATGACTGGAACTACTTGGGGAATGGGTAGTACTGGTTTGTTTCTTCCCCTAAGAGCTTCCCCTAATAAATCTACTTGCCTTTGTATGGGATCTACTTGTCCTCTCTCATCATTAACTGACTCTTCCGGTGCAGTTAGTCTATGTCTGGTGGGCATTTTTTCTACATCACAAAATTTTTTATTTTTATTATCTACTTATATTACTTAAACATTTCTCAAATAAAAAGGAATAAAATTTTATAACGCATTTACGAAATAAGATCATTTATATTCATATGCCAAATTGTTACATTACATGATTATCTCTAGCATACTTCTATAAATGACAACATGTATCCTCTAATATCATAAAAGATGGGGACTACACTAACATACTACCCTCAGATCATTTTCAAAAGTTTAAGGTTTACAACTATCTCACATCTTACACAAAAGAGATCGAGATTACAATACAATATATACATCACATAAAGAAATACTACAACTACTAAATTCCTAACACCTAGATCTCAATCTATCATCCCATGCTCCACAGTGCTCTGGCACTCCTTCTGAGTAATGTGCACCATAAAATCTTGACTTATGGTGTGTCGGGTCTGTCCTTGCTCTGCCGGGTAGTGATTTACCCCATCAATCAATCTCTCCATGGCCGTGCGCAGAGCATAGCCCATCTTGTTAATCTTCCTCCTCCTTACATCTCACCCCATCTTCTAAGTCGTTATCTCGATCATTAGCTTCTTCCCACTTCTCCTCAAAATGGATCATATCCATCACTTCTATTTCTAACTGAGTACGAAGAGCTTCCTTTTCTGTCCTCTCGCTCAACTCTCTCTGCTCCATCTCTTCCAGCTTCCCTACCAACTCTACATTTCTAGCCATCGACCTGTGAAACAAAGTCCCCATCTAGATCCCTGCCTCTTTGCGGTGAACAATCTTCACCTCCATCTCTTGCATCACTAACTTTCTCTGATGGTCCTCATCCCTCAGTTTCTGGAACTCGGACTCCCTTTCTCTAGCCACAGCCTCTAACTCCTCAACTTTGCATCCTAACTCCAAAATCTGCTCCTCATACTCCCCAGCATCCGATCCTCGAAAGTAGTCTCGTTTGAGAGTCCTCCATGAGCTCATCCCCCATAGGCTCCTCCTCTACATGGGCTCCTCCTCCTGGATCGCACTCCTCGCAATGGCTCCATCTCCTCTTCATCATCATCATTGATAAGGGCCACTTTGCCATATCGGCTCCACTATCAAAGGTGCCTCATACACCACGTGTATGTCACACTACCTCCTCTACTACTTTGGGCTAGGTCCTCCCATGTCGATCATCCTACAACCACCAACATAAGATAAAACAAACAATGACTCGATTATAATGTTAAATAAAAACATAAGTTCATCAGATATAGAATGAAATTATATTCCATAACACACTAAGTCTCTCTCTCTTTATGAAAACTCTATATGAGTTTCATCCCTCTTTATCTTCTAAGTTCTCTAAATTATAATCTAAGGACTCTCGCTCCTAAGGTTTATAACTACAGCTTTGATACCGACTTGTGATGCCCCCAAATTCAGACCACACTTGTTTCAAATTTGGTTCGTCACGTACTAATTCTAATAATAAATCAAGATCTCACACAACGGAAAACATAGAATAAATTACATTGTTATAATATAATTATTCTCATCCCAAGATCTCGCAACCGTTACTAGTACAATACAACTTAAATTAAACATAGCTTAATATATCAGTAAATAAGTTCTTCTACAACAGAATAATAGTACATTTCCTAGTACTATGAAACTAACTACTCCAAACCCTTCTCTTTACCCTTGTCCTTGCCAGAGGCTTCACCACGTTCTACCTTAACTGAAAGTTTTAATGAAAGCAAGGATGAGCAACACTTTTGCCCAACAAGTAATATCGCAATAAGGAACATCATATATAGAGTTCAATCTTCAAGGGTATGACAGTGAATCATAATTCAAAAATTACCAACGATTCTTAATAAAGGTCGCTATGGACTGAAAGATATCAATAAGATTCAACGATTATTCAATTTAAGATTTCAAAGTAATGAATACTGAGCAGTCACTAAGGACTATGAACTTCTACTAGAATTAACACTAATAAACTGACAATCCAATGAAATGAGTACAACAGGTGATCAGCCTAAATTACCCTATGTCATGCATAACATTTAATCATACTCAGATGCCAGCATCGCTTGGCCTCTCCCATACAAAAATATATATTTCCCCTTCCAATAGGCTTGTTCATCTCAGTTATAAGAGTCCACACCAAGTTAAGTTTGTTTGGATAACTTTTGATCATATACCAATAGTCTAGCCGAATCAATGGCTTAGATAGCTTTTCTTTTAAAATATACACGCGTGAGCAATTATCATTCAAATCAAGGTTCAAAAATTGTAAGCAATTTCATTTCTAAACTACTCAAGTATTAAGTCATAAGATATGAATTATACTTTCAAGGATTTACTTGTATGATCAATAATAAAGACAAGCTTGAATGATATATACTTCATCAATCGAGATAAGGTTTAGATACTTGCACAATATTCAAAGTTGTGAAAGCTAGAAAACTTACTCGATATAAAATAGAGTTCTGATACTTGCCTTTCGCGTTGTTTACCAAAGTAAAGCTTAATACCACTCCAATGAACTATAATATCCTATTCATGTATAATCACATTAGTTATATAAGTTCAACATGTACACCTACTATCTTAATTTACTATGATACACAAGTGTAATTCATCAATACTAAACATATATTGCTAGTCTTCTCTTAGTCGTATGATCTCATACGTATGTCATCACATAACACGAAAATTAGTTTATAATACACTATGTCAATTAAAGAACATAGTTTGAAATCACATTTTGACTTTAAAGGTTATAAACACTTATCCAATATAGGGTTCTTCTATTAACATGCATATTGACACATGAATATTGCATTGACACGTATTACAGATTAAGGTATCAACATAGGCATGCACAAACACCCAAATTATTTATAGAAAATAGATCTCACTCATGTGGTGGCGGCGGTCGCGTTGGATTTGAACTAAGGAGGCGCGGTCGCTACCGCTGCTCCTTGTTCAAACCCGTAATCTGCTAAACATTAGCTAGGTAGGACTTAGACACCAAACACATTTAGGATAACACTCTCCCCCTATTCCGGAATACGGATTTGGGTTGTATTGCTAATCTCTAAATGTTTCGTTAGGTTGGTTTATGGGGTCAGGTTGGGTTGTTTTATTTTTTCTTTCCATTAATTTATTTGTTATGCATTAATGTTCATTTTTGATCAATTATCGGTGTTGCTTATGATAGCTAGGCTTGTCTTTCGTCTTGGTGACTCATGCATGCTTCTCCTAGTTAATTCATTTTGCTTGTTTTGTCTTTTTTTTTTTTTTCGGACTCATTTGGGAGTTTTGATTTGTTTTAGTCATTGAGGAATTCCACATGGGCTCCTTGTCAATTCGGTATCTCTCTTAGGCGGGTGTTTATGTCCGATTTGAAATCCCATTGTGCTTATGGTTTTCCTATGGCTCTTGTTTAGTCATTGCTTGGAATTTGGGAGACAAATCGAGGAAAATTGATGTTATTCACGTGATCGTGTTGTTGCCAAATTGGTTAATTGGTTAAATAAAAGCCTAACCAGCATATGTTAAGCAAATTATTACAGATTATAATATATATATATATATATATTATCTCCGTTTGATTGAAACAAGGGTAAAGACCGCTAATGCTAATAGAATCTCTAGGAGGCTCTCACAACCGGGAATGGGCATTCAACTATGATTACCATTCTAATGGTAGGGTTTGGGTGGGTTGGAATCCTATTCTTTGAAACCTGGAGGTCCTTTTGTTTCTTCCCAAGTAATCCACTGTAAGGTGCAATCGTTAGATTTTCTTAGTACTATTTTTTTGGTTTCTTTTGTTTATGGGCTTAATTCTTATATTGAAAGAAGGGATCTTTGGAATGATTTGATTAATTTCTCACTTTCTAATAAGTCGGTGCTTATTAGGGGACTTTAATGTAATCAAGGATCTTATGGCTATTACTAAAGTGAGTTCAAAGACCTGCACTAATTCCATTGAAGTGGTAAATTGTGGTACCGGGTCCATTGTTTACTCGGTGGAACAACCAACCTTCTTGCTCACTCCTTAAAAATTGAATCTAGTAATGGGGAATTAGGCCTGCAGCTCTCTTAATTTGATCTATCTCATGTTACATATGCTCATCTGGGGCTCTCCTAATCATTCTTTTGATTCTTCCTCAACACCGATATTTGGTTCTCCAAGCTAAAAGACATTTCCAATACTTCAACCATATGGCTCTTCTTGAGGGATTTCAATGAGGCTACGAGTTTAGCAGGAACTCTCCAATTCTTGGGAATCCTTTCTATGTATTTGCTAAAAAATTCAAACGCTTCAAACAGGCTTAATCTCCTTTAATATCTTAGTTGGCAATTTGACCTCTTTGGTGAAGCTTACTCGTGAAGAACTTCATGTCAGGCAATCACTTTCTATGCCCATCCTTTGGATTCGGCTCTTTTGGCAAAGGAGAAAGAATGTTTTCAGCTTTGGCAAGCCAATTGATAGGAGGAAATCCTCGTACAACAAAAGTCAAGAGCTAATTGGTCAAGCTTTGGGTGACCGTAACACTAGCTACTTTGCTAATATTATGAAGAAAGCGGTGGAACTCAAACAAAATCTTCTCTATCTTAATTGATGATGGTAACTTGTTCTTCGAACAAGCTCAAATTGAATCGCCATATATAGGGTACTTCCAAAATCTTTTAATACCTCTGATTCACGGATCGATGGTTTGAAATTATGGAGTCACTCCTACCGTGCTTATTAATGCCTCCCAAGCCTCTAATCTACATGCTCATTTCTCTCGATTACGAGATCTTCAAGGTTCTTAATTCTATGAAGCGTAATAAGAGTTCGGGTGGGATGCATTTAATGTTAACTTCTTTATTAGTTGTTGGGATGTGGTTGGGACTGACTTTACTAAGACTGTCTAGTTTTTCTTCTTTACTAGCAGGCTCACGAAAGAGATTAATTCCACAACACTTGCCTTGATTCCTAAATGCTCTAATCCCTACACTATGGCAGACTTCTGTCCTATCTCTTGCTGCAACACCATCTACAAATGCATTGCTAAACTCCTCTCTAATAGACTCAAAGTTGTGTTGCCTCTGATTATTGATAAAGCCCAATCACGCCTTTTGTAAAGGGCGAAAATATTACTGATAACAACCTTATTGCTCAAGAATTTTTCAAAGGGTACACTAGGATTTTTGGACCTTCTAGGTGTGCCCTAAAGATCGATCTAAGGAAAGCTTTTGACACAGTCTGTTGGGAATTTCTGTTTGATACCCTTCCATCTTTCAATTTTCCCCAGGCCTTCACTGATTGGATTAAAGCGTGTGTCACTTCTCCTATGTTCTCAATCAAGTTGAATGGAACTCTAGCTGGGTTTTTATAGTAGCAACAGAGGGCTTCGCCAGGGGGACCCTCTCTCCCCATTCCTTTTTGTTATTGTAATGGAGATGTTGTCTCTTAAAGTCAACCAAGGCACTTTAGATTCAGACTTCAAATACCATTGGAAGGCTAAGGCTTGCAAACTTACACATCTTCTCTTTGCTGACAATATTCTCATTTTTTGCCATGCAAGCCTTCCTTCTATTTCTATCAGGTATTCATGTATCCTCTCATTCTCCCTCTACTCGTGTCTCATCCCAAATACCCACAAAAGCCATTGCTATCTCTTAAATCATCGATCCATCCTCTTCAAGTGACATCATTGCTCTTTTAGGATTTCAACTTGGTTCATTACCTTCTAAATTCTTAGGGGTTCCTTTACTTTCAAGAAAACTTTCCTATACAGGTTGTGTCCCCCTTATCCAACGTATCACCAACAAAGCCTCTTCTTGGACTTCCAAAGTTTTGGCATACTCAAAGTTTATTTAAACCGGTCAAGTCTATCCTCTTCTTCTTTCAAGTCTATTGGTGCAACAACTTTATGCTCCCCTAAGGCTATTCTTAGAGACATTCAATCCATCCTTAGTCGATTATTGTGGAAAGGATCTACACCGTAAATTTGGTGCCAAAGTGGCTTAGGCTTCTATTACGTTACCCACTCAAAAAGGGGGATTAGGACTCAAGAGCATCCTTGACTGGAATACAACACTGTTAATGATGCACCTTATCCATCTTATCAATCATCAATCCAAATCACTTTGGGCTAACTGGGTCAAAGCTACATCCTTAAAGAACAAGTCCATCCGGTGAGTGTTCAGTTAAGCCCAGATTGTTCATGGATTTGGAGACAAATTCTCAAGTTGTGCCCCATTGCCCTTTAACATCTGAGATACACTATAGGGGATGGCCACCTTACTAATATATAGTACGACCCATGGGTTAATGGGACTGCACTGCACCCATCAAATTCTCTTCTTTCTAACTCTAGTATTCCATCTAACGTAATTGTTAGCTCTATCATTTCTTGTGGTACTTGGGCTCTTCTGTAAGCAATCATAATGAGGTAATCCTCTTTCTAAGAAACAAGTTACTCCCATCCCACTTCATACTACTCGAATGGACATTGATCAAGTGGGATACTTGTGATGTTAATGCTATTAAGGCCAAACAGATTTGAGACTCCTTACGTGTGCGGTCTCATACAGGTCCTTGGAGTTCCATCCTCCGGAATAAGCTTCATGTGCCTACGTTATTCCTTTATTCTTTGGCTTGGTCTCTTAAGGAAGCTTGCTTACATATGATCTGGACAAGGGCTACACGTGCCGCATACGGCAAAGTATCCTCTTTGTAACCTTCCGTTAGAATCCTTTTCCCACTTGTTTTTTGAATGTGAGTACTTCCTCACTATCCTTAAAAGTGTTTTTGTTGATTTGGGAAATTGGGTCACCATTCCCTATTCTTGATGCTCGATAGCTTTCCTCACCTCCTACCAAGGATCCAAACTCTCCAAGAACATCCTCGACCTGACTATCAAGCTACTTGTTTTACACAAAGTTTGGGAGGCCCAAAATACCAAAACCCACAAAGGTACCATCATCCCTCCAAGGAATCTGCAAAGGATGTTATCCAAATTTCATCAAATCTAGCTCTCAAGTTGTAAATCTTTCATCAAGGCCACAAACCGTAATCATTTCAGTGAATTAGTTGTTAGTTTAACTTGTTATGTTCTGCTCTCTTCCATTAGATCGTATCATCATCTATGAAATTTAGATGATGTTACTTATATTCTGGGTATGCCTTTAGCCATTGTTTTCAGGTCCTCTTTTGATATACAAACAAACTTAGCAAAAAAAAGATGGAACCATGTAAGCTTCCAGGAGAAGTTTGTAGAATAGTAAGGAGGTGTGAATAGTAAGGAAGGGAATAGTAACTTTGGGATGAAATGACTATTTTGCCCCTAACCTTGGTTTTCTATATATGAAGCTTAAGCTCATTTGTTGGTTAATGAAAATTCACCAACACTTGAGAGAGAGAGAGAGAGAGAAGGGATGAGGAGGAAAAGCTAGCCCTCAGGCAAACTTTGTCCAACCAAGAAGATTAAAGAAGAAGGTAATCCAAAACCTAGTTTAATATAAATTTTCTTTTAAGTTTTCTATGTTAGAAACATAGCTTAATGAGAATAGAAGTAAAAGATGTTAAGAATGATTTTCATATGGTTGGAAATCATGAGGAAAAAAGAAATGAGAATTAGAAGTTTAGTTTATAAATTTTTAAGGAAGTATAAGTTTCAGAATGAATTTGAACGATTCGAATGAATCATATGAACAATTCGGTTGAAATAATTAAGGAATGGTGTTTCATAACATCAATTCCAAAAAAAAAGTGAAATCGTAATCAAAATATCGATTAAAAAAACAAAGAACGCAAGAACACACGAAGAACGTTGTTGATGGAAAAATTTAAAACCATCAGATTATAATTTGTTAGTGATGGACAAGTTTAAACCATCGCCAGATAAGTTAGATGCTTATTGCTTGGTTAGGATCCAGAGAATGTTCATAAAGAATCCGATTAAACTTAGCTATAACGGTTATGGTGAAAATTAACGTAAAAAAGAAGAATCGAGGAAGTAGAAAGTATATAAATGAACTGAATGTGTAGGGTTTCATAAGAATGTAAGAGAACATAGAAATGTGAGTCTTGGACTCAAAACAAATCGAGTTTCGAAGTTGGATGATCGAATTAATTTACTTAAAGAATCGAACGAAGAACGCATAATAACGAAAACGAACGAAGGAGGAAATTTAAGCCAATCGAAGCTGGCATTTTACACAGATTTAGAATAAATTTCTATCCGAGGGAAGTTGGATTATGTAAGATAAGGAAGAGAATGAAAGCTTTTGAGCGACCCCTGATTCAGAAGTTATAAGTGAAGAAGTTGTGAGATTATGAAATAAGCGTCTCAAACCAGCTTCAAGACTTGAAAAATTTTCAAAGTTCTAGGGTTGAGCGTAGGCGAACCTGAGATAAGCTCTTCGAGGAGTGACACTGCTATGCCAACAACCGAAGCAATCGACTATTGTTTAGTGGCAATCGCAAATGCGTGAGAAGAAAGAAGGGGCCCCCAGCCACTTGGTGGTCGCAAGGCCTGCCAGAAGAGCTATTAATTGCTTTCAACCCTTAGGGAAATGCGGAAGATAAAGAACATATGGATTAGCTAATGTAACACTTAAACAAGTGATTTAAACCTTAAATGAAGATTGAATAGAAAAGATTGAGCGAGATTAAAAGACAAAAGCATGTAATCGTAAAATACGAATCGATATCCGGGGACCGTAGGTCATGATAAACGAGCATTCGGGATTGTTATAATTGGTGATTCTTAGATGTTGGTGGCGAGGTAGTGAATAACATTTTGATGTTATGTTGTAGCGTTTAGATGCTATGAACGCAATGCTGTTGCGATGAATGATCTGGATGCGTAGCATACAACGTAATCGTATGGCTTCGAGACATTAAGAAAAGAGTAATGAACGTGGGGTTTATGTAATGGATAAATCTAATGAGGCGATTAAAACCTTAGATAAAGGTTGAAAGAGGTTAAATGCACGAAGCAACGTGAATGCTAAATACGTGCGATTCTGCGTGTAGAATCGTATTGGCGTCAGGCTAATGTTCTAAGTATACATTGGTTGTATGACTTAGACGCCGACAAAGGTAAGTAAAGTAAGATATGATTTATCAAGAAGGGTAATGAACGGTAAAAGATTAAGATTAATGCGGTGTGTATGGGATAAGAGAATGTTAGAATGAAATGTAAGCGTGCAAACGCTTTTACCGAAACATGAGGGTTGAGTGTCTGCGAATAAGTAAATCGGTAGAACCTACACCTCGAGTGTATGGTTTTATCCGTAAGGTAATGAAGACCAATGATTAAATCACGTGAGCGGTGAAGAACCCGAATTAAAAACGATAACGATATATCGTTAAGAAATGAGTTAATAATTAATATTGAATGATCGATTACGAGTATACAAATGTATGGTATGACTTAGGCGATAAAGAATAAACTCCCGAGGTATGGCATTTAGTTGCCGAGAAAGCTATAAGAAATGAGAAGGCTGACTTAACGAACATTATAGTTTTAATGGTTGGGATAAGTTAAGATAAATTTAGGTTGTGGTACAATCGTAATCTTTGATGGTTGACATATGGGTGGTCAAGGCTAAACAATTCCTTCAAAGAGCGAACGTATATACTGAGAAATCTGCAACCGTCAGATCTAACTCAATTGTGAAAGATATTGTAGATGAGACGAGAACTTGTTGGTTGTTTAAGCATGGAAACCACTTCAGAGTATCATACGGACTGGGCTGAATGGAGATTACCTGATGTGTGCTTGAGTCGAAGAGTTATAAGAAAAGATAAGAATGTAAATCATCAAAGATGATGATCGCATCAGAGTGAAGACATCTCCATGTCATGAAGTCAGAACCGGTAGTAAAGGAAGTTAGTCGATAAACTTAAATTGTTAACGTGAACCACTAAGAAGTAAAGTTAAGTAACTAAATGTGTAAAAGTCAAGTTTCGACTAATTGGTGTATGTGTTATTCTTTATGTGTTATATAGGGATTGGAATAAGGAGTTGGCGTAAATCATATAAGCTTTAAGCGTCGCATGTAAGGCAAACCCGGACGAGTCACCAAGCTAAACCCGGACGTCTTCAGTTCAAACCCCGCTAGCAACAAGTGTTAAGCCAGAAATGGTCATGGTGGCCACGGTACCCCCGGTGCAAATCGGGTAGCAAACCGCTCTGTATCGGGTTGGAGATTTAGTCGACC
>JAINUW010000322.1:0-290569 GCA_020205615.1 Panax quinquefolius | reverse complement strand
GCTTTCATGGATTTGATGAATCGAGTATTCAAGAATATTTGGATCACTTTACGTCGTCTTTATTGATGACATCCTTATTTATTCAAAAAGTCGTGAAGATCATGAGCAACACTTGAGATGATACTCCAAAAGCTTCGTGAATATAAGCTTTATGCCAAGTTGAAGAAATCGAGTTTCGCTTGAGGAAGTAGCATTCCTTGGGCACGTAGTATCAAGCCATGGAATATCTGTTGACCCAAAGAAAGATTGAAGCTATTCAAAGTCGGGAGCAACCTAAATCGATGATCGGTCACGTAGCTTTCTAAAGGCTTATTGGTTATTATCGGAGATTAAGTAGAAGGGTTTTCTCGAATCACTACTCCATTAACTCAGCTGACTCGGAAAGATACAAAATTCGGTTGGAACGAGGAATGTGAGAAGAGTTTTCAAGAACTCAAGAGGAGACTCATTTCAGCACCTGTTCTGACAATACCATTTGGCTCGGAGGGATTTGTCATCTACAGTGATGCTTCGAGCAAAGGGTTAGGATGTGTTCTCATGTAACATGGGAAAGTCATAGCTTATGCCTCTCGACAACTCAAAGAATATGAGAGAAACTATCCTACTCATGATCTAGAGTTGGCAGCTGTTGTTTTCGCACTTAAAATTTGGAGGCATTACTTGTATGGGGAGAAAGTGGAGATCTTTACGGATCATAAAAGCCTCAAATATATCTTCACTCAAAAGGAACTCAATATGAGACAACGATGTTGGCTTGAACTGTTGAAAGATTATGATCATACCATCCAATACCATCCTGGAAAAGCGAACGTGGTAGCTGACGCATTGAGTAGAAGATCATATGCGAGTACGAGTGCGATATTGACAACACAAATGCCCATTTTGTGTGACTTGCAAAGGATGGAGATAGAGTTAAAAACTCTAGGGACCCATGTGATGATGGTAAATATACGAGTAGAACCGACTTTAATTGATAAAGTTAAAGCCGCTCAAGTTATAGATCCGGGTGATGCTTATGAGGAAGAAAGTGCAAGAAGGTGCTATCACAAGGAAGCAAGAATCGATGAAGAAGGAATACTTGAGTCAACTCCGGACTTTGTGTTCCTAACGACCACGATTTAAAGTATAAAATCATGATGGAGGCGCACAACACACCGTTTGCAATCCATCACAGGAGTACCAAAATGTATCGTGATCTTAAATAATACATTTTGGTGGAGCAATATGAAAGAGAGAGATAATGCTATATTATCTCAAAATTGTTTAACTTGTCAATGAGTCAAGCAATGAGCATCGGTACCAAAGGTCCATTGCAACCACTTGAAATTCCAGAATGGAAGTGGGAGCACATTACCATGGATTTCGTTACTAGTCTTCCCAAGGTTACTCAAGGCATAGATGCAATTTGGGTCATTGTTGATAGATTGACCAAGTCTGCTCATTTCTTACCAATACGAGAAACTTATACACTTGAACATCTTGCTCGTATGTACATAAACGAGATTGTAAGACTACATGGTATGCCAGTATCCATAGTTTCTGATCGAGACCCAAGATTTACTTCATGATTTTGGGTTAGTTTGCAAAAAGCTATGGGCACGGACTTACGATTTAGTTCGGCATATCATCCTCAGACGGACGGACAATCAGAGAGGACTATTCAAACTCTTGAAGATTTATTAAGACTCCGTGTCCTTGACTTCAAGGGAAGTTGGGACAAGTTCTTTCCATTGATGGAGTTTTCATACAACAATAATTATCAAACAAGTATTGGCATGGCTCCATTCAAAGCGTTGTATGGAAGAAAGTGTCGTTCTCCAGTATGCTGGGATGAGGTGGGTGAAGCAACGTTGTTGGGACCAGAGTTGGTACGATATGACTACTAAAAGATTCAAACGATCCGGCGATATAAAAACCTCACAAGATCGACAAAAGAGTTATCTTTGATCTTCATCGAAAGGACGTGGAATTTGATATTGGAGATCATGTGTTATTACGTGTGTTGTTCCATGGAAAGGAATTACGAGATTTGGAAAGAGAAAGCTCAATCCTCGATTCATTGGCCCATTTTAATCCTCGATCGAGTAGGAAGCGTGGTGTATAGACTCGCTTTACCACCAAGTATGTCTCGTGTTGATAAAGTTTTCCACATATCCATATTACGTAAATATGTGGAAGACCCAAACAACATTATTGAGTTAGAAACAGGATGAAATAGCGGAAGATTTGGCGTATGAAGAGGTTCATGTTCAAATCTTGGATAAGAAGGAACATATTCTACGCTCCAAGTTATACCTCGAGTTAAAGTTTTGTGGAGAAACCACGATGTTGAGGAAATAACACAGGAGTTAGAATCTGAAATGAAATCAAGATATCCTTACCTTTTGACATACAGTGTAATTCCCTAATTTTGAGAGCAAAATTTCATAAGAAGGGGAGGTTGTAAGACCCCAACTTTTTAAATAAAGATGATTTTTCTATAAATATTATTTTAAATATTATGGAATGAATTTGATATAATGTTATAGTTGTGTGTAATATTTATAAATTTTGCAAATTATGCAGTTGTTATAAAATATTCATTTGGTGAGGAATATTCTTTTTATTGGGAATATTAAATGCGACGACACAATCATTAGTGGACCCCAGCGGAATTATTATCGGAGTTAGAAAGCGACAAAAATATTTTATGAAAATAACGGAGGAAGAGTTCCCTGTTAACATTGTTGGAATACACGGTGGTTAAAATACAATGAATAACACGCGTTGTTATTATCAAAGATGGCACAGTATTGCACATTATTTTTTGAATTATTGATTCTTACGTGAAGAGACATTACTTTCATAATTGTTATAGTAATTACTTTTTAATATTTTATTGATTCAATAATTGCTACGTTGATATTTTTGATTCAATAATTGTCATTACACGATTTTCAAATTATCAAATCAATAATTCATTTAAATATATTATTATAATATTATATTATAGTAGTATGATGTGATTATATGATAGCATGTTTTTTTATATATAATTTGAATGGTAACATTATTATAGTAAATTCATGGTATAAAAGTAAAATGAGGTGGAAGAGAACAATTTGAATTTGAATTCTGATGATGTAAGCGATGATGTCATTTGATCGATGATGTAAGCAATGATGTCATATGATCGATGATGTAAGCAATGATGTCATAAATTATGGCAAAAAGACTATTTTACCCTTACTCTACCAAGCTTATAAATAGAAGCTCATTCCTTCATTATTTTTCACGAATTCACTAAAGATATTGTGACGCCCCCAAATAGGTATACATCACCTATTCTGAGACGCCAAATACATGGTACAGAATACAAATATAATCTTTAATATACAACAAGAGAGCTGTGAGTTTTAATACAAATATTGTCTTCTAGACAATATCCACTCTCAGAATAAGTCCTCATTACATTTATTGTCACACTATTTAACAGAATAGTGAGGACTACTAATACTATCATCCGGATAGTCACTCCATTCCCCGATTAGTCCCATTCGTTCTCATTTCTGAAGAGAACAATGAAAGAAAAAGTGTGAGCTCAACTAGCCCAATAAGAAATATTATGACTAAGATAATGCGAGATAAATTATCATTAGCCTTGACAATGTTAAACCGATAAAATACTGATAGATATCAAGTTTAAGCTGCGGTAAACAAGCAATCCATTAAAAGAGTCAAGTAGAGAATAAAATCTACTATCTTTTATGATTTAAAAAGGTTTTTCATCATTTTTTTATCGCTAAAACTTAGCTTAATAAATAATCCACATCATCCCTGCACTACGACTAAGGATATTCATCAGGGTCACGACCACAAATTATCCATGCACTACGGTCCAAGGATATTCGTGTATTCATCAATGGTCATGATCGTGACAACAGATGTCCATCAATGCACTACGGGCCAATGAGGACTTTTACCACATCATTTGTAACATTACGGTCATGATTACACCGAATAATTCCTGGTCATAATCTTACCAAGTCCATCTATACACTACATGCCACAGATGACTTTCAAAAAAAATATAAACACGAGGATGATGACAATGATATAAGAATTCAATAAAACAAGTTCAAGAATTAATTTATTCAGGAACTAATAACGTCCATGTTGTCAACATGATACTTCTTTGTGAGAGAAAATTCAAGAATGCTCAAAGAATATTTCCATGAAAAGATCTTTGGATGAAGCGCAAAATATCGAGGATATTCCACTAATTTCATGGAGTATAGAAGTCAAAACTTTAACCAACTGAATATAATAAAGAATGGAATAACAAAAGAAATCACCAGAACTGCGATAGATAGCCTTGACGAGTTATTCTAATAGAATAATAAATAACGGAACCCGGTCCGTACGTAAAATGCATGCATGGGATATTCTAACGAGAATAATATAGAATGGAACCGGTCCCACGTAAAAAGCATAGAATAGGATATTCAAATGAGAATAATAAAAAAGGCGAAACCAATCCGGTGTAAAAGCGCACAAAGCAGGATATTCAACGTAATAATAAAGAATGGGATAACGGAAGAATTTCACCAAGTATAGGGTAGTCCTCATTATCTGGGTTAATCCAACGTAATAATAAAGAATGGAATAACGAAGTTCTCTTCATGAATACAAAAGAAATAATACCCTTTACTAGTAAAAAAATTGGATATAGGAGTAGTGAAGTAGCGAGAACACTTTTCTTCTTTCTCTCTATAGTTTCTCTCTGTGAGTTTCAATGAATTAAGTAAAAATAATGAAGGAATGAGCTTATTTTATAGAAGAATGGATTTATAGTAACTAATTCTGAGAGCGGTCCGATTGATTTACTTTTAATCGTGCATTTGGTTACATATTGATTTACTATAAAATATTCTAATAAATAAAAACTTTTAAATAAAATATTATATATATATCACATGCTCCTTTCTTAAATTCACGAGATTCAATCCCGTGATATTACTTGCTCCATCAGACAAAAGTTACATAATTATATATATATATATATATATATATATATATATAATAATAATGATATAATGCTCCATTCCACTCCACCAATTTGATGACTAAGACATGTGCTTAGTAATAATCATTCACAGGATGCACCCATGATTCCCCCACTAATTCTTCTTTAACCACTAATGCCACTTCATTTATTATATATATATATATATATAATTATAGAAAATTAACCTTTATTAAAAAGTTGGGGTCTTACAACCTCCCCTTCTTATGAAATTTCGCCCTCGAAATTAGGGTACGTACCTGGTATGTCGAAGAGGTAAGGATACATTGATTTCATTTCAAATTCTAACTCCCAGGTCATTTCCTCAACATCGTGGTTCCTCCATAAAACTTTGACTTGAGGTATAACCTTGGAGCGTAGAATATGTTCCTTCTTATCCAAGATTTGAACATGAACCTCTTATACGTTAAATCTTCCGCTATTTAAATCGATTCTAACTTAATAATGTGGTTGGGTCTTTCACATATTTATGTAACATGGATATATGAAAAACGTTATGAACACGAGACATACTTAGCGGTAAACGCGAGTCTATAGGCTACTGGTCCTACTCGATCGAGGATTAAAATGGGCCAATGAATCGAGGATTGAGCTTTCCTCTCTTTCCAAATCTCGTAACTCCTTTCCATGGAGCAACACGTAACAACACATGATCTCGAATATCGAATTCCACGTCCTTTCGATGAATATCGGCCATAACTCTTTTTATCGATCTTTTGAGGTTTTTATACATTGTCGGATCGTTTGAATCTTTTTCGTGATCATCGTACCAACTCTGGTCCCAACAACATTGCTTCACCCACCTCATCCCAAAGATCTTTGGAGAGCGATACTTTCTTCCATACTACGCTTGAATGGAGCCATGCCATACTTGCTTGATAGTCATTGTTGTAGGAAAACTCCACCAAAGGTAAGAACTTGTCCCATCTTCCCTTGAAGTCGAGGACACATAGTCTTAATAAATCTTCAAGAGTTTGAATAGTCCTCTCGATTGTCCGTCCAATAGAGGATGATATGCCGAACTAAATCATAAATCGTGCCCATAGCTTTTTACAAACTAACCCAAAATCGTGAAGTGAATCTTGGGTCTCGATCGAAACTATAGATCTTTGGCATACCATGCGGTCTTACAATCTCGTTTATGTACATAAGACGAGCAAGGCGTTCAAGTGTATAAGTTTCTCGTATTGGTAAGAAATGAGCAGATTTGGTCAATCTATCAACAATGACCTAAATTGCATCTATGCCTTGAGAAACCTTGGGAAGACCAGTAACGAAATCCATGGAAATGTGCTCCCACTTCCATTCTGGAATTTTAAGTGGTTGTAATGGACCTTTTGGTACTTGATGTTCCGCCTTGACTCGTTAACAAGTTAGACACCTTGAGATAAACTGCGCTATCTCTCTCTTCATATTTTCCCACCAAAATGCATGTCGAAGATCATGATACATTTTGGTATTCCCAGGATGGATTGCAAACGGTGTGTTGTGCACCTCCATCATGATTTTATATTTTAAATCAGGTTCGTTAGGAACACAAAGTCTAGAGTTGACTCGAAGTATTCCTTCTTCATCGATTCTTGCTTCCGGCATAACACCTTCTTGTACTTTCATCCTCATATACAGCTCCAGGTCTGTAGCTTGAGCAGCTTTAACTTTATCAATTAAAGTCGATTCTACTCGTATATTCTCCATCATCACGTGGGTCCCTGGAGTCTTTATCTCTATCTCCATCCTTTGTAAGTCATATAAAATGGGCCTTTACGTTGACAATATCGCTTTTCGTGCACCTGCATATGATCTTACTACTCAATTCGTCAACTATCACGTTTGCTTTTCCGAGATGGTATTGGATGGTATGATCATAATCTTTCAACAGTTCAATCCAACGTCAACTTTATCGCATGTTGAGTTCGTTTTGAGTGAAGAAATATTTGAGGCTTTTATGATCCGTTAAGATCTCCACTTTCTCCCATACAAGTAATGCCTCCAAATTTTAAGTGTAAAGACACAACGGTACAAACTCTAGATCATGAGTAGGATAATTCCTCTCATATTCTTTGAGTTAATAGAGAGATATAAAGCTATGACTTTCCCATGTTGCGTAAGAACACATCCTAACCCTTAGCACAAGCATCACTTGTAGATGTCAAATCCTTTGAGGCGATGGTATTGTCGAACAGTCTTTGAGATGAGTCTTTTCTTGAGTTCTTGAAAACTCTTCTCACATTCCTCGTTCCAATCGAATTTTGTATCTTTTAGTCAATTTGAGTTAAGGGAGTAGCGATTCGAGAAAACCCTTCTACTTAATCTCCGATAATAACCAACTAAGCCGAGAAAGCTACGTTTCTTGGTCAAATCGATTTGGGTTGCTCCCAACTTTGAATAGCTTCATCTTTGTTGGGTCGATAGATATTCCATGACTTGATACTACGTGCCCAAGGAATGCTACTTCCTCGCCGAACTCGCATTTCTTCAACTTGGCATAAAGCTTATATTCACGAAGCTTTTGGAGTATAAACCTCAAGTATTGCTCATGATCTTCACAACTTTTGGAATAAATAAGGATGTCATCAATAAAGACGACCACAAAGTGATCCAAATATTCCTTGAATACTCGGTTCATCATATCCATGAAGGCGACATGAGCATTAGTCAATCCAAAAGACATGACTAAGAATTCATAATGCCCGTCTCGGGTTCTCGAAGCGAGTCTTTGGAATGTCATCAATTCTAATCTTCAATTGGTGATATCCAGAACGAAGATCAATCTTTGAAAAGAATTTGGCGCCTTGCAACTGGTCAAACAGGTCATCAATATGTGGCAATGGGTACCTATTTTTGATGGTGACATGATTCAACTCCTGATAATCAATACAAAGTCACATACTCCCATCTTTCTTTTTCACGAATAGAACAGGAGCACCCCAAGGAGACGTACTAGGACAAATGAAACCGATGTCTAACAATTCCTGTAGTTGGGTCTTTAACTCCTGAAGTTCAATAGGAACCATTCGATATGGGACTTTAGAAATAAGTTTTGTACCAGGTTCAAGGTCGATACAAAATTCAATTTCACGCTCCGGGGGTAGGCCAGGAAGTTCTTCAGGGAATACGTCACAAAATTCATTAACAATAGAAATATCATTCAAAACTGACGTATTTTTGTTTAGATCCGTGACATGAGCTAAGAAAGCTTGACATCAGTTTTTCAATAAACGAATAGCTTTATGGCTTGAGATGACAGTGATTGATTTTAATGGTTTAGTTGCTTGAATTCACATAATAGGTTAGTTAGGAATATGAAAGCTAACAACCTTACAAAAACAATTAATTTTTGCATGATGAGTAGTTAACCAATTAATCCCTAGAATTACGTCAAATGCAAGTATTTTCAATAAAATAAGATCGACAGGTAATGTGAGGGTACCGATTTGAACCAAACAAGACTCATAAACAGTGGATGTAATGAAGGTTTCTCCCAACGGAGTTTCAACAGATAAGTCAAGGTCCAATTTCTCCGGAGTCAAATTTAAACATTGAGCGCAGGTAGGAGAAATAAAAAAATGGGTAGAACCGGTATCAAATAAGGTATATACTTCACTAGAGTTTATGATAAGCTTACCCGTGATGACCTCGTTTGGGTTCCTTGCTTTCTGGGAGGTCACAACAAACGCTCTCCCTTGAACTACCGGTTTTGTCTTGTCTGGGACGGCCTTTGATGCCTCCATCCCAGCTGGACTTGTCTTTGGTGCATGACAGAATCGGGCCAGGTGACCTTATCTTCCATAATTGTAACATGCTTTGGATGGCATCGCGCAGTTTGGACTGATGTGTCCCTCTCCTCCACATTTGAAGCAAATAATAGGTGGTCGTTCTCCTTCCTTAACGACAGGTGCTGATGCTGACGTCTTTCCATCATTGTTGAATCTCCTCTTCTTGAAATGTCCATTCTTATTATTTTGGCCATGGTTACCACCGAAGTGGTTACCATTTCTGGCATGTTGATTCCCTCCACGCTTATTGTCACCACTTCGATGACTGTTATCACTGGTATTATCATTTTGCCGACGGATCTCTTTTGGTTGGGTTGACTCATTATCGCGCTCCAATAACTGAGACCTATTAACAACATCTGAATACAAACAAAGTTTATGAGAGATAAGATATTGACGTATCTCGGGTTTCAAACCTCTTAGAAACATTCACGTCATTCTCTCCTCATTATCAACCAAATGAGACGCAAACCGGGAAAACTCAGCAAACTTGGCTTCATACTATGACACGGTCATGTTGTTTTGCTCTAGCTTGATGAACTCTACCTCTTTCATGTGACGAATAATTTTGGGAAAGTACTTGTCGTTGAACAGTTCTTGGAACTTCTCCCAAGACATCTTCAGTGCGGCAGGTTGAGTACACTTTACAGATTCCCACTAGTAATCTGTCTCTGCCCGCAACATGAAGGTGGCAAAGTGAACCTTTTGCTCCTCGGAGCATCCCAAGACATCAAATATCTTGTTGATCTGCTTTATCCATGTCTCTGTCTTAACTGATTTTGGCTCTCCAAAAAACTCAGCTGGTCCCACTTCCTTGAACTGCTTAGCGGTGACCGTCCGAGAATTGCCAGTGTTTCCACATGCATTTTGGATAGGAGCCGCTCTTGCCTGATGTTGCATGAATTGCATAAAGCCTCTGAACATTCCATCGTTCATCATCTGGTCCGTGTTGTTGTTTGCCTGAGGATTGTCGCCTTCCTGATGCACATTATCCTGATTATTGATCTGTGGAGATTCAACGGTCTCCTGTGCTCCATTGATGTTCTCAACATTCTCGGATGTCATTTTTAAATACTTCCACAAAACAAGGGTTAATTAAAATATCACATATTATCCCTATACACTGACCGACCAATTAAATACCAAATAAACTTAGGTAGGTCATACTAGCGAAGGAATTCCCCGTCTCTCCCCTCCTAGTTCTTATCTCACATCTTAGCCAGGGATCATATCCCTAAGCTTTGATACCAACTGTGACGCCACCAAAATAGGTATACATCACACATCTTGAGTCGCCAAATACATGGTACAAAATTCAAATACAACTTAATAATACAACTGTCGTAAAAAATAAGACAAAACGTAAACTGAGAGTTTAATAAGAATATTGTCATCTAGACAATATCCACACTCAAAAGAGTCCTCTTTACATTTATTTTCACACTATTTAATAGAATAGTGAGGACTACTAAAACTATCGTCTGGACCGTCACTCCGTTCTCCGACTAGTCCCGTCTACGTTCTCATTTCCTGAAGAGAACAGTGAAAGAAAGGGTGAGCTTAACTAGCCCAGTAAGAAATATTATGACTAAGATAATGCAGAATAAATTATCATTAGCCTTCAACAATGTTAAACTGATAAAATATAACAAACATCAAGTTTAACTGCAGCGGAACAAGCAATCCATCAAAAGAGTCAAGTAGAGAATAAAATCTACTATCTTTTATGATTTAAAAGGTTTTTAATCACTTTTATCATTTGAGACTCAAACAATAAATAATCCACATCATCCACTCACTTTCTGACGCCAAGGATATTCATTAGTATCACAACCACAAATTATCCATGCACTACGACCAAGGATATTCGTGTATTCATCAATGGTCATGATCATGCCAACAACATCCCATCAATGCATTACGGGCCAATGAGGATTTTTTCACACATCATTTGTAACATTACGGTACCATGATTACAATCGAATAATCCACAGTCGTCATAATCATACAAAAAGTCATCTATGCACTACAGGCCACAGATGTCTTTCAACATAATATAAACATGAGGATGATAACTATGATATAAGAATTCAATAAAACAAGTTCAAGAATTAATTTATCCAGGAACTAATAACGTCCAAATTGTCAACATGATACTTCTTTGTAGAGTAAAACTCAAGAATGCTCAGAAGAATATTTCTATGAAAAGATACTAGATGAAGCGCAAATATCAAGGATATTCCACTAATTTCATAGAGTATAGAAGTCAAAACTTTAACCAACTGAGTATAATAAAGAATGGGATAACAAAAGAAATCACCAGGCATGCGATAGACCGCACAGACAGGTTATTCCAACAGAATAATAAATAATGGAACCAGGTTATGAGCAAACGCACAGACAGGATATTCGAACAGAATAATAAATAATGGAACCAGGTCATGCGTAAACGCACAGACAGGATGTTCCAACAGAATAATATATAACGAAACCAGGTCATGCGTAACGCACCGATAGGATGTTCCAACAGAATAATAAAAATGGAATAACAGAAGAATTTCACCATGTATGCGGTACTTCGCATAGATAGTTTATTCCAACATAATGATAAAGAATGGAATAACAGAAGAATTTCACCAAGTATAGGGTAGCTCACAGATATCAAGTTATTCCAATGAGAATAATAAATAATGGAATAACAGAAGTTCTCTTCATGAATAAGAAAGAAATAATACCCCTTACCTTAGTAGGAAATTACCTTAGTAGGAAATTGGATACCGTAATATTGTAGTAACAGAAGATTCTTCTTCTTTCTCTCTTATTCTCTCTATTCTTTCTCGCTCTATAGCTTTAATGAATTAAGTGAAAATAATTAAGGAATGAGCTTCATTTATAAGCTTGGTAGAGTAAGGGTAAAATAGTCTTTTTTTTGCCATAATTTATGACATCATCGCTACACATCATCGATCATATGACATCATTGCTTACATCATCGATCAAATGACATCATTACTTACATCATCCTTCCGATGACATCATTGCTTACCTCATCGTTCCGATGACATCATCGCTTACATCATCAGAATTCAAATTCAAATTGTTCTCTTCCACCTCATGTTATTTTTTTTTCCAATTTCTATCCGTTGGAAAATGACTTATCACATGAAATGTATTTAGACACATAGTAGTGAATATGCATGCTTGATATTACTTGATAAAAATATTCAACATAACAAATGTTAGTATTAAACCATCTTTGAACATAATGATGTGAAAAAAAATTGACTTTTGAAACAATCAAATTGGTACCCTTTTATCGTCATTTCTTATCCTATCTGCGGACAAATGAGTAAAGGTAGAAAAGCAAAACAATCACGTAATTAGACTACACTTACGGATTTTTTTTGTGATGATAATGCATGTAGGATGTATATGATATGTAGTACAGTGTAGCTCTTGAATGGCCACCTAGTCACGCTTTATATGCATGTGGATAGTCCCATTTACAAAGGGGCTATGGCAAATTTTCCAAAATATAGGTATTGGATAATCATGCATTTTTAACTCTACTGTAGACGTATGTTAAAACAATGCATGAATGCATGTAATCATAAAATGCATTTTGAAAAGCTCAAGGTAAGAATTTACCACACTCTTTTTGAGGTGATTTGGAGATTTGTTGTCTAGATATTATGGATATGGATCAGTCGAGTAGTTCCCGTAGGACTACTTACGTGTATGCGGAGGAGGGCTTCGAAGAGCCTCAACGGCCTTGTGCATGAACTGACCTTGTCGTTTGGTGGAGGCGGTGATACGTCCTATTCGGGTTGAAGTGCCGAATGTCGAGGACGAGGAGGAGGATGCACCGATCGAGGTTCCTACTCCTGTTGTACGTGTTCCCCGTAGGGAATTACCAGGTATTCAAGTGACGAACCCAGATCTTCTGGGTGACTTGAGTAGGCATCCTTCAGTATACTTGCATGCAAAGGAGGTATGAAGTTAGATCTTTAATCTTCAGTATTTCTTATTGTTGAGGAGTCAAGGATTCTGATGTTGATCTGCATTTGATGTAGGTTCCCGGCTTCACACAGCCTCGAAGGAACTGGTTTAGCATCCACTCTATGTATCAGGCTTTACATGATGACTACAGAGCGATTGTACATGGATGGGGATTTGGGATGTTCTTCTCTATTCTTCCCAATAGTCGTCCTCAGGGTTACCTCGAGCATTATCGGCGGTGGTTTCACCGCACTTCGATCACTCCATTCTTTGGATCGTGAGGTGATGATGACGTCGATGGATTGGCGATTTATCACAGGTATGGAGTTTGGAGGGGATCTAGTGGCTTGTACGACAGATATTACCCCTCGCCTTCTCGGATCCTTGTTGGGAGTTCATGAGGCGCCAAGGGTGGGGATCTGTCATACGGGTCCTTTGAGCGTAGATGCTATGAGCGGACTGTTGGACCCCACAAAGAAATTATTGTCGGATTAAGAAAACGACAAAAATATTTTTATGAAAATAACGACGGAAGTTTTACAGCTAAATCTGTTGAACTACTCGATAGTAAATGTACAGTAATACGTGTGGTTGCATTGTAGCACACGGTATTGATTATTATTGCTTACGTGAGAAGTCACTCAGTTTTGTTCAATTATTGCTTCAGTAATTGTTGCATAGTATCTCACGTTATTTTATTCAATTATTGTCGATATTTTATATATTATTAAATCAATAATTAAGATGACAGAGTTTTTAATATTATTATTTGCAATATTAACGATGTCTAGAAGTTACGCCAAGGAGAGCTTGGTCACCTAATTGCAGCGCTTGATAGGAGAAATCCTTATAAGAAAGCCCTCTTTCACAGGAACGACACTGGTCGATTAATATTGTGAATTATAATGATGATGATAAATGTTGTTAGATATATTGAGGTGTCTTTTTATGAAGTCACGGAAGTTTATATATATATATATATTATATATATAAATTTTGTTTTATTAGTATTATTAATGTAATAAAACAGAAAAGCTTTTATATAAAATGTAATACTTTTATAAAGTTATTTGTTTTATTAGACAATAATTAGAATATATTATATTCTATTATATAGTGTTTTGCATAGTAAAATCTTTTTATATAAAAATGTAATACTTTTATAAAGTTATTTGTTTTATTATACAATAATTAGAATATATTATATTTTATTTTGCATAGTATTTGCATAGTGCACTGCGTAGTGTTTGCATAGTAAAATCTTTTTATATAAAACAGAATATTTGTTATAAAATTTTGTTTTATTTGATTATAAATAGAATATATTATATTTTATTGCATAGTGCAACATAGTATCCTTTCTATTTTCCTATAAATAGGATGCTTAGTTAGAATTGAAAACCACACCAGAAGATCAGATAATTCTTCTATAATCTTGAGCGTATTTCTTTAGAGTTTTAAGAAGCTTTGAGCGTAGTGCAAGTTTTCTTCAAGAATATCCTCGCATACTACCAAATGGAATACTCTTCTTTTACGGTAAAGGTATTATTTCTTTCTTTCGTCTTCATGAAGAGAACTTACATTATTCCATTCTTTGTTATTATGTTGGAATAACTTTGTACATGGCAATCTTGCATACTTGGTGAAATTCTTCTCATTATTCCATTCTTTATTATTATGTTAGAATAACTTTGTCTGTCTGACCGCATACACGGTGAAATTCTTCTATTATTCCATTCTTTATTATTCTGTTAGAACATCACATGCAATGCGTTTACGCACGACTGTTCCATTGTTTATTATTTTGTTGGAATATCCCATGCGTGCGTTTACACATGACTGGTTCCATTATTTATTATTACATTTGGAATATCACGTATATGCGTTTACGCACGCACCGGTTCCATTATTTATTATTACATTGGAATAACTTTTATGCATGCGATCTATCGCATGCCTGGTGATTTCTTTTGTTATTCCATTCTTTATTATACTCAGTTGGTTAAAGTTTTGGCTTTTATACTCCATGAAATTAGTGGAATATCCTTGATATTTGCGCTTCATCCAGTATCTTTTCATAGAAATATTCTTCTGAGCATTCTTGAATTTTACTCTACAAAGCAGTATCATGTTGACAATTTGGACGTTATTGAATTCTGGATAAATTAATTCTTGAACTTATTTTATTGAATTCTTATATCGTTGTCATCATCATCATCCTCATGCTTATATTATGTTGAAAGTCATCTGTGGCCTGTTGTGCATAGATTGACTTGGTATGATTATGACCAGGGATTATTCGGTATAATCATGACCATAATGTTACAAATGATGTGGTAAAAGTCCTCATTGGCCCGTAGTGCATTGATGGACAGTTGTTGGCATAATCATGACCATTGATGAATACACGAATATCCTTGGCCGTAGTGCATGGATAATTTATGGTTGTGATACTAATGAATATCCTTGGTCGTAGTCTTGAGGATGATGTGGATTATTTATTAATTTGAGTCTCAAATGATAAAAGTGATGAAAAACCTTTTAAATCATAAAATATAGTAGATTTTATTCTCTACTTGACTCTTTTAATGGATTGCTTGTTCATTGCGCAGTTAAACTTGATGTTTATTGTATTTTATCAGTTTAACATTGTTGAAGGCTAATGATAATTTATTCTGCATTATCTTAGTCATAATATTTCTTACTGGGCTAGTTGAGCTCACCCTTTTACTTTCATTGTTCTCTTCAGGAAATGAGAACGTAGCAGGGACTAGTCGGGGAACGGAGTGACGGTCCAGACGATAGCATTAGTAATCCTCACTATTCTATGAAATAGTATGTTAATAAATGTATTGAGGACTTATTTTGAGTTTTAATACTGTCTAGAAGATAATATTTGTATTAAAACTTATAACTCATATTGTATATTTAAGATTGTATTTGTTTTCCGTACCATGTATTTGGCAACTCAGAATAGGTGATGTATACCTATTTTGGGGGCGTCACAGTTGGTATCAAAGCTTAGGGATATGATCCCTGGCTAAGATGTCAGATAAGAATTAGGAGGGGAGAGACGGGGAATTCCTTCGCTAGTATGACCTACCTAAGTTTATTTGGTATTTAATTGGTCGGTCAGAGTATAGGGATAATATGTGATATGTTAATTAACACTTGTTTTGTGGCAATATTTGAAAATGACATCCGAGAATGTTGAGAACATCAGTGGAGCACATGAGACCTTTGAGTCTCAATGTGCATCAAGAAGGCGACAAATCTCAGGCAAACAACAACACTGACCAAACGATGAACGATGGAATGTTCAGAAACTATGCAATTCAAACAACATCGGTGAGTGGCTCTGTCCAAAATGCGGTGGAAACACTGGCAACTCTCGGACGATCACCATTAAGCGATTCAAGAACTAGGACCGGAGTTTTTGGAGAACCAAAACCACTTAAAGGCGGAGACATGGATAAAGCGGATCAACAAGATATTTGATGTCTTGGGATGCTCAGAGGAGCAAGGTTCCCTTTGCCACCTTCAGTTCTTGAGCGAGGCGATTACTAGTGGGATTCTGTAAAGCGTACTCAACCTGCCGCACTTAAGATGTCTTGGGAGAAGTTCCAAGAACTGCTCAACAATTAGTACTTTCCCGAAAGTTGTAACGCCCCGAAAATTTGGATTTTTCAGAATTTAAGTTTAAAGAATTAGTTGTTAATAAAATAAATTTTTATTAATAATATTATGTGGTATGTGTTTATTAATCGTTCTAGAACCTAAGATGATTATAAGTCGGGAGGATTCTGGCTACGAGCTAGACTGAACAAGCAATAATTTTCAAGATAAAAATGAAAATTTTCCGGGAACAAAAATATTTCTAGGGAAAAAGACGAAATAGGCACTATTCACCTGACGAAACCTAAGGTTTAGGGTTTGAATAACCTAAGCCGTTCTGAGAGTTCGGTATGTCGAAATGACATTCCATCGAAAGATTTGACGATAATATATCTTGAAAAGTTAAGTAAGCCGATAAATTTTTTTCTCGAAAAACGTATAAAAATCGGATAAAATAAAAACGACGAAAAGTATTGCTATGTGCTTTTCATTCGTTTAGCTACGTTAGGGTAAAACGTGAAGGAAAATGTTCAACGCCAAAAAGTGTTTTTCAGTTTTTCGAAAATCCGAGGAATACGTAAAAGTTAATCGGTAAAGGAAGGATGAAATATCCAAAAATATTTGGATTAGAAATTGCGATTTTAAAAGCGTCGAATGAAACCCGAAAGATGGAACCACGAAAACTTAAAGGCTAAGTTTAAAGTTAATAATAGGTGGAGGTTAACTAAGGAGGTGGAAGTAGTAAACTTAAGTATTAAGTAAACTTAAGTGTTAAGTAAACTTAAGAGTTAAGCAAACTTAAAGGCTAAGTAGACTTAAGTGTTAAGTAAACTTAAGGAGTAAGTTAACTTAGTCCTTAAGTAATGAATAGTAAGGAGGTTAAGGGGGTGAAATTAATATTTTTCCCTAGCTTTGGAAAATCTATAAATAGGAAGCTAGATTTCATTTAAATGGGATTTTGAAAATTCTATATCTAGAGAGAGAGAGAGAGAGAGTTCGGATGGAGAGGGAGGAGGAAGAGCTTGAGCATGATTGATCGGATCGAAAGTGTTCGTGAAATAGAAAAGCTAGCAAATCGCCGGTTTTGTCTAGCGGAAGAAAAATAAAGAGGAAAGGTATTAAAACCTAACTTCTATGTTAGATTTTCTTTAAGTTATATATGTTTAAAACATAACTTAATGAGAATAAGAAGTATATGATGTTAGGAATGATTTCATATGGTTGAAATCGTAAGAAAATGAAGAAATAAGAATTTAAAGTTTAGTTTATAAATTTCTTAAGGAAGTATAAGATTCGTAATGAATTAGAACGATCCGAGTGGATTATATCAATAAGTAGGTGAAATAAGTAAGGAATAATGTTCTATAACATCAAATTCCAATAAAAAGTGAAATCGTAATCCAAAATATCGATTAAAATGAAGAACGAATGAAGAAAATGAAGAACGAACAAAGAACACGAAGAACACGCGAAGAACACGAAGAACGTTGTTGATGGACAAATTTAAAACCATCATAGGATAATTGTTGTTGATGGACAAGTTTAAAACCATCGCATATAAGTTTGATGCATATTGCTTGGTTAGGAACGGTAGAAACGTTCATGAAGAACGGATTAAAACTTAGCTATAACGAAGTTATGGCGAAAATTTTGTAAAAGACAAACGAGAATTAGAAAGTTAGTAAATGAACCCGAACGTGTAGGGTTTCATAAGAATGTAAGAAAATGTTAAAAACATGAGTCGTGGACTCAAGAACGATCGAATTCCGAGTTCGGATGACCGAATTACGGACGAACAAACAAAGAGCGTTAAAAGCGTAAAACGAATAAAGGGTGAAGATCAAGCCAATCGAATGGCACATTAACAGATTCAGAATGAAGTTCTGTCTTGGGGTATTGAAGTACGTAAGTTAAAGAAGAGAATGGATTTGGAATGACCTCATTCCGAGTTATAACGAATAAGTTATGGAAGCGGGAAGTAAGCGTCTCAAAACGATCAAAGACTTAGAGAAAATTTTCTAGGGTTAGGGCTTGGCGCATGGCTGACCATACCTGCTGAAAAGGTGGCGTGTAGTTCAGAGACCAGGAGGGTGAGTCTTGCAAAACTCACATGCCGTGGCGTGAGAGATATAAAAGGAGAGTGGTGCCTTGGCGCCGATGTAGGGAAAAAAGTCGGAGAAAGAGCTTTTAAGCTGCTCAACTCTTGGGGAAAAGCGTGCGGGAAGATAAAGAACATAATGTTCAACTAAGATAACACTTTATCAAGTGAATTTAACCTTTAATGCTGAGGTTGAATGAAAAATGGTCAAAAGAGATTAAAAGACAAAAGAATTTTAATGCGAGTTATATAACAGATGTCCGGGGGACGTAGTCGCGATGAGCGAGCGTGAGGATTGCTAGGGTTGTGATTCCTTAGGCGTTGAGGGACGATGGTAATGAATAACATTTCGATGTTATGTCATGATAGTGAGAGATAAGTTTGAAGCGTTTAGGCGTATGTATGCCATAATATTTGTTGTGATAAGCAGTGGTGGTCTTAGCATATAGCGAAGCGTGTAAACTTCGACATTAAAGAAGAATAACGAATGGTATTAAGAAAGCCGTAAATGAGCGGTAAAAAAAGATTAATGGAAGCCAAATGTGAGTCGGATGAGAGCGTTAGAATAAAATGTAAGCGTTGAACACTTTAATCGATCGTGAAGGTTGTGGATGCATAAATATTAAGCGGATAAAACCTACACCCGTGTATGGTTTGGCCAAATAAGATGATGAAGATCAATGATTAAACCGTGAACGGTAAAGAAGTTGAATTAAAGATAATAACGTTTAACGTAACGAAGCCGAGTTAAGGATTAAAGGGAATGATCGCTCTGAGTATACAAAAGATTGTATGACTTAGACGATAAAGAGTGAATACTGAGGCGTGGCATTTAGTTGCCAGGAAGCCATAAGGAATGAGAAATTAATTTAACGAACATATAGTTTAATAGTTCGGATAAGTTAAGATAAGTTAGGTTGTGGTGCAATCGTAACCTTTGATGGTTGACATATGGGAGCTGGGCTAAACAATTCCTTCAGAGAGCGAAGGTATATACAAAATCGGCAATCGATCTAACTCATTGTTATAGGCGGTGTGAAGCAGATGGAAACTTGTTTGTTGGTTGTTTGTGGGAAACCACTCGAGTACCATATGGACTACTAGCGGGAGAAGCGATGTGTGCTAGAGTCTTAGAAAGTAATAAGAAGAAGATAAGATGTAAAACATCAAAGATGATGAGCATATAAGTAAGACATCTCCAGTATGTCATGAAATAAAAAGAAACGGTAGTGAAAGTGGTCGCGTAAACTTAGGTTTGCAAGAACGCGAACCCTAAAAAAGTAAAGTTAAGTAAACTAATGCATAAAGTCAAAGATGTATGACTAATTAGTGTATGTGTTGTTTTTCTTATGTGCTACATAGGAACTAGAATGAAACGATTCAAGGCGTGGTCATGGTATGCGTAAAGCGCAAGTTTCTAACTTCATTCATATTTTAAATGAATGCTAGTTTCTTGAACTTCTCGGATGTTGAACTTGAGAAGTTACATCTATGTGTGAATGTGCGATATTTGTGAAGGTGATAGAATGTATGGGGCCTTGAGCCTGATGTGAACACTTGGTGTTTCTATGATATGAATTGTTACGTGATTAAGCATTGATACAAGTATGTTCTGTTTATACATGATCCGTTATTGTTAAGTCTGTGCTAATGATTCTAGCCAGACATGATGAGTATGAAAAAGGTAGAAGAATGAAAGTATTTCAAAGTGCATGTGAATAATGTTTTAAAATGATAGGAGTCGAGATTATTCCTATTATTCAAGCTGCTTTATAACCTTTGTTCGGTTATTGAAGTTCTAAAGAAACGTTTGATTCCTTGAAGCTGTTTGTTCAACTGCTACGACTTGCTGGGCAATTGAATGCTCACACTTACTTTTAAATGAAAAACATTTTCAGCGAACGATGTTAGAAGAACTTAAATATCCGGTAAAGATCAAGATGACGGTATCCAGATGAGGTGCTATTCAAAATATGAATAAGCGAGAAGATCAAGTGAAGACTTATAATATAGGAAGATGAAATTGAACTATAGACTAGTTTAAGGAACTGTTATGTATCCTTGGTGGCGGATAAAAGTCACTCTTGTAAGATGAAATGAATAATGTATTTATCATTATTTGAAATGAAAAAGGTTATAAGGTTTCCAGAACCTGGGATTTGAGAGTATATGTTGTTATATTTAGCTATATAATGATGTATGTTTGGAAGAAGATGGGATCGTGATGTACGAAATCCGGGTGTGAAGATAGAAATAGGATTTGAGGGCGTCACTGAAATTAATATCGAGGCGATAGGTTATAAATCTTAGGTAAGAGTATCTAAGACTATAATCGTAGAGAGAGGATAAGAAGATCACCACGTGATCATAGTGAATCGTAATAGAATGTGAGATGAGTTGTTAAATGATGAATGATTTATAGCGAAAGAATGAATGAATAATCTACTATGAAGTAATGCACGGGAAGAAGAATTCAGATTGAGTTGTGAAGGATAGTATATGAATTAAAGAAATTTAGTATTAAGTAGAGAGATTTAGAAGTTGTAAAATTTTAATTGAGGACTCATGTGATAGGTTTGAGTTGTATGAACCTTTGTATGGGCAGAGGTTTGTGCTTGGTGTAAAAATTGCTTAGCTTATTACGGTGATAATCATTGGAATTGGTCGTATTATCAAGATGTATATGACGAGAAGGTGAATCTTTTCTCATGTATATACTTGATAGGTAGAGAAACGATAAGGTAGAGTGCGAGTTCTTGAAACTCATACTTATGATACGTTAAGTGACTCATAATGATATGGTATGTTTTGAACTTCTCGTGAATGGGCGCTTATAGTGCATGCAGGATGGTTCTTAAACTTCGTATTATTATTGGAAAGTTTATGAACTCATAATGTGTGATAAGTTGATGGTACATACTAAGATATAGGAATGTTTAGACTGAAAATGAGTTATTTTCAGTAGGCTTAGTATTGAAGGTACTAGAGAAGATTAAGTATTGTCGCAGTAAGACAATGAAAAAATATGGAGAATAGGATATTCTAAGTCATCTAGCTATGCTAGATTTCGAAGTTTATTGAAATCGTGCTTATGTGTTCGTATTTTGAAGATGAAAGAATTGGTTCAACTTTTGGAACCAATAGATTTTTTTAAAAGAACTTTTCTTGGTATGTCTATGCCAATTGTTTCGGCTAGACATAAATTGATTTAAAATATCAAAATGAATTTTATATCATCAGTGCATTTGATGGAAGGATGGTAAAAAGATGGAGTTATTAATGCAATTGAACCTGGTGTTGGATGTGATCTTAGGATCAACAACCCGCTATGGTATGATGTATAATGACGAAGTCACAAACTGACGAAGTCCTCAACGTACTGTGAAAAGTACGGTATCATGACGTCATAAAACGTTTTGATGTATTGTGAAAAGAATTTAAAGAAGTAGCCGATGTCAATTGAGTTGACTAGACGAATGTTTCACGTTGATATCCAATTTATTGGTATGGTCTAAGCTACTTGATTTGGCTAGACAAATGATATGTCATGTTTAAAAGAAAATCAAGCTTTTCTTGAGAAGTTGTGCCAATCCAAATTGTTTTGGTGCGGAATCTAATGATTTAGTCTGAGGTGAACACACCCCGAAATGGGGTTATACAATGGGTTGATCGCCTACGTATTGAAGATGTAGTTTACCTTCTTGGTGATTGTAAACTGCTAGTAAGAGTTCATGGTCAATTTGACCCCTCAGCAAAAGTATGAAATATTTTAAAGGAATTCTTATATTCCTCGTTGTTCATTCTACTTCATAATTCTTGATAAGTTGTGAAGTCGAGAAAATGTTTGAAAGATAGGAACTTCTTTGAAGAGAAGTTGAGAAGATAGGTAGGCTAAAATTTGAGGACGAAATTACGTGAAGAAGAAGGGTGAAGGTGATGACTTCGGTATGGGTGTGGTTTTGAGAAATTACGAGGGCGGAATTTTTATAAGAGGGAAGAGTGTAACGCATAAAATTTGGATTTTCCGAAATTTAAGTTTAAAGAATTAGTTATTAATAAAATGAATTTTATTAATAATATTATGTGTTATGTGTTTATTAAATGTTTACAGAACCTAGGATGATTATAAGTCGGGAGGATTACGGCTACGAACTAGGCTGAGCGAGTAATAATTTTCAAGATAAAAATGAAAATTTTAAAGGAACAAAAATATTTCAGGGAAAAAAGGCGAAATAGGCACTATTCACCCGACGAAACCTAAGGGTTAGGGTTTGAATAACCTAAGCCGTTCTGAGAGTTCGGTATGTCGAAATGACATTCCATCGAAAGATTTGACGATAATATATCTTGAAAAGTTAAGTAAGCCGATAAAATTTTTTCTCAAAAAACGTATAGAAATCGGATAAAATAAAAACGACGAAAAGTATTGCTATGTACTTTTCATTCGTTTAGCTACGTTAGGGTAAAACGTGAAGGAAAATGCTCAACGCCAAAAAGTGTTTTTCAATTTTTTGGAAATTCGAGGAATACGTAAAAGTTAATCGGTAAAGGAAGGACGAAATATCCAAAAATATTTGGATTCCGAGAATCGCAGTTTTTAAAACTGTCGGACGAAACCCGAAAGATGGAACCACGAAACTTAAAGGCTAAGTTTCGTGAATAGTAAGGAGGTTAACTAAGGAGGTGGAAGTAGTAAACTTAAGTATTAAGTAAACTTAAGTGTTAAGTAAACTTAAGAGTTAAGCAAACTTAAAGGCTAAGTAGACTTAAGTGTTAAGTAAACTTAAGGAGTAAGTTAACTTAGTCCTTAAGTAATGAATAGTAAGGAGGTTAAGGGGGTGAAATGACTATTTTTCCCTAGCTTTGGAAAATCTATAAATAGGAAGCTAGATTTCATTTAAATGGGATTTTGAAAATTCTATATCTAGAGAGAGAGAGAGAGTTCGGATGGAGAGGGAGGAGGAAGAGCTTGAGCATGATTGATCGGATCGAAAGTGTTCGTGAAATAGAAAAGCTAGCAAATCACCGGTTTTGTCTAGCGGAAGAAAAATAAAGAGGAAAGGTATTAAAACCTAACTTCTATGTTAAATTTTCTTTAAGTTATATATGTTTAAAACATAACTTAATGAGAATAAGAAGTATATGATGTTAGGAATGATTTCATATGGTTGAAATCGTAAGAAAATGAAGAAATAAGAATTTAAAGTTTAGTTTATAAATTTCTTAAGGAAGTATAAGATTCGTAATGAATTAGAACGATCCGAGTGAATTATATCAATAAGTAGGTGAAATAAGTAAGGAATAATGTTCTATAACATCAAATTCCAATAAAAAGTGAAATCGTAATCCAAAATATCGATTAAAATGAAGAACGAACGAAGAAAATGAAGAACGAACGAAGAACACGAAGAACACGCGAAGAACACGAAGAACGTTGTTGATGGAAAAATTTAAAACCATCATAGGATAATTGTTGTTGATGGACAAGTTTAAAACCATCGCATATAAGTTTAATGCATATTGCTTGGTTAGGAACGGTAGAAACATTCATGAAGAACGGATTAAAACTTAGCTATAACGAAGTTATGGCGAAAATTTCGTAAAAGACAAACGAGAATTAGAAAGTTAGCAAATGAACCCGAACATGTAGGGTTTCATAAGAATGTAAGAAAATGTTAAAAACGTGAGTCGTGGACTCAAGAACGATCGAATTTCGAGTTCGGATGACCGAATTACGGACGAACAAACAAAGAGCATTAAAAGCGTAAAACAAATAAAGGGTGAAGATCAAGCCAATCGAATGGCACGTTAATGGATTCAGAATGAAGTTCTGTCCGGGGGTATTGAAGTACGTAAGATAAGGAAGAGAATGGATTTGGAATGACCTCATTCCGAGTTATAACGAATAAGTTATGGAAGCGGGAAGTAAGCGTCTCAAAAGCGATTTAAGACTTAGAAAAAATTTTCTAGGGTTAGGGCTTGGCGTAGCGGCACCAACCATGCCTGCTGTAAAAGGTGGCACTATTTGCGCTAGACTAGACTAGAGAATCAAGTCTTTATAAACTTCGTCTTTATGGTGCGAGAGATAGAAGGAGAGTAGCACGCCTTGGCGCCGATTGTAGAGAAAAAAGCCGAGAAAGAGCTTTTAAGCTGCTTTCAACTCTTGGGGAAAGCGTCACGGGAAGATAAAGAACATAATGTTCAACTAAGATAACACTTTATCAAGTGAATTTAACCTTTAATGCAGTTGAGCGAAATGGTCAAAAGAGATTAAAAGACAAAGAATTTTTAACGCGAGTTACATAACCGATGTCCGGGGGGTAGTAGTCGCGATGAGCGAGCGTGAGGGATTGCTAGGGTTGTGATTCCTTAGGCGTTGAGGGGCGAGGGTAATGAATAACATGTCGATGTTATGTCATGATAGTGAGAGATAAGTGTGAAGCGTTTAGACATTGTGTACATGCAATCTTTGTTGTAGTAAGCGAGTGGTCTTAGCATACAATGACTGTGTATGGCCCGACATTAAAGAAGAATAACGAATGGTATTAAGAAAGCCGTAATGAGCGGTAAAAAAAGATTAATGGAAGCCAAATGTGAGTCGGATGAGAACGTTAGAATAAAATGTAGCGTTGAACACTTTAATCGACGCCAAGGTTGTGGATACATGAAAATATTAAGCGGATAAAACCTACACCCGTGTATGGTTTGACCGTAAGATGATGAAGGTCAATGATTAAACCGTGAACGGTAAAGAAGTTGAATTAAAGATAATAACGTTTAATGTAACGAAGCCGAGTTAAGGATTAAAGGGAATGATCGCTCTGAGTATACAAAAGACTGTATGACTTAGACGATAAAGAGTGAATACTGAGGCGTGGCATTTAGTTGCCAGGAAGCCATAAGGAATGAGAAATTAATTTAACGAACATATAGTTTAATAGTTCCGATAAGTTAAGATAAGTTAGGTTGTGGTGCAATCGTAACCTTTGATGGTTGACATATGGGAGCTGGGCTAAACAATTCCTTCAGAGAGCGAAGGTATATACAAAACTGGCAACCGATCTAACTCACTGTTGTGGGCAGTGCAGACGAGATGGAAACTTGTTTGTTGGTTGTTTGTGGGAAACCACTCAGAGTACCATATGGACTATTAGCAGAGAAGCGATGTGTGCTAGGTCTTAGAGAAGTAATAAGAAGAAGATAAGATGTAAAACATCAAAGATGATGAACGTATAAGTAAGACATCTCCGTATGTCATGAAGCCGTAGAACGGTAGTGAAAGTGGTCGCGTAAACTTAGGTTGCAAGAACGCGAACCCTAAAAAGTAAAGTTAAGTAAACTAATGCATAAGTCAAAGATGTATGACTAATTAGTGTATGTGTTGTTTTTCTTATGTGCTACATAGGAACTAGAATGAGCAGTTTAGCGTAAGCTGTAGCTGTGCGTAAGGCAAGTTTCCTAACTTCATTCATATTTTAAATGAATGCTAGTTTCTTGAACTTCTCAGATGTTGAACTTGAGAAGTTATATCTATGTATGAATGTGCGATATTTGTACAAAGTGATAGAACGCATGAGGCCTTGAGCCACAATGTGAACACTTGATTGTTTTCTATGATATGAATCTGCTACGTGATTGAGCTATTCAATACAAGTATGTTACTGTTTATACATGATCCGTTATTGTTAAGTCATGTACTAATGATTCTAGCAGGACATGATGAGTATGAAAAGGTAGAAGAATGAAAGTATTTCAAAGTGCATGTGAATAATGTTTTAAAATGATAGAATCGAGATTATTCCTATTATTCAAGCCGCTTCATAACCTTTGTTCGGTTATTGAAGTTCTAAAAAATGTTTGAATCCTTGAAGATGTTTGTTCAATTGCTATGACTTCTTTGGGCAATTGAATGCTCACACTTGCTTTTAAATGAAAAACATTTTCATTGAACGATGTTAGAAGAACTTAAGGATCCGTAAAGATCAAGATGATGGTATCGGATGAGGTCTTATTCGAGAATATGAATAAGCGAGAAGATCAAGTGAAGACTTATAATATAGGAAGATGAAATTGAACTATAGACTAGTTTAAGGAACTGTTATGTATCCTTGGTGGCAGATAAAAGTCACTCTTGTAAGATGAAATGAATAATGTATTTATCATTATTTGGAATGAAAAAGGTTACAAGGTTTCCAGAACCTTGGATTTGAGAGTATATGTTGTTATATTTAGCTATATAATGATGTATGTTTGGAAGAAGATGGGATCGTGATGTACAGAATTCGGTTGTGAAGATAGACCGGATTTCGGGGCGTCACAAAAGTATTCGTCACATGAAAGAGGTAGAGTTCATCAAGCTGGAGCAAAACAACATGACCGTGTCGCAGTACGAAGCCAAGTTTGCTAAGTTGTCCCGGTTTGCGTCTTATTTGGTTGATAATGAGGAGAGAATGATACGAATGTTTCTAAGAGGTTTGAAACCCGAGATACGACAATATCTTATCTCTCATAAACTGTGTTTGTATTTAGATGTTGTAAATAGGGCTCAGTTATTGGAGCGCGATAATGAGTCAACCCAACCAAAAGAGAGCGAGCAAAACAAAAATGATAATACCGATGATAGCGATCATCGAGCGGTGACAATAAGCGTGGAGGGAATCAACATGCCAGAAATGGTAACCACTTCGGTGGTAATCATGGCCAAAATAATAAGAATGGACATTTTAAGAAGAGGAGATTCAACAATGATGGAAAGATGTCAGCATCAACACCTGTCGTTAAGGAAAGAGAACGACCACCTATCATATGCTTCAAATGTGGAGGAGAGGGACACATGGCCCGATTTTGTCATGCACCGAAGTCAAGTCCAGCTGGGATGGAGGCATCAAAGGTCGTCCCAGACAAGACAAAACCGGTAGTTCAAGGGAGAGCTGTAAGACCCCAACTTTTTAATAAAGATGAATTTTCTATAATTATCATTTTTAAATATTATGGAATGAATTTGATATAATGTTATAGTTGTGGGTAATATTTAGAAATTTTGCAAAATCTGCAAAGTTTTATATTATATTCGATTGGTAGGGAATATTCGTTTTAGCGAGGAATATTAAATACTACGACACAATCATTGGTGGACCCTAGCAAATGTAATTATTATCGGATTGAGAAAATGACAAAAATATTTTATTGAAAATAACGGTGGAAGTTTTACTGATTAATCTTTGTTAAACTACTCTCGGTAGTAAAAATCTGATGTCTGGCGTGGTTGCATAGTAGCACACCTTGTATTGATTATTGATGCTTACGTGAGAAATCATTCAGTTTTATTCAATTATTGTCGATATTTTATATATTATTAAATAAATAATTGAGATGACAGAGTTATTAATATTATTATTTGCACTATTAACGATGTCTAGAAATTCTGTTAATGAAAGGTGAGAAATTCTTATTGGAAAGCCCCCTCTTTCTTGGGAACGACGACACAGTCGATTAATATTGTGAATTGTAATAATGATGATAAGTGTGGTTAAAATTATTGAAGGGATTTTGAAGAAGTATTTGTTATAAATATTGGCGTATTATTTGGATCCCCATTTACCTATTTTTTTAAATAATCGGTAGAAAGTTATTTAGTATATATATAATTATAATTGTGGGGGCCCACAGTTGGATGATAGATTTTGGTGGAAAAGTTGGATGATATGATTTTGGTGTTCACGGGAAGTTAGAATTATATGTGTAGATATATTTTATAAGTATAATGATTAATATTATATATATATATATATATATATATATATAAATGAATGTGACATTGGTGGTTAAAGAAGAATTAGTGGGGGAATCATGGGTGCATCCCTTGAATGATTATTACTAAGCACATGTCTTAGTCATCAAATTGGTGGAGTGGAATGGAGCATTATATCATTATTATTATATATATATATATATAATAATATTTTATTTAAAAGTTTTTATTTTATTAGAATATTTTAGAGTAAATCAATATGAACGTCCGATTAAAAGTAAATCAATCGGGACCGTTCATGAATTAGTTACTATCACGATCCATTCTTCTATAAATAGAAGCTCATTCCTTAATTATTTCTTACGAATTCAATTTGAACTCTCTAGAGAGAAGCTATAGATAGAAGAAGAAAAGCGTTCGCTACTTCTTCTACTCCTATATCCGGTTTCTTTTTTACGGTAAGGGTATTATTTCTTTTGTATTCATGAAGAGAACTTTACATTATTCCATTCTTTATTATTACATTGGAATAACCGGTATCTGAGGACTACCTTATATACTTGGTGAAATTCTTCATTATTCCATTCTTTATTATTCTGTTGGAATATCATGTGCATGCGTTTTCTGTAAGGACTGAATTCCGCCTTATTATTTTGTTGGAATATCACACATGGTGTTTCTGTGGGACTGGTTTCGTCTGTATTATTTTGTTGGAATATCCCATCATTACGTTTCTGTGGGACTTGGTTCCGTTATTTATTATTCATTGGAATAACTTTTATCTGATTATCTATCACATGCTGGTGATTTCTTTTGTTATTCCATTCTTTATTATACTCAGTTGGTTAAAGTTTTGGCTTTTATACTCCATGAAATTAGTGGAATATCCTTAATTTTTGCGCTTCATCCAGTATCTTTTCATAGAAATATTCTTCTGAGCATTCTTGAATTTTACTTTACAAAGCAGTATCATGTTGACAATTTGGACGTTATTGAATTCTGGATAAATTAATTCTTGAACTTGTTTTATTGAATTCTTATATCATTGTCATCATCCTCATGCTTATATTATGTTGAAAGTTATCTATGGCTTGTTGTGCATAGATGGACTTGGTATGATTATGACCAGGGATTATTCGGTATAATCATGACCATAATGTTACAAATGATGTGGTAAAAGTCCTCATTGGCCCATAGTGCATTGATGAACAGTTGTTGGCATGATCATGACCATTGATGAATACACGAATATCCTTGGCCGTAGTGCATGGATAATTTGTGGTTGTGATACTAATGAATATCCTTGGCCGTAGTGCAGGGATGATGTGGATTATTTATTAAGCTGAGTCTTAGCGATAAAAGTGATGAAAAACCTTTTTAAATCATAAAAGATAGTAGATTTTATTCTCTACTTGACTCTTTTATGGATTGCTTGTTCCGCTGTAGTTAAACTTGATGTTTATTGTATTTTATCAGTTTAACATTGTTGAAGGCTAATGATAATTTATTCTGCATTATCTTAGTCATAATATTTCTTACTGGGCTAGTTGAGCTCACCCTTTTACTTTCATTGTTCTCTTCAGGAAATGAGAACGTAACAGGGACTAGTCGGGGAACAGAGGGACGGTCCAGACGATAGCATTAGTAGTCCTCACTATTCTATGAAATAGTGTGTTAATAAATGTTTTGATGACTTATTTTTAGTTTTAATACTGTCTAGAAGATAATATTTGTATTAAAACTCACAACTCATGTTGTATATTTAAGATTGTCTTTATTTTCTGTACCATGTATTTGGCGACTCAGAATAGGTGATGTATACCTATTTTGGGGGCGTCACACCCACTGACAATGTAAAACTGTCAATCCCCATCAATGAGATGTTAATGACGGGTGACTGCGAAACAGGCCAATAACGCCTGGCAGGAGGCAAGATCGGCATACGGATCTCTCCTGTAGTGCTCCTGATAGCACGCTCTGCTAAATAGAGCTCCCATCCTCCATCTGTGAAGAGAGGAATCCTGCGGGTGGAAATGACGTACTCTACTCCCGTCGGGTATCCATCCTCAAATCCAACTCCCAAATGCTCTCCAGAGTAGGGAATCCATGTGATGACATCCACTGTCAACAACTCCAGCTGTAGGCGACAATGAGTGAAACCCTCAACAACAGGGACCTCCGCCAGTATGGAATGATGCCATCTCCATCCTCGTGGATAGGTATCTAAGCCTAGCACGCTCACAGGACACAAATAGGGAAGCCTCTCATAGGCCCAAAACTGCCAACACAAAGGCAACATCTGCTGTCAGTCAACACTCTTAACCTATATATGGGAAAAGACAAGAGAAACACTCACCAGCAGAAATGGGTAGAATCCTAACCACGCCTCGGTCAAGCCCTACGATCGCATGCGCATTCCCTTGAGGAAGTAGGCAAAGGTATAGGAACCCCAATCATACTCTCCTATACGGTTCAAGTGTCGAGTGGCGCTAATCAAAACGAAGGACACCGTAGAGGAATTATCTGCTATGAAGTAGCCCCTAATGATCATCAGGAACAATCACCAAAGAATGCGATCCCTGACTCTCACATCATCGGGTATGGGCTCACTCAACAGTCCGCTCATAGCATCTACGCTCAAAGGACCCGTCTGAACAGATCCACGCCCTTGAGCGCCTCACGGAAATTCCCAACAAGGATCTCACGGCGGTAGGGTAATATTAAACGTCTGAGGCACTAGATCCCCTCCAAACTCCATACCTGTGATAAATCGCCAATTCATCGACGTCATCATCACCTCATAATACAGCAAATGGAGTGACTGAGTCTGGTGAAACCACCGCTCAAACAATGCTCTAAGGTAACCCCAGGGACAGCTACTGGGAAGAATGGAGAAGAACATCCCAAATCCCCATCCATGTACAATCGCTCTGTAGTCATCATGCAAAGCCTGATACATAGAGTGGATGCTAAACCAGTTCCTTCGAGGCTGTGTGAAGCCGGGAACCTACATCAAATGCAGATCAACATCAGAATCCTTGACTCCTCATCAATAGGAAATACGGAAGATTAAAGATCTAACTTCATACCTCGTTTGCATGCAGGTATACTGAAGGATGCCTACTCAAGTCACCCAGAAGATCTGGGTTCGTCACTTGAATACCTGGTAATCCCCTACGGGGAACACGTACAGCAGGAGTAGGAACCTCGATCAGTGCATCCTCCTCCTCGTCCTCGACATTCGGCACTTCAACCCAAATAGGACGTATCACCGCCTCCACCAAACGATAAGGATGTCTGATAGACCGGCGTTGAGGCTCTTCAGAAGCCCTCATCCGTACACCAGAAGTAGTCCTACGGGAACTACTCGACTGATCCAGATCCATAATATCTAGACAACAAATCTCCAAATCACCTCAAAAAGAGTGTGGTAAATTCTTACCTAGAGCTTTTTAAAATGCATTTTATGATTACATGCATTCATGAATTGTTTTAACATACGTCTACAGTAGAGTTAAAAATGCATGATTATCCAATACCTATATTTTGGAAAATTTTGCCATAGCCCCCTTTGTAAATGGGACTATCCACATGCACATAGGCATGACTAGGTGGCCATTCAAGAATACACACACATACGATCGTATACATCCTACATGCATTATCATCACAGTAAAAAATCCGTAAGTGTAGTCTAATTACCAGGATTGTTTTGCTTTTCTACCTTTACTCATTTGTCCTCAGATAGGATAAGAAATGACAGTAAAGGGTACCAATTTGATTGTTTCAAAAGTCAATTTTTTTTTCACATCATTATGTTCAGCATGGTTTAATATTAACATTTGTTATGTTGAATATTTTTTATCAAGTAATATCAGCATGCATATTCACTACTATGTGTCTAAATGCATTTCATGTGATAAGTCATTTTCCAACGGATAGAAATTGGAAAAAAAGTAAAATGAGGTGGAAGAGAACAATTTGAATTTGAATTCTGATGATGTAAGAGATGATGTCATCGGAACGATGAGGTAAACAATGATGTCATCGGAAGGATGATGTAAGTAATGATGTCATTTGATTGATGATGTAAGCAATGATGTCATATGATCGATGATGTAAGCGATGATGTCATAAATTATGGCAAAAAGACTATTTTACCCTTACTCTACCAAGCTTATAAATAGAAGCTCATTCCTTCATTATTTTTCACGAATTCACTAAAGCTATAGAGCGAGAAAGAATAGAGAGAATAAGAGAGAAAGAAGAAGAATCTTCTGTTACTATAATATTACGGTATCCAATTTCCTACTAAGGTAAGGGGTATTATTTCTTTCTTATTCATGAAGAGAACTTCTGTTATTCCATTATTTATTATTCTGTTGGAATAACTTGGTATCTGCCGAGCTACCCTATACTTGGTGAAATTCTTACATTATTCCATTCTTTATCATTATGTTGGAATAACTTTTATGTCATGCAATACCGCATACATGGTGAAATTCTTACATTATTCCATTTTATTATTACTGTTGGAATCATCACAGCCGATGCGTTACGCATGACACGGTTTCATTATTTATTATTACATTGAAACATCACATACGTGCGTTTACGCATGACTGAATTCCATTATTTATTATTCATTGGAATATCACATACGTGCGTTTGCTCGCTGACGACTGGTTCCATTATTTATTATTCTATTGAAATAACTTTTCTGCATGCGATTACATCGTATGCCCGGGTGATTTCTTTTGTTATCCCATTCTTTATTATACTCAATTTGGTTAAAGTTTTGACTTCTATACTCTATGAAATCGGTGGAATATCCTTGATATTTAAAGCTTCATCTAGTATCTTTTCATAGAAATATTCTTCTGAGCATTCTTGAGTTTTACTCTACAAAGAAGTATCATGTTGACAATTTGGACGTTATTAGTTCCTGGATAAATTAATTCTTGAACTTGTTTTATTGAATTCTTATATCATAGTCATCATCCTCATGTTTATATTATGTTGAAAGTCATCTGTGGCCTGTAGTGCATAGATGGACTTGGTATGATTATGACTAGGGATTATTCGGTGTAATCATGACCGTAATGTTACAAATGATGTGGAAAAAATCCTCATTGGCCCGTAATGCATTGATGGACAGTTGTTGGCATGATCATGACCATTGATGAATACACGAATATCCTTGGCCGTAGTGCATGGATAATTTGTGGTTGTGATACAAATGAATATCCTTGGCCGTAGTGCAGGGATGATGTGGATTATTTATTAAGCTGAGTCTCAGCGATAAAAGTGATTAAAAACCTTTTAAATCATAAAAGATAGTATATTTTATTCTCTACTTGACTCTTTTGATGGATTGCTTGTTCCGCTGCAGTTAAACTTGATGTTTGTTATATTTTATCAGTTTAACATTGTTGAAGGCTAATGATAATTTATTCTGCATTATCTTAGTCATAATATTTCTTACTGGGCTAGTTGAGCTCACCCTTTCTTTCACTGTTCTCTTTATGAAATGAGAACATAGACGGGACTAGTCGGAGAACGGAGTGACGGTCCAGACGATAGTTTTAGTAGTCCTCACTATTCTATTAAATAGTGTGAAAATAAATGTAAAGAGGACTCTTTTGAGTATGGATATTGTCTAGATGACAATATTCTTATTAAACTCTCAGTTTACGTTTTGTCGTATTTTTTACGACAGTTGTATTATTAAGTTGTATTTGAATTTTGTACCATGTATTTGGCGACTCAAGATGTGTGATGTATACCTATTTTGGTGGCATCACAGTTGGTATCAAAGCTTAGGATATGATCCTGGCTAAGATGTGAGACAAGAACTAGGAGGGAGAGACGGGGAATTCCTTCGCTAGTATGACCTACCTAAGTTTATTTGGTATTTAATTGGTCGGTCAGTGTATAGGGATAATATGTGATATGTTAATTAACCCTTGTTTTGTGGCAGTATTTGAAAATGACATCCGAGAATGTTGAGAACATCAATGGAGCACAGAAGACCGTTGAGTCTCCACAGATCAATAATCAGGATAATGTGCATCAGGAAGGCGACAATCCTCAGGCAAACAACAACACGGACCAGATGATGAACGATGGAATGTTCAGAGGCTTTATGCAATTCATGCAACATCTGGCAAGAGTGGCTCCTGTCCAAAATGCATGTGGAAACACTGGCAACTCTTGATGATCACCACCGCTAAGCGATTCAAGGAAGTGGGACCACGGTTTTTTGGAGAGCCAAAATCACTTAAAGGCGAGACGTGGATAAAGCGGATCAACAAGATATTTGATGTCTTGGGATGTTTCGAGGAGCAAAGGTTCCTTTTGCCACCTTCATTTATGAGCGGAGGCGATTCTTCGTGGGAATCTGTAAAGCGTACTCAATCTGCCGCACTGAAGATGTCTTGGGAGAAGTTCCAAGAACTGTTCAACGACAAGTACTTTCCCAAAATTATTCGTCACATGAAAGAGGTAGAGTTCATCAAGCTGGAGCAAAATAACATGACCGTGTCACAGTACGAAGCCAAGTTTATTGAGTTTTCCCGGTTTGCGTCTCATTTGGTTGATAATGAGGAGAGAATGACGTGAATGTTTCTAAGAGGTTTGAAACCCGATATACGTCAATATCTTATCTCTCATAAACTTTGTTTATATTCAGATGATGTTAATAGGGCTCAGTTATTGGAGCACGATAATGAGTCAACCCAACCAAAAGAGATCAGTCGGCAAAATGATAATACCAGTGATAACATTCATCGAAGTGGTGACAATAAGCGTGGAGGGAATCAACATGCCAGAAATGGTAACCACTTCGGTGGTAATCATGGCCAAAACAATAAGAATGGACATTTCAAGAAGAGGAGATTCAACAATGATGGAAAGACGTCAGCATCAGCACCTGTCGTTAAGGAAGGAGAACGACCACCTATCATTTGCTTCAAATGTGGAGGAGAGGGATACATCAGCCCAAACTGCGCGATGCCATCCAAAGCATGTTACAATTATGGAAGATAAGGTCACCTGGCCCGATTTTGTCACGCACCGAAGACAAGTCCAGCTGGGATGGAGGCATCAAAGGTCGTCCCTGAACAAAGACAAAACCCCGGTAGTTCAAGGAGGCGTTTGTTGTGACCTCCTAGAAAGCAAGGAACCCGAACGAGGTCATCACGGGTAAGCTTATCATAAACTCTAGTGAAGTATATACCTTATTTGATACCGGTTCTACCCATTTTTTTATTTCTCCTACCTGTGCTCAACGTTTAAATTTGACTCCGGAGAAATTAGACCTTGACTTATCTGTTGAAACTCCGTTGGGAGAAACCTTCATTACATCCATTGTTTATGAGTCTTGTTTGGTTCAAATCGGTACCCTCACATTACCTGTCGATCTTATTTCATTGAAAATACTTGCATTTGACGTAATTCTAGGGATTGATTGGTTAACTATTCATCATACAAAAATTGATTATTTTTGTAAGGTTGTTAGCTTTCATATTCCTAACCAACCTATTATGCAAATTCAAGCAACTAAACCATTAAAATCAATCACTGTCATCTCAAGCCATAAAGCTATTTGTTTATTAAAAAACGGATGTCAAGATTTCTTAGCTCATGTCACGGATCTAAACAAAAATACGTCAGTTTTGAATGATATTTCTATTGTTAATAAATTTCCTGACGTATTCCCTGAAGAACTTCCTGGCCTACCCCAGAGCGTAAAATTGAATTTTGTATCGACCTTGAACCCGGTACAAAACCCATTTCCAAAGCTCCATATCGAATGGCTCCTATTGAACTTCAGGAGCTAAAGACCCAACTGCAGGAATTGTTAGACATTGGCTTTATTCGTCTTAGTACTTCTCCTTGGGGTTCTCCTGTTCTATTCTTGAAAAAGAAAGATGGAAATATGCGACTTTGTATTGATTATCGGGAGTTGAATCATGTCACCATCAAAAATAGGTACCCATTGCCACGTATTGATGACCTATTTGACTAGTTACAAGGAGCCAAATTCTTTTTAAAGATTGATCTTCGTTTTGGATATCACCAATTGAAGATTAGAACCGATGACATTCAAAAGACGGATTTCAGAACTCGGTATGGTCATTATGAATTCCTAGTCATGTATTTTGGATTGACTAATGCTCCTGCTGCTTTCATGGATTTGATGAATCGAGTATTCAAGGAATATTTGGATCACTTTCTGGTCGTCTTTATTGATGACATCCTTATTTATTCCAAAAGCTGTGAAGATCATGAGCAACACTTGAGACTGATACTCCAAAAGCTTCGTGAATATAAGCTTTATGCCAAGTTGAAGAAATACGAGTTCTGGCTTGAGGAAGTAGCATTCCTTGGGCACGTAGTATCAAGCCATGGAATATCTGTTGATCCAACAAAGATTGAAGCTATTCAAAGTCGGAGCAACTAAATCGATGATCAAATGCGTAGCTTTCTCGAACTTAGCCGGTTATTATTGGAGATTCGTAGAAGGGTTTTCTTGAATCACTACTCCATTAACTCAGCTGACTCGAAAAGATATAAAATTCGGTTGGAACGAGGAATGTGAGAAGAGTTTTCAAGAACTCAAGAGGAGACTCATTTCAGCACCTGTTCTGACAATACCATTTGGCTCAGAGGGATTTGTCATCTACAGTGATGCTTCGGGCAAAGGGTTAGGATGTGTTCTCATGTAACATGGGAAAGTCATAGCTTATGCCTCTCGACAACTCAAAGAATATGAGAGAAACTATCCTACTCATGATCTAGAGTTGGCGGTACCGTTTTCGCACTAAAAATTTGGAGGCATTGCTTGTATGGGGAGAAAGTGGAGATCTTTACGGATCATAAAAGCCTCAAATATATCTTCACTCAAAAGGAACTCAATATGAGACAACGATGTTGGCTTGAACTGTTGAAAGATTATGATCATACCATCCAATACCATCCTGGAAAAGCGAACGTGGTAGCTGACGCATTGAGTAGAAGATCATATGCGAGTACGAGTCCGATATTGACAACACAAATGCCCATTTTGTGTGACTTGCAAAGGATGGAGATAGAGTTAAAAACTCTAGGGACCCATGTGATGATGGTAAATATACGAGTAGAACCGTCTTTAATTGATAAAGTTAAAGTTGCTCAAGTTATAGATCTGGAGCTGATGCTTATGAGGAAGAAAGTGCAAGAAGGTGCTATGCCTGAAGCAAGAATCGATGAAGAAGGAATACTTCGAGTCAACTCCAGACTTTGTGTTCCTAACGACCCTGATTTAAAGTATAAAATCATGATGGAGGCGCACAACACACCGCTTTGCAATCCATCACAGGGAGTACCAAAATGTATCGTGATCTTCGCCATACATTTTGGTGGAGCAATATGAAGAGAGATAATTTGTTTATCTCAAGGTGTCTAACTTGTCAATGAGTCAAGGCGGAGCATCAGGTACCAAAAGGTCCATTGCAACCACTTGAAATTACAGAATGGAAGTGGGAGCACATTACCATAGATTTCGTTACTAGTCTTCCCAAGGTTTCTCAAGGCATAGATGCAATTTGGGTCATTGTTGATAGATTGACCAAGTCTGCTCATTTCTTACCAATATGAGAAACTTATACACTTGAACATCTTGCTCGTATGTACATAAACGAGATTGTAAGACTACATGGTATGCCAGTATCCATAGTTTCTGATCGAGACCGAAGATTCACTTCATGATTTTGGGTTAGTTTGCAAAAAGCTATGGGCACGAACTTACGATTTAGTTCGGCATATCATCCTCAGACGGACGGACAATCAGAGAGGACTATTCAAACTCTTGAAGATTTATTAAGACTCCGTGTCCTTGACTTCAAGGGAAGTTGGGACAAGTTCTTACCATTGGTGGAGTTTTCATACAACAATAATTATCAAGCAAGTATTGGCATGGCTCCATTCGAAGCGTTGTATGGAAGAAAGTGTCGTTCTCCAGTATGCTGGGATGAGGTGGGTGAAGCAACGTTGTTGGGACAAGAGTTGGTACGTATGACTACGAAAAAGATTCAAACGATCCGGCAACGTATAAAAACCTCACAAGATCGACAAAAGAGTTATGCTGATCTTTGTCGAAAGGACGTGGAATTTGATATTGGAGATCATGTGTTATTACGTGTTGTTCCATGGAAAGGAATTACGAGATTTGGAAAGAGAGGAAAGCTCAATCCTCGATTCATTGGCCCATTTTTAATCCTCGATCGAGTAGGAACTATGGTGTATAGACTCGCTTTACCGCCAAGTATGTCTCGTGTTCATAAAGTTTTTCACATATCCATGTTACGTAAATATGTGGAAGACCCAAACAACATTATTGAGTTAGAACTGGATGAAATAGCGGAAGATTTGACGTATGAAGAGGTTCATGTTCAAATCTTGGATAAGAAGGAACATATTCTACGCTCCAAGGTTATACCTCAAGTTAAAGTTTTGTGGAGAAACCACGATGTTGAGGAAATAACCTGGGAGTTAGAATCTGAAATGAAATCAAGATATCCTTACCTTTTTGACATACCAGGTACGTACCCTTATTTTGAGGGCAAAATTTTATAAGAAGGGGAGGTTGTAAGACCCCAACTTTTTAAATAAAGATGATTTTTCTATAAATATTATTTTTAAATATTATGGAATGAATTTGATATAATGTTATAGTTGTGTGTAATATTTATAAATTTTGCAAATTACGCAAGTTGTTATAAAATATTCATTTGGTCGGGGAATATTCTTTTTATTGGGGAATATTCGTACGACGACATAATCATTGGTGGACCCCACAACGGAATTATTGTCGGAGTTAGAAAACGACAAAAATATTTTTATGAAAATAACGGAGGAAGAGTTCCTGTTAACATTGTTGGAATACCTGGTGGTTAAAATACAGTAACACGCGTTGTTGCACAGTAGCACACGGTATTGCACATTATTTTTTGAATTATTGATTCTTACGTAATAAGACACTACTCAATAATTGTTATAGTAATTACTGTTTAATATTTTATTGATTCAATAATTGCTACGTTGATATTTTTGATTCAATAATTGTCATTACACAGTATTTCAAATTTTCAAATCAATAATTCATTTAAATATATTATTATAATATTATATTATAGTAGTATGATGTGATTATATGATAGCATGTTTGTTATATATATAATTTGAATGGTAACATTATTATAGTAAATTCATGGTATAAAAGTAAAATGAGGTGGAAGAGAACAATTTGAATTTGAATTCTGATGATGTAAGCGATGATGTCATTTGATCGATGATGTAAGAAATGATGTCATATGATCGATGATGTAAGCAATGATGTCATAAATTATGGCAAAAAGACTATTTTACCCTTACTCTACCAAGCTTATAAATAGAAGCTCATTCCTTCATTATTTTTCACGAATTCACTAAAGATATTGTGACGCCCCCAAAATAGGTATACATCACCTATTCTGAGACGCCAAATACATGGTACAGAATACAAATATAATCTTTAATATACAACAAGAGAGCTGTGAGTTTTAATACAAATATTGTCTTCTAGACAATATCCACTCTCAGAATAAGTCCTCATTACATTTATTATCACACTATTTAACAGAATAGTGAGGACTACTAATACTATCATCTGGACCGTCACTCCATTCCCAGACTAGTCCCTATTTACGTTCTCATTTCTGAAGAGAACAATGAAAGAAAGGGTGAGCTCAACTAGCCCAATAAGAAATATTATGACTAAGATAATGCAGAATAAATTATCATTAGCCTTCAACAATGTTAAACTGATAAAATACAATAGATATCAAGTTTAACTGTAGCGGAACAAGCAATCCATTAAAAGAGTCAAGTAGAGAATAAAATCTACTATCTTTTATGATTTAAAAAGGTTTTTCATCATTTTTTTATCGCTAAAACTTAGCTTAATAAATAATCCACATCATCCCTGCACTACGGCTAAGGATATTCATCAGGGTCACGACCATAAATTATCCATGCACTACGGGCCAAGGATATTCGTGTATTCATCAATGGTCATGATCGTGACAACAGCTATCCATCAATGCACTACGGGCCAATGAGGACTTTTACCACATCATTTGTAACATTACGGTCATGATTACACCGAATAATTCCTGGTTATAATCATACCAAGTCCATCTATGAACTACAGGCCACAGATGACTTTCAAAAAAAATATAAACACGAGGATGATGACAATGATATAAGAATTCAATAAAACAAGTTCAAGAATTAATTTATTCAGGAACTAATAACGTCCATGTTGTTAACATGATACTTCTTTGTAGAGAAAAATTCAAGAATGCTCAGAAGAATATTTTCATGAAAAGATACTGGATGAAGCGCAAATATCAAGGATATTCCACTAATTTCATGGAGTATAGAAGTCAAAACTTTAACCAACTGAATATAATAAAGAATGGAATAACAAAAGAAATCCCCGAGCTGCGATAGACCGCGCTGGCGGTGTTATTCCAATAGAATAAAAAATAACGGAACCAGGTTCGGCGTAAAACGCACAGACAGGATATTCTAACGGATATTCTAACGAGAATAATATAGATAGGATATTCAAATGAACCAAAAAAAAGAGCCCACCGTAGTAAAAACGCATGAACGGATATATTCAAAATGTAATAAAAAATGATAATGAAACCAGTCCTGTAAAAGCGCACAACAGGATATTCCAACGAGAATAATAAAGAATGGAATAACAGAAGTTCTCTTCATGAATACAAAAGAAATAATACCCCTTACCGTAAAAAAAATTGGATATAGGAGTAGTGAAGTAGCAGAACACTTTTCTTCTTTCTCTCTATAGTTTCTCTCTCTAGAGTTTCAGTGAATTCGTAAAAAATAATGAAGGAATGAGCTTTTATTTATAGAAGAATGGACTGTATAGTAACTAATTCATGAACGGTCCTGATTGATTTACTTTTAATCGGACGGTCTATATTGATTTACTATAAAATATTCTAATAAAAAAAAAACTTTTAAATAAAATATTATATATATATCACATGCTCCTTTCTTAAATTCACAGGATTCAATCCAGTGATATTACTTGCTCCATCAGTCAAAAGTTACATAATTATATATATATATATATATATATATATATATAATAATGATATAATGCTCCATTCCACTCCACCAATTTGATGACTAAGACATGTGCTTAGTAATAATCATTCACAGGATGCACCCATGATTCCCCCACTAATTCTTCTTTAACCACTAATGCCACTTCATTTATTATATATATATATATATATAATATTAATCATTATACTTATATCATATATCTACACATATAATTCTAACTTTTCGTGAACACCAAAATCTTCCACCAAAATCATATCATCCAACTTTTCCACCAAAATCATATCATCCAACTGTAGGCCCCCACAATTATAATTATATATATAATAAATAACTTTCTACCGATTATTTAAAAAAATAGGTAAATGGGGGTCAAAATAATACGCCAATATTTATAACAAATACTTCATAAAAATCCCTTCAATAATTTTAACCACACTTATCATCATTATTACAATTCACAATATTAATCGACCAGGTCGTTTCCAAGAAAGAGGGGGCTTCCAATAAGGATTTCTCCCAATTGGCGCGCAATTAGGTGACCAAACCTCTCCTTGGCAGAACTTCTAGACATCGTTAATAGTGCAAATAATAATATTAATAACTCTGTCATCTCAATTATTGATTTAATAATATATAAAATATCGACAATAATTGAATAAAACTGAATGACTTCTCACGTAAGCATCAATAATCAATATCGTATTGCTACTATGCAACCACGCCAGATTCATCAGTACTTTACTACCGAGTAGTTCAACAGTATTTACAGTAAAACTTCCGCCGTTATTTTCAATAAATATTTTTGTTGTTTTCTCAATCCGACAATAATTCTATTGTGGGGTCCACCAATGATTATGCCATCGTACGAATATTCCCTGACCAATCGAATATAATATAACAACTTGCGTACTTTGCAAAATTTCTAAATATTACCCACAACTATAACATTATATCAAATTCATTCCATAATATTAAAAATGATAATTATAGAAAATTCATCTTTATTAAAAAGTTGGGGTCTTACAACCTCCCCTTCTTATGAAATTTCGCCCTCGAAATTAGGGTACGTACCTGGTATGTCGAAGAGGTAAGGATACATTGATTTCATTTCAAATTCTAACTCCCAGGTCATTTCCTCAACATCGTGGTTCCTCCATAAAACTTTGACTTGAGGTATAACCTTGGAGCGTAGAATATGTTCCTTCTTATCCAAGATTTGAACATGAACCTCTTCATACGTTAAATCTTCCGCTATTTCGTCCAGTTCTAACTTAATAATGTGGTTCGGGTCTTTCACATATTTATGTAACATGGATATTGAAAAACGTTATGAACACGAGACATACTTGGCGGTAAAATGAGTCTATAGGCTACAGTCCCTACTCGATCGAGGATTAAAAATGGGCCAATGAATCGAGGATTGAGCTTTCCTCTCTTTCCAAATCTCGTAACTCCTTTCCATGGAGCAACACGTAACAACACATGATCTCCAATATCGAATTCCACGTCCTTTCGATGAATATCAGCATAACTCTTTTGTCGATCTTTTGAGGTTTTTATACATTGTCGGATCGTTTGAATCTTTTTCGTAGTCATACGTACCAACTCTGGTCCCAACAACATTGCTTCACCCACCTCATCCCAAATCTTTGGGAAACGATACTTTCTTCCATACAACGCTTCGAATGGAGCCATGCCAATACTTGCTTGATAGCTGTTGTTGTAGGAAAACTCCACCAATGGTAAGAACTTGTCCCAACTTCCCTTGAAGTCAAGGACACAGAGTCTTAATAAATCTTCAAGAGTTTGAATAGTCCTCTCTGATTGTCCGTTAAATGCGTCTGAGGATGATATGCCGAACTAAATCGTAAATCCGTGCCCATAGCTTTTTACAAACTAACCCAAAATCGTGAAGTGAATCTTGGGTCTCAATCAGAAACTATAGATACTGGCATACCATGCAGTCTTACAATCTCGTTTATGTACATACGAGCAAGACGTTCAAGTGTATAAGTTTCTCGTATTGGTAAGAAATGAGCAGACTTGGTCAATCTATCAACAATGACCTAAATTGCATCTATGCCGTGAGAAACCTTGGGAAGACCAGTAACGAAATCCATAGAAATGTGCTCCCACTTTCATTCTGGAATTTTAAGTGGTTGTAATGGACCTTTTGGTACTTGATGTTCCGCCTTGACTCGTTAACAAGTTAGACACCTTGAGATAAACTGTGCTATCTCTCTCTTCATATTTTCCCACCAAAATGCATGTCGAAGATCATGATACATTTTGGTATTCCCAGGATGGATTGCAAACGGTGTGTTGTGCACCTCCATCATGATTTTATATTTTAAATCAGGGTTGTTAGGAACACAAAGTCTAGAGTTGACTCGAAGTATTCCTTCTTCATCGATTCTTGCTTCCGGCATAACACCTTCTTGTACTTTCTTCCTCATATACAGCTCTAGGTCTGTAGCTTGAGCAGCTTTAACTTTATCAATTAAAGTCGATTCTACTCGTATATTCTCCATCATCACGTGGGTCCCTGGAGTCTTTATCTCTATCTCCATCCTTTGTAAGTCATATAAAATGGGCCTTTGCGTTGACAATATCGCACTCGTACCTGCATATGATCTTCTACTCAATTCGTCAACTATCACGTTTGCTTTTCTAGGATGGTATTGGATGGTATGATCATAATCTTTCAACAGTTCAATCCAACGTCACTGTCGCATGTTGAGTTCGTTTTGAGTGAAGAAATATTTGAGGCTTTTATGATCCGTTAAGATCTCCACTTTCTCCCCATACAAGTAATGCCTCCAAATTTTAAGTGTGAAGACACAGCTGCAAACTCTAGATCATGAGTAGGATAATTCCTCTCATATTCTTTGAGTTGTCGAGAGACATAGGCTATGACTTTCCCATGTTGCATGAGAACACATCCTAACCCTTTGCCTGAAGCATCACTGTAGATGTCAAATCCCTTCGAGGCAGATGGTATTGTCAGAACAGGTGCTGAGATGAGTCTTTTCTTGAGTTCTTGAAAACTCTTCTCACATTCCTCGTTCCAATCGAATTTTGTATCTTTTCGAGTCAGCTGAGTTAAGGGAGTAGCGATTCGAGAAAACCCTTCTACGAATCTCTGATAATAACCAGCTAAGCCGAGAAAGCTACGTACTTCGGTCACTGATTTGGGTTGCTCCCAACTTTGAATAGCTTCAATCTTTGTTGGGTCAATAGATATTCCATGACTTGATACTACGTGCCCAAGGAATGCTACTTCCTCAAGCCAGAACTCGCATTTCTTCAACTTGGCATAAAGCTTATATTCACGAAGCTTTTGGAGTATAAACCTCAAGTATTGCTCATGATCTTCACAACTTTTGGAATAAATAAGGATGTCATCAATAAAGACGACCACAAAGTGATCCAAATATTCCTTGAATACTCGGTTCATCATATCCATGAAGGCAGCAGGAGCATTAGTCAATCCAAAAGACATGACTAAGAATTCATAATGCCCGTACCGAGTTCTGAAAGCCGTCTTTGGAATGTCATCAATTCTAATCTTCAATTGGTGATATCCAGAACGAAGATCAATCTTTGAAAAGAATTTGGCGCCTTGCAACTGGTCAAACAGGTCATCAATATGTGGCAATGGGTACCTATTTTGATGGTGACATGATTCACTCCTCGATAATCAATACAAAGTCACATACTCCCATCTTTCTTTTTCACGAATAGAACAGGAGCACCCCAAGGAGACGTACTAGGACAAATGAAACCGATGTCTAACAATTCCTGTAGTTGGGTCTTTAACTCCTGAAGTTCAATAGGAACCATTCGATATGGGACTTTAGAAATAAGTTTTGTACCGGAGTTCAAGGTCGATACAAAAAATTCAATTTCACGCTCTGGGGTAGGCCGAAAGTTCTTCGAGAATACGTCACAAAATTCATTAACAATAGAAATATCATTCAAAAGCGGCGTATTTTGTTTAGATCCGTGACATGAGCTAAGAAAGCTTGACATCAGTTTTTCAATAAACGAATAGCTTTATGGCTTGAGATGACAGTGATTGATTTTAATGGTTTAGTTGCTTGAATTCACATAATAGGTTAGTTAGGAATATGAAAGCTAACAACCTTACAAAAACAATCAATTTTTGCATGATGAGTAGTTAACCAATTAATCCCTAGAATTACGTCAAATGCAAGTATTTTCAATAAAATAAGATCGACAGGTAATGTGAGGGTACCGATTTGAACCAAACAAGACTCATAAACAGTGGATGTAATGAAGGTTTCTCCCAACGGAGTTTCAACAGAGATAAGTCGAGGTCCAATTTCTCCTGAGTCAAATTTAAGCGTTGAAGCGCAGGTAGGAGAAATAAAAAATGGGTAGAACCAGGTATCAAATAAGGTATATACTTCACTAGAGTTTATGATAAGCTTACCGTGATGACCTCGTTTGGGTTCCTTGCTTTACGGAGGTCACAACAAACGCTCTCCCTTGAACTCTAGGTTTTGTCTTTATGCAGAGGACCTTTGATGCCTCCATCCCAATTTGGACTTGTCTTGATGCATGATGACGAATCGGGCCAGTGACCTTATCTTCCATAATTGTAACATGCTTTGGATGGCATCGCGCAGTTTGGACTGATGTGTCCCTCTCCTCCACATTTGAAGCAAATAATAGGTGGTCGTTCTCCTTCCTTAACGACAGGTGCTGATGCTGACGTCTTTGCATCATTGTTGAATCTCCTCTTTTTGAAATGTCCATTCTTATTATTTTGGCCATGGTTACCACCGAAGTGGTTACCATTTACAGCATGTTGATTCCTCCACGCTTATTGTCACCACTTCGATGACTGTTATCACTGGTATTATCATTTTGCCGACTGATCTCTTTTGGTTGGGTTGACTCATTATCGCGCTCCAATAACTGAGACCTATTAACAACATCTGAATACAAACAAAGTTTATGAGAGATAAGATATTGACGTATCTCGGGTTTCAAACCTCTTAGAAACATTCGCGTCATTCTCTCCTCATTATCAACCAAATGAGACGCAAACCGGGAAAACTCAGTAAACTTGGCTTCATACTGTGACACGGACATGTTGTTTTGCTCCAGCTTGATGAACTCTACCTCTTTCATGTGACGAATAATTTTGGGAAAGTACTTGTCGTTGAACAGTTCTTGGAACTTCTCCCAAGACATCTTCATCTGGCGGAGTTGAGTACACTTCTGATTCCCACCAATGTCTGTCTCTGCCGCATGACATGAAGGTGGCAAAGGGAACCTTTTGCTCCTCGGAGCATCCCAAGACATCAAATATCTTGTTGATCTGCTTTATCCATGCCTCTGTCTTAACTGATTTTGGCTCTCCAAAAAACTCCGCTGGTCCCACTTCCTTGAACTGCTTAGCAGTGACCGTCCGAGAGTTGCCAGTGTTTCCACATGCACTTTGGACAAGAGCCGCTTTTGCCTGATGTTGCATGAATTGCATAAAGCCTCTGAACATTCCATCATTCATCATCTGGTCCATGTTGTTGTTTGCCTGAGGATTGTCGCCTTCCTGATGCACATTATCCTGATTATTGATCTGTGGAGACTCAACGGTCTCCTGTGCTCCATTGATGTTCTCAACATTCTCGGATGTCATTTTCAAATACTTCCACAAAACAAGGGTTAATTAACATATCACATATTATCCCTATACACTGACCGACCAATTAAATACCAAATAAACTTAGGTAGGTCATACTAGCGAAGGAATTCCCCGTCTCTCCCCTCCTAGTTCTTGTCTCACATCTTAGCCAGGGATCATATCCCTAAGCTTTGATACCAACTGTGACGCCACCAAAATAGGTATACATCACACATCTTGAGTCGCCAAATACATGGTACAAAATTCAAATACAACTTAATAATACAACTGTCGTAAAAAATACGACAAAACGTAAACTGAGAGTTTAATAAGAATATTGTCATCTAGACAATATCCACACTCAAAAGAGTCCTCTTTACATTTATTTTCACACTATTTAATAGAATAGTGAGGACTACTAAAACTATCGTCTGGACCGTCACTCCGTTCTCCGACTAGTCCTGTCTATGTTCTCATTTCATGAAGAGAATAGTGAAAGAAAGGGTGAGCTTAACTAGCCCGATGAAAAATATTATGACTAAGATAATGCAGAATAAATTATCATTAGCCTTCAACAATGTTAAACTGATAAAATATAACAAACATCAAGTTTAACTGCAGCGGAACAAGCAATCCATCAAAAGAGTCAAGTAGAGAATAAAATCTACTATCTTTTATGATTTAAAAGGTTTTTAATCACTTTTATCGGCCGAGACTCGACAATAAATAATCCACATCATCCACTTTTCTGACCAAGGATATTCATTAGTATCACAACCACAAATTATCCATGCACTACGGCCAAGGATATTCGTGTATTCATCAATGGTCATGATCATGCCAACAACTGTCCATCAATGCATTACGGGCCAATGAGGATTTTTTCCACATCATTTGTAACATTACGGTCATGATTACACCGAATAATCCCTGGTCATAATCATACCAAGTCCATCTATGCACTACAGGCCACAGATGACTTTCAACATAATATAAACATGAGGATGATAACTATGATATAAGAATTCAATAAAACAAGTTCAAGAATTAATTTATCCAGGAACTAATAACGTCCAAATTGTTAACATGATACTTCTTTGTAGAGTAAAACTCAAGAAAGCTCAGAAGAATATTTCTATGAAAAGATACTAGATGAAGCGCAAATATCAAGGATATTCCACAGATTTCATAGAGTATAGAAGTCAAAACTTTAACCAACTGAGTATAATAAAGAATAGGATAACAAAAGAAATCACCAGGCATGCGATAGACCGCACAGACAGGTTATTCCAATAGAATAATAAATAATGGAACCAGGTCATGAGCAAACGCACAGACAGGATATTCGAACAGAATAATAAATAATGGAACTAGGTCATGCGTAAACGCACAGACAGGATGTTCCAACAGAATAATAAATAACGAAATCAGGTCATGCGTAACGCACCGACAGGATGTTCCAACAGAATAATAAAAATGGAATAATAGAAGAATTTCACCATGTATGCGGTACTTCGCATAGATAGGTTATTCCAACATAATGATAAAGAATGGAATAACAGAAGAATTTCACCAAGTATAGGTAGCTAGCACAGATACTGGTTATTCCAACAGAATAATAAATAATGGAATAACAGAAGTTCTCTTCATGAATAAGAAAGAAATAATACCCCTTACCTTAGTAGGAAATTGGATACCGTAATATTGTAGTAACAGAAGATTCTTCTTCTTTCTCTCTTATTCTCTCTATTCTTTCTCGCTCTATAGTTGTAAGACCCCAACTTTTTAATAAAGATGAATTTTCTATAATTATCATTTTAAAATATTATGGAATGAATTTGATATATTGTTACAGTTGTGGGTAATATTTAGAAATTTTGCAAAGTACGCAAGTTGTTATATTATATTCGATTGGTCGGGGAATTCGTGAAAAATAATTAAGGAATGAGCTTCTATTTATAAGCTTGGTAGAGTAAGGGTAAAATAGTCTTTTTGCCATAATTTATGACATCATTGCTTACATCATCGATCATATGACATCATTGCTTACATCATCGATCAAATGACATCATCGCTTACATCATCGATCATATGACATCATTGCTTACATCATCGATCAAATGACATCATTACTTACATCATCCTTCCGATGACATCATTGCTTACCTCATTGTTCCGATGACATCATCGCTTACATCATCAGAATTCAAATTCAAATTGTTCTCTTCCACCTCATGTTACTTTTTTTCCAATTTCTATCCGTTGGAAAATGACTTATCACATGAAATGTATTTAGACACATAGTAGTGAATATGCATGCTGATATTACTTGATAAAAAATATTCAACATAACAAATGTTAGTATTAAACCATGCTGAACATAATGATGTGAAAAAAAAATTGACTTTTGAAACAATCAAATTAGTACCCTTTACTGTCATTTCTTATCCTATCTGCGGACAAATGAGTAAAGGTAGAAAAGCAAAACAATCCTGGTAATTAGACTACACTTACGGATTTTTTACTGTGATGATAATGCATGTAGGATGTATATGACTGTGTACAGGTGTGCTACTGAATGGCCACCTAGTCATGCCTATGTGCATGTGGATAGTCCCATTTACAAAGGGGGCTATGGCAAAATTTTCCAAAATATAGGTATTGGATAATCATGCATTTTTAATTCTACTGTAGACGTATGTTAAAACAATGCATGAATGCATGTAATCATAAAATGCATTTTGAAAAGCTCAAGGTAAGAATTTACCACACTCTTTTTGAGGTGATTTGGAGATTTGTTGTCTAGATATTATGGATCTGGATCAGTCGAGTAGTTCCCGTAGGACTACTTCTGGTGTACGGAGGAGGGCTTAGCCTCAACGCCGGTCTGTCAGACAGCCTTGTCGTTTGGTGGAGGCGGTGATACGTCCTATTCGGGTTGGAGTGCCGAATGTCAAGGACGAGGAGGAGGATGCACCGATCGAGGTTCTACTCTGTTATGCGTGTTCCCGTAGGGAATTACCGGTATTCATGTGGCGAACCCGGATCTTACGGGTGACTTGAGTAAGCATCCTTGAAAGATACCGCATGCAAACGAGGTATGAAGTTAGATCTTTAATCTTCCGTATTTCTTATTGTTGAGGAGTCAATGATTCTGATGTTGATCTGCATTTGATGTAGGTTCCTGGCTTCACACAGCCTCGAAGGAACTGGTTTAGCATCCACTCTATGTATCAGGCTTTGCATGATGACTACAGAGCGATTGTACATGGATGGGGATTTGGGAAGTTCTTCTCCATTCTTCCCAATAGCTGTCCCTGGGGTTACCTCAGAGCATTGTCTGAGCGGTGGTTTCACCAGACTTAGTCACTCCATTTGCTGGACTGTGAGGTGATGATGACGTCGATGGATTGGCGATTTATCACAGGTATGGAGTTTGGAGGGGATCTAGTGCCTTGTACGACGGATATTACCCCTACTGCCGTCAGATCCTTGTTGGGAGTTCCATGGAGGCGCTTCGGCGGGGATCTGATAAATGACGGGTCCTTTGAGCGTAGATGCTATGAGCGGACTGTTGAGTGAGCCCATACCCGATGATGTGAGAGTCAGGGATCGCATTCTTCGGTGATTGTTCCTGATGATCATTAGGGGCTGCTTCATAGCAGATAATTCCTCTATGGTGTCCTTCGCTTTGATCAGCGCCACTCGACACGTGGACCGTATAGGAGAGTATGATTGGGGTTCCTATACCTTTGCCTACTTCCTCAAGGGAATGCGCATGCGATTGCAGGGCTTGACCGAGGCGTGGTTAGGATTCTACCCATTTCTGTTGGTGAGTGTTTCTCTTGTCTTTTCCCATATATAGGTTAAGAGTGCTGACTGAGATGTTGCCTTTGTGTTGGCAGTTTTGGGCCTATGAGAGGCTTCCCTATTTGCGTCATGTGAGCGTGCTAGGCTTAGATTCCTATCCACGAGGATGGAGATAGCATCATTCCATACTGGCGGAGGTCCCTGTTGCTGAGGGTTTCACTCATTGTCTCCTACAGCTGGAGTTGTTGACAGTGGATGTCATCACATGGATTCCCTACTCTGGAGAGCATTTGGGAGTTAGATTTGAGGATGGGTACCCGACGGGAGTAAAGTACGTCATTTCCACCCGCAGGATTCCTCTCTTCACAGATGGAGGATGAGAGCTCTATTTAGCAGAGCGTGCTATCAGGAGCACTACAAGAGAGATCCGTATACCGATCTTGCCTCCTGCCAGGCGTTATTGGCCTGTTTCGCAGTCACCCGTCATTAACATCTCATTGATGGGGATTGACAATTTTACATTGTCGATTATTGTGACGCCCCAAAATAGGTATACATCACCTATATACGAGTCGCCAAATACATGGTACGAGAAAATAAAGACAATCTTAAATATACAACATGAAATTTGTGAGTTTTAATACAAATATTATCTTCTAGACAGTATTAAAACTAAAAATAAGTCATCAAAACATTTATTAACACACTATTTCATAGAATAGTGAGGACTACTAATGCTATCGTCTGGACCATCACTCCGTTCCCCGACTAGTCCTCATTACGTTCTCATTTCAAGAGAACAATGAAAGTAAAAGGTTTGACTCAACTAGCCCAAGAAGAAATATTATGACTAAGATAATGCGAATAAATTATCATTAGCCTTCAATAATGTTAAACCGATAAAATACAATAAACATCAAGTTTAAGCTGCGGTGAACAAACAATCCATAAAAAGAGTCAAGTAGAGAATAAAATCTACTACCTTTTATGATTTAAAAGGTTTTCATCACTTTTATCGCCGAGACTAAAACAATAAATAATCCACATCATCCACACTTTTCTGACGAGGATATTCATTAGTATCACAACCACAAATTATCCATGCACTACTGACTTTAAGGATATTAGTGTATTCATCAATGGTCATTATCATGCCAACAAGCTGTCCATCAATGCACTACGGGCCAATGAGGACTTTTACCACATCATTTGTAACATTATGGTCATGATTATACCGAATAATCCCAGGTCATAATCATACCAAGTCCATCTATGCACAACAGGCCACAGATGACTTTCAACATAATATAAGCATGAGGATGATGACAATGATAAAAGAATTCAATAAAACAAGTTCAAGAATTAATTTATCCAGAATTCAATAACGTCCAAATTGTCAACATGATACTGCTTTGTAAAGTAAAATTCAAGAATGCTCAGAAGAATATTTCAATGAAAAGATACTGGATGAAGCGCAAATATTAAGGATATTCCACTAATTTCATGGAGTATAAAAGCCAAAACTTTAACCAACTGAGTATAATAAAGAATGGAATAACAAAAGAAATCACTAGGCCTGTGATAGACCGCATAGGCAGGTTATTCCAACAGAATAATAAATAACGGAACCAGGTCCGGCGTAAACGCATGCATGAGGATATTCAACGAGAATAATACAGACGGAACCCGGTCCCAAGAAAACGCATGCATGAGGATATTCCAACGAATAATAAAGAATGTAATAATGAAGAATTTCACCAAGTATAAGGTAGTCCTCGTATCTGGGTTATTCCAATGAATAATAAAGAATGGAATAACAGAAGTTCTCTTCATGAATACAAAAGAAATAATACCCCTTACCATAAAAGAAACTGGATATAGGAGTAGTGAAGTAGCAGAACGCTTTTCTTCTTTCTCTCTATAGCTTCTCTCTCTAGAGTTTCAGTGAATTCGTAAAAAATAATGAAGGAATGAGCTTCTATTTATAGAAGAATGGACTGCATAGTAACTAATTCATGAACGGTCCCGGTTGATTTACTTTTAATCGGACGTTCATATTGATTTACTATAAAATATTCTAATAAAATAAAAACTTTTAAATAAAATATTATATTATACATATATATAATAATGATATAATGCTCCATTCCACTCCACCAATTTGATGACTAAGACATGTGCTTAGTAATAATCATTCACGGGATGCACCCATGATTCCCCCACTAATTCTTCTTTAACCACCAATGTCACATTCATTTATTATATATATATATAATATTAATCATTATACTTATATAATATATCTACACATATAATTCTAACTTCCCGTGAACACCAAAATCATATCATCCAACTTTTCCACCAAAATCTATCATCCAACTGTGGGCCCCCACAATTATAATTATATATATACTAAATAACTTTCTACCGATTATTTAAAAAAATAGGTAAATGGGGGTCCAAATAATACGCCAATATTTATAACAAATACTTCTTCAAAATCCCTTCAATAATTTTAACCACACTTATCATCATTATTACAATTCACAATATTAATCGACCAGGTCGTTCCCAGGAAAGAGGGGGCTTTCCAATAAGAATTTCTCACCTCTCATTGGCAGAATTTCTAGACATCGTTAATAGTGCAAATAATAATATTAATAACTCTGTCATCTCAATTATTTATTTAATAATATATAAAATATCGACAATAATTGAATAAAACTGAATGATTTCTCACGTAAGCATCAATAATCAATACCGGTAATGCTCTTATGCAACCACGCCATTCATTGTACTTTTACTACTAGGTAGTTCAACAGTATTAACGGTAAAACTTCCACCGTTATTTTCAATAAAATATTTTTATCATTTTCTCAATCTGACAATAATTCTGTTGTGGGGTCCACCAATGATTGTGCCGTCGTACGAATATTCCCTGCTAAAACGAATATTCCCCGACCAATCGAATATAATATAAAAACTTGCGTACTTTTCAAAATTTCTAAATATGACCCACAACTATAACATTATATCAAATTCATTCCATAATATTTAAAAATGATAATTATAGAAAATTCATCTTTATTAAAAAGTTGGGGTCTTACAGCTCTCCCTTGAACTACCGGTTTTGTCTTGTCTGGGACGACCTTTGATGCCTCCATCCCAGTTGGACTTGTCTTCGGTGCACGAATAATAAATAATAGAACCAGGTCCGGCGTAAAATTCACAGACAGGATATTCCAACATAATAATAAAGATTTAAACGGTCCCAAAGCGTAAACGCATGCAGACGGGATATTCAAATGAAATAATAAAGAATGGAATAACAGAATAATTTCACCAAGTATAGGGTAGTCCTTGTATACTGGTTATTCAAACAGAATAATAAAGAATGGAATAACAGAAGTTCTCTTCATGAATACAAAAGAAATAATACCCCTTACCGTAAAAGAAACTGGATATAGGAGTAGTGAAGTAGCAGAACACTTTTCTTCTTTCTCTCTATAGTTTCTCTCTCTAGAGTTTCAGTGAATTCGTAAGAAATAATGAAGGAATGAGCTTCTATTTATAGAAGAATGGACTGTATAGTAACTAATTCATGAACGGTCCCGATTGATTTACTTTTAATCGGACGGTCCATATTGATTTACTATAAAATATTCTAATAAAATAAAAACTTTTAAATAAAATATTATATATATATATATATATATATATATATATATATATATATCACATGCTCCTTTCTTAAATTCACGGGATTCAATCCCGTGATATTACTTGCTCCATCAGACAAAAGTTACATAATTATTATATATATATATATATATATATATATATATATATATATATATATAATGATATAATGCTCCATTCCACTCCACCAATTTGATGACTAAGACATGTGCTTAGTAATAATCATTCATGGGATGCTCCCATGATTCCCCCACTAATTCTTCTTTAACCACCAATGTCACATTCATTTATTATATATATATATATATAAATAATATTAATCATTATACTTATATAATATATCTTCACATATAATTCTAACTTCCCGTGAACACCAAAATTTTCCACCAAAATCATATCATCCAACTTTTCCACCAAAATCATATCATCCAACTGTGGGCCCCCACAATTATAATTATATATATACTAAATAACTTTCTATCGATTATTTAAAAAAATAGGTAAATGGGGGTCCAAATAATACGCCAATATTTATAACAAATACTTCATAAAAATCCCTTCAAAAATTTTAACCACACTTATCATCATTATTACAATTCACAATATTAATCGACCGTGTCGTTCCGGGAAAAGAGGGGCTTTCAATAAGAATTTCTTGCTATTAGTGCGATTAGGTGACCAAACCTCTCCTTGGCGTAACTTACTGACATCGTTAATAGTCTGAAATAATAATATTAATAACTCTGTCATCTTAATTATTGATTAAATATTATATAAAATATCGACAATAATTGAATAAAACTGAATGACTTCTCACGTAAGCGTCAACAATCAATACCGTGTGCTACTATACAACCACGCGTATTACTGTACTTTTACTACCGAGTAGTTCAACAGTATTAATGGTAAAACTTCCGCCGTTATTTTCAATAAAATATGTTTGTCGTTTTCTCAATCCGACAATAATTCTATTGTGGGGTCCACCAATGATTGTGTCATCGTACGAATATTCCATGTTAAAACGAATATTCCCCGACCAATCGAATATAATATAACAACTTGCGTACTTTGCAAAATTTCTAAATATTACCCACAACTGTAACAATATATCAAATTCATTCCATAATATTTTAAAATGATAATTATAGAAAATTCATCTTTATTAAAAAGTTGGGGTCTTACAACTATAGAGCGAGAAAGAATAGAGAGAATAAGAGAGAAAGAAGAAGAATCTTCTGTTACTACAATATTGCGGTATCTAATTTCCTACTAAGGTAAGGGGTATTATTTCTTTCTTATTCATGAAGAGAACTTCTGTTATTCCATTATTTATTATTCTATTGGAATAATCCGTATACGCGGTATACCCTATACTTGGTGAAATTCTTCTGTTATTCCATTCTTTATCATTATGTTGGAATAACCTGTTTATCATTAATAAATCAATAATTGATACGACAAATTTATTCATATTATTAAATTGCAATATTTACAATGTCTAGAAGTTCTGTCAAGGAGAGGTTTGGTCACCTAATTGCGCGCCAATAGGGAGAAATCCTTATTGGAAAGCCCCCTCTTTCCTGGGAACAACCTGGTTGTTAAATATTGTGAGTTCTAATATTAATAATGAATAAGTTCGTGTTGATTAAAGATGAATTTGATAGTTTCATTATGTTAGGATTATTTGTGTTAGTAGAAATCGACATCTATTTCTATGATAATTGATGTCTGGAGGTTATATTGTTCAATCGGGTATTCGGGATACTTTTCCTATAGGAGTACTATTCACGAGTTACTATTCACGAGTTACTATTCATGAGTTACTATTCACGACTTACTATTCACGAGTTACTATTTACGAGTTACTATTCACGAGTTATTATTCACGAGTTACTATTCACCCGGACAATATATTTCTTTTCGGTCCAAATTATTTTTTGGTACAATATTATTCCATGAGGAGATGTGCTAATTTTTCAGACCGTTGGTTGAATTTATAATATTAAATCAATATGGATCATTTGGTTTAAAGTTTTAATAGTAAATCAATATGGATCATTTGGTTTAAAGTTTTAATAGTGAATCGGTATGGACCGTTGCTTTAAGTTTTAATATGGACCGTCCGTTTAAAAGTAAATCAATCTGAACCGTTCATGAATTAGTTACTATTCAATCCATTCTCCTATAAATAGAAGCGCATTCCTTCATTATTTCTTACGAATTCACTGAAACTCTAGAGAGAGAAATTATAGAAAGAAAGAAGAAGAGTATTCTGCTACTTCACTACTTCTAAATCCAGTTTCTTCTTTATAAGGTAAGGAATATTATTTGTTGTACCTGTAAGGGGTATTATTTCTTTTGTATTCATGAAGAGAACTTTTGTTATTCCATTCTTTATTATTCTGTTGGAATAACCTGTATACGCGGGCTACCCTATACTTGGTGAAATTCTTCTATTATTCCATTATTTATTATTACATTGGAATAACTTTTGATACGCTGCTACCCTATACTTAGTGAAATTCTTACATTATTCCATTCTTTATTATTTTGTTGGAACATCACAGCTTGGATTATGCTTCGCATGACACAGTTCCGTTATTTATTATTCTGTTAGAACATCGTATACGTGCGTTTCGCATGACCGTTTCCATTAATTATTATTCATTGGAATATTCATGCATGCGTTTTGCACAGCATAACCGTTTCGTTATTTATTATTCTATTGGAATAACCTATCTGTGCGGTCTATCGCATGCCTGGTGAATTCTTTTGTTATCCCAATCTTTATTATACTCAGTTGGTTAAAGTTTTGACTTCTATACTCTATGAAATTAGTGGAATATCCTTGATATTTAAGCTTCATCTAAAGATCTTTTCATGGAAATATTCTTCTGAGCATTCTTGAGTTTTACTCTACAAAGAAGTATCATGTTGACAATTTGGACGTTATTAGTTCATGGATAAATTAATTCTTGAACTTGTTTTATTGAATTCTTATATCATTGTCATCATCCTCATGTTTATATTATGTTGAAAGTCATCTGTGGCCTGTAGTGCATAGATGGACTTGATATGATTATGACCAGGGATTATTCGGTGTAATCATGACCGTAATGTTACAAATGATGTGAGAAAAGTCCTCATTGGCCCGTAATGCATTGATGGACAGTTGTTGGCATGATCATGACCATTGATGAATACACGAATATCCTTGGCCGTAGTGCATGGATAATTTATGGTTGTGATACTAATGAATATCCTTGGCCATAGTGCAGGGATGATGTGGATTATTTATTAAGCTGAGTCTCAGCAATAAAAGTGATGAAAAACCTTTTAAATCATAAAAGATAGTTAAACTTGATATTTGTTATATTTTATCAGTTTAACATTGTTGAAGGCTAATGATAATTTATTCTACATTATCTTAGTCATAATATTTCTTACTGTGCTAGTTGAGCTCACCCTTTCTTTAACTGTTCTCTTCAGGAAATGAGAACGTAGCCGGGACTAGTCGGGGAACGGAGTGACGGTCCAGATGATAGTTTTAGTAGTCCTCACTATTCTGTTAAATAGTGTGAAAATAAATGTAAAGAGGACTCTTTTGAGTGTGGATATTGTCTAGATGACAATATTCTTATTAAACTCTCAGTTTAAGTTTTGTCATATTTTACACGACAGTTGTATTATTAAGTTGTATTTGAATTTTGTACCATGTATTTGGCGACTCAAGATGGGTGATGTATACCTATTTTGGGGGCGTCACAGGGGTTACAACGCCGAAGTTATCAAATGATTGAGTATCCCCGGCGGGGGTCACAACGCACATCTTTCAAACATCCAAGTATCCCCGACGGGGGTCACAACGCACATCTTTCAATCATCAAAGTATTCCCCGACGGGGGTTACAACGCAATACAACCATTGATACACACATCAATGAAGGTCAAGCAACTGTGACGTCATGTCAACCGATGGCAAGTAAACCCATCGAAGCAACCTTCCCCGACAGGGGTTACAACGCAATGCAACCATTGATACACACATCAATGAAGGTCAAGCAACCTTGACGTCATGTCAGCCGATGACAAGTAAACCCATCGAAGTAACCTTCCCCGACGGGGGTTTACAACGCAATGCGACCATTGACACATAGGTACCCGTTGCCTCGCATTGATGACCTGTTTGACCAGTTGCAAGGTGCTACATTCTTTTCAAAGATCGATCTGAAAGTAGTATGCACACAAGCCAATCATGTTTAATGATAAAGCATATACTTTGTAACAATCTTATTCATTTATTAATAAAAAGTATTAATTTATTAAAGGCTTTTAATTATCTACATGATGCTGTTTTATAATATGTGATAAACCCATAGTTTTAAGCAATGCTTTTAGAATAATGATGATGATCATTCTAATGAGATCTAAATTCTTAGAAAGCTTAAAACTAAAATAGTTCCCAGTCATTGGATTACTAAATTGGGGATTAGTGAATCGGGATAGATTGGTACATACGTTGCTTGCTCATTGGATGAGGATGATTGATCTCATGATCATTTGTGTGGAGACACTAAAGCAAGTATGTAGGTGCTTATTAGAGAATAAGTTCATTTGAGCATTGCTCGCTAAGGAATACCTAATCGAGTTTTACTTGCACCATCAATAGGAATATCTCAGTAGTGATAGTAGTACAAGTGATCCTTGGACTTGAGATCATCATAGTATCTTGTGTATGATGAGTTATACTTTGACTTATTCCTTAAGACCCTTAGGGAATATCAAAGGGTATGCTTGGGTATAATAAGTTGTACATGGAGATAATGTATGATCAATAAAGAATCTACCACTTTTATTAAAGAAGAGAATGTCCTATGTGATTCGATAAATGACAACCCATTAGTCCTTGGCGAAGGCGTAATGAAATTAGAAAGGAGTTTCTAATTTGCATTATTTGAGTTGTGCATTTAAGGATCGAAATACATATAATTAAATAAAATAAGACTTGGCGATAATTCCATGTCTTATATTTAATTGGGACATTGTATGGTGGAAGGATTGAATTATACGGTAACTATTTACTCAAAGGTTTTTTAATGATTAATGTTGAAATCTATATTATCTGGAAAGTCGTTGATCATTAGGGAGGCTTATCCCTATTGTAGAATAAATATTATTAATTTAAATAAATTAATTGTTTAATTTATTTATTTAAATAAGATTAGAATTGTTCTAATTGATTTATTCACAACCTAGGTTTAATATGGAGAACCTAAAGGGTCACACCATAAAGGAAGAATAATTATTTAAGAAGTTAATGGCATAATCGTAATAATATATTAAGTATATTTAATTTAATCTATGGTGATAGAATAAATTAAATAGCTTAATATTTATTATTTAATATTTTAGAAATATTAAATATAAATTAATAAGAGGAGTCTTATTAATATTATTACAATTATTATTATTTTAATTTCTAAAAGAGTATAGGAATTAATTTAATATAAGTACTCTCATTTATTCCTAATTGGATTAGGAAGGAAAATTAGTTAAAGGAGTTTAATTAATTATCCCTAATAAGATTAGGGAGCTTAATTAATTAAAAGAATTTAATTAATTAAATAAATCCCAATTCCTTAATTGTTAAGGTTGGTTGCCCACATCTATAAATAAGAGGAGTCTTATTATGGGTGGGGTGGTTGTTGACTTTTACAACATACGTAATATTTCCAATAGTTGGGAGAGTACACCTTTTCTATAGAGATAGAAAAACTAGGGTTTAGCCAACCACCCATCTTCTTGAATCTTTATTTTTCCTTGGTGGATCACCTCTAGAGGCCAAACACTTGGGTGGCTAACGTTGATCAAAGGAAGGAACCAAACCGGTGGATTCAGTTGAACGAAAAGAAAAGGATGGAGGTGAACTTGTACTGAGGAAGCTCGGATCTTCAAGGGTATGTTTTTATTCATCTTTTCATTTAATTAATAATTGTGCATAAAGGGTGATCCAAGTATATGGTTTGTAAATTTTTAAACTCGATTTTTACATCGTTTAGCTTAATTTATGCAATTTGATTGCGTTCTTGAATATTACAAACCTAACGATTGGCATCGAGCCAAAACCTTTATCACGAATTATTAATTGTTTCATATTTGATATGTATATTGATATGTGTTTAGAAAAATTTAATTGGGCATAATTTAGTTGTATAAAAATTATTATAAAAATAAAAAAATAAAAAAAGGGCCGAAATTATTATTTTTCTTCGGAAATCTGTTATATCGCGGAACAATTTTTTTTTTTTTTTCATCCGTGAATCATTACTTAGCAGGAGCATGCAAACTGATTTTTTTTTAAAAGGCATGATCCTATACTTTTAAAAGGAATCAATTTTATAATTCCTGTTTCACGTGCTTGTTAACATGGCATGATTTTTTTTTTTTTTAAAAGAAACAATTAAGTGGAATCCGGCAGCAGAGTTCAAGGGACAAAAGGAATTGGAAGTTATCATGGAATCCACGTGCTTATGTCACGTTAATGACTATATATATACTATATATATATATTCGGTTATTATATATATATATAATAGTTATATATATATTATTCTTAATAATTTTAGAATTAAAATAAAGTTTATTTTAATTTTAAAATAAAAGGTTCATTTAATCTTAAAATAAAAAGTTTATTTTAATTTTAAAATTAAATTTCATGCTAAATAATTAGAGTTAGAATTGGATTTCAAGATAATTAATTAGAGTTGAAATTGGATTCTATTTTTCCTTAAATAAAGGAGTTTATTTTGATATGAAATTAGATTTCATATTATTCAAAAATAAAAAGGTTTATTTGTGAATAGGAAAAAGAATCACCTTTCCTTAAATAAAGGAGTTTATTTAGATATAAAATAAGATTTTATATTATTCAAAATAAATGAGTTTATTTGTGAATAGGAAAGAAAATCCATGTTTCCTTTAATAATTTTTTTATAACATGGAATTGGATTCCATAATTAATTAAAATAAAGGAGTTTATTTTGATTAAAATAAAATAGTTATTTTATTAAAAATTAGATAAATTAAAATAAAATAGTTTTATTTTGATTTAAATTTGGATTAAAATAAAGGTGTTTATTTTGATTCAAAATTAGATTTTATACTAACTAAATTTTGCCCATTAAATGATATCAATATATATATTGAATGTTTATTATTCATAAGATGAATGTTATTTATTGATGTATGGTGATGTGTATGATAATAAATGGGATTGATTATGGACTATTGACGATGTGATTGGATTTTATTTTAGTCGGATGCACGAATGTATGGGTTTTATTAAATGGGGTTCATGTACCTCGTCTTCTCTAATTTTTCTTAATGTAAATTCTATCTCTCTCTATGTACTTCCCTTGATCACGATCAAGGTTTCTATTTATTTTAATTAGTTTTGTAATAGGAATAGTTAGAATTAATTTTGAAAAATTGGAGATCAAGGAAGCAAGGCGCTTGAAGACCCGTTTGTAATGGAGCCCGGTTTTAAATGTAATAGTTATATTTAAATATTATTTCTTGCACCCCTAGGGTTTGACCTTTTGGTTCATTTGGTGGCTCTAGTGAACCAAACTAGAATAAAAGTCCATAATCAATCCAAGTAGAATATAGTATTCTATATGTGCATGCTTATACTATATATATTATATATTATGCAAACATGCTTGTATGTTCATTAATATAACGCGATATTTTATATATATATATATATATGTGTATGCGTCTTGCTAAACAAGATGAGACAAATTAATAACAAACCCCTCAATTTTTTATTAAGTCCTAAGCGTTCAAAGATATTTGGAATATCGAGCGTCAGCTTTCAACATGATAAAATTAATAGAGTATTAAATATTTAATATGAGTTTGTTGTGTCACCACAAGGCAAGTATTAAGTATTTAAGATGTTAATTTATCACATTTGATGCTTACAAAGAAAATTGAACAATATTGTTTTGATTGTGTCACCACAAGGATGATATTTTTCCTTTTTGAATATATGGAGTGCTAGGTCGGACTTAACTTGGATAATTTTGATTCGGATGTGCCACCACTTGATCAAAATAATCTAAGAGGCAAAAGAAAAGGAGTTGCATAGTTGATGTAATTGACAAAAGTTGTCTACCTATTTATTTATATATAGTTTGTTGTATCACCACAAGGCTATATACATTTGAAATGGGATCCTTATTCTCACTAGCAAATCTTTAATTAGATTTTGCTTAAACTATATAAGTGAGGTAATATAGTTTGAAGAAAATAGTGGGAGATACCAATTTAAAACAAGACCTAATTTATTTTGGTAATTAATAAAAGAATGTATGTTAAAATGTTGTTAATTACAAATTCATTTACGAAATTTTACAATGTCTAAAATTACTATCAACTGCGAAACATATTAGATGTTATTTAACCTAATCGTATTAAACGGATTTGTTAAGGAATTTGAGAATAGTTCTCATAGTTGAAAAAGCTATCTTATGTCCTTAATCGCCTATCCTGCAATGGTTTCGAATAATGCCTCGAGGAAGAGATTGCTACTTTTAGAAAGTGGCAAGATGATGCACAAGCTAGCTCGATGCATCATGCTCGCATCCATGAGTAACGAGCTTCAGCCGTCGGCATGAGACTATGGATGCTCCTACTATATTCCCCGCACATCAAGTAGTTGATGGTGAGGAAAGTAGGGACCGATAGATATCGAGATATCAAAGGAGCTCTTCCGATCTAGAATGGCCAATGGCACTATAATCTTGACAAAAATTTCTTAACATAATCAATTTGATTGATCAATTAGGACAATTGGTTTTGTCATGGATGGAGAGTTGAGCCAAGATTTGATCTTGCACTCACTCCGGACTCCTTTCACAATTGTTGTGAATTTTCATATGAACAAGCTAGATATCGACATCGCCGATTTGATTTAACATGTTGAAAAATGTTGAGAGTCACTTTTCAACCAAGAAAGACCAAGTCTTACTGGTAGGGGCCAAAGGATCTTCTGAAAAGAAGAAAGATTCAAAGAAGGTAAATAGAAAGGCAAAATAAAAGATAATAAGAACAAAACTGATTTGGATAGCAAAGGAGTTTGCTTCCACTGCAATAAGCCTGGACACTGGAAAGAAATTGCAAGAAGCATCTTGCAGAGGCTAACCAAAGAAGCTTAGTGAAGATTCGGTTACAATACAGTTTTTTGTTCATGATTGAAATAAAAATTTTTTAAGTCAAGGTTCTACTTGGGTATTGGATACCGACTTTGGTTATCATAAATATAGATTTATGAAGGGACCAAGCAGAAGTAAAAGCTAAACAAATATAAGTAATCCTATATGCGGAAATGTAGCAAAGGTGCCATATTAGCCATAGAAACTTATAGTTTAGCAATGCCTACTGAGCAAATCTATTAAGTCGATAAGTTGTTATTGTATTCCGATTCTTGTTAAAATATTATTTCCATTTTATTGTTGAACAATAAAATTTTTGGTATTATAATTAAGAACAATTGTTGTTCTATTTATAATAATAATGTTTCGTATATAGAACCGAAAGATTACTTAATGGATTTTGTATACTTGACTTTCACGTGAAAAATTATTTTGTAAATTGAACAAACTAGTATAAGAAAAGGAGATGATCATTCAAAGAGTTGAATGTATGTATTTGTTGAAATACAAGTGTGAATTATTTGAAAGGTTCAAAGAATTTAGAAGTGAAACAAATTGGCAAAGTATTAAGATTCTTTGATTAGATCAAGGAACAAATACTTGTGCAATAAGTTTCTAGATCATCTCAAATGGTTTTTCTCATAATGGACACCTCATGATACATAATAATTGATTGATGTATCTGAAAGGAAAAATTATACCTTGTTGAACATGGTACGGTCCAAAATGATTTTACCGACATTCCAGTATCCTTCTAGGATCATGTCCTAGAAATGGTCAGATATCTACTGGAAAAGGTAACCTCAAAATCCACCCCAAGACTCCATAAAAGTTATGGACAGGGAGGATTCCTAATCTTAAGTATGTTAAGTTAAGGGGTTGTCCAACTTATGTGAAAATGTTTCAAAGGATAAGCTTGGGACAAGATTTGACAAATACAGATTTGTGGGACATCCTAAAGTAAGTTTAGGGTAAATGTTCTATAATCCAACTTAGCAAAAGGTGTTTATTGCGAAACATGCTTCCTTCTAAGATAAAGGTGTTTATCATTAAAAGGGGCTAGTGGGAGGATAATAGATCTTGAAGAGTTCAAGAACCACAAAACACTATAAGTCAAATAAGAGGAACCTGTAGATAGACCTATTGTACCACAACTGAATCGTAAATCTGGAATAGTACTAAAGATACCTAGGAGGTATGGATTCATCATGGATGATGATGATGAGGTACGCATCATAGAAGATGATGATCCAGAGTTACATGCGATGATGTAAGACTTCTAGTGTGTACAAAAGGGTCAGTGGGAGCGTCGTGAAATTTCTAGTATTATATGTTGATATATTACGGATAAGGAATGACATACCAATGCTACAATCAGTAATGATAAAGTTGTCTAAACATTCCTCCATGAATGGTTTGGGAAGAGTATCTTAATTGGGGATAAAATTTATATAGATAGATACAACAGGATGCTCGACTTAACCCAAGGAACGTATATTCATTTGATGCTAAAGTCGTTTAGCATGGCAAACTCCAAGAGATGTCTCATGTCGATGAGCTATGGAGTGTATCTCTCTTAATAGTCCCCACAGACTCCTAAAAAGAGAGGTCGCATGAGTGACAATCATATATGCAATGAAATGTACGAGACCTGATGTTGATCAGTCATATTATGGAGAAGTTCACTATGAGTCAATGAAAAACATCTTAAAGTGCTTAACCGGCACTAAGGATGTGATCATATTCATGGTGGGTCCAAATTAAAACTAGAGGGCTTAACAGACTCAAGTTTTTCAGACAGACTAAGATGACAGAAAAATCCACTTTAAGGTAAAGCGTTATCTTGAACAGTGGTGCAATGAATTGGAAAGGTTCCAAACAAAGAAAGAGTTCTTTGTTTTAGTGATAAAGACAAAGTATATAGCTATAAATGAAGCTGCAAGTTGATTGTTTGGATGATAAGTTCATTACAGAACTAGGAATAGTTCCTAAGTCTCATCTTGGTTCTAAACATGTGTTGTGGCACTTTCATTTGATTATTAGAATCATTGAAAGATGGGAAATCACTATAGAGATAGTGGACTCTCATGAACAACATTACATATCCATTAACTAAAGCTTATCCAACAGCAGGATAATCGTCACTTAGAGAAGAAGAGTATGAGATACCATGACGATTGGCTTTAGTGCAAGTGGGAGATTGAAAGTAGTATGCACACAAGCCAATCATGTTTGATGATAAAGCATATACTTTGTAACAATCTTATTCATTTATTAATAAAAAGTATTAATTTATTAAAGGCTTTTAATTATCTACATGATGTTGTTTTATAATATGTGATAAACCCATAGTTTTAAGCAATGCTTTTAGAATAATGATGATGATCATTCTAATGAGATCTAAATTCTTAGAAAGCTTAAAACTAAAATAGTTCCCAGTCGTTGGATTACTAAATTGGGGATTAGTGAATCCGGATAGATTGGTACATACGTTGCTTGCTCTTTGGATGAGGATGATTGATCTCATGATCATTTGTGTGGAGACACTAAAGCAAGTATGTAGGTGCTTATTAGAGAATAAGTTCAATGAACGTGGCTCGCTAAGGAATACCTAATGGAGTTTTACTTGCTTTGTCGATAGGAATTCTCAGTAGTGATAGTAATCTGAGTGATCCTTGGACTTGAGATCATCATAGTATCTTGTGTATGATGAGTTATACTTTGACTTATTCCTTAAGACCCTTAGGGTATATCAAAGGGTATGTTTGGGTATAATAAGTTGTACATGGAGATAATGTATGATCGATAAAGAATCTACCACTTTTATTAAAAGAAGAGAAATGTCTATGTGATTCGATAAATGACAACCCGGTAGTCCTTGGCGATAGCGAATGAAATTAGAAAGGAGTTTCTAATTTGCATTATTTGAGTTGTGCATTTAAGGATCGAAATACATATAATTAAATAAAATAAGACTTGACATAATTCCATGTCTTATATTTAATTGGGACATTGTATGGTGGAAGGATTGAATTATGCGGTAACTATTTACTCAAAGGTTCTTTAATGATTAAAGTTGAAATCTATATTATCCGGAAAGTCGTTGATCGCTAGGGAGGCTTATCCCTATTGTAGAATAAATATTATTTATTTAAATAAATTAATTATTTAATTTATTTATTTAAATAAGATTAGAATTATTCTAATTGATTTATTCACAACCTATTTAATATGGAGAACCTAAAGGGTCACACCATAAAGGAAGATTAATTATTTAAGAAGTTAATGGCATAATCGTAATAATATGTTAAGTATATTTAATTTAATCTATGGTGATAAAATAAATTAAATAGCTTAATATTTATTATTTAATATTTTAGAAATATTAAATATAAATTAATAAGAGAGAGTCTTATTAATATTATTACAATTATTATTATTTTAATTTCTAAAAGAGTTTAGGAATTAATTTAATATAAGTACTCTCATTTATTCCTAATTGGATTAGGAAGGAAAATTAGTTAATGGAGTTTAATTAATTATCCCTAATAAGATTAGGGAGCTTAATTAATTAAAAGAATTTAATTAAATAAATAAATCCCAATTCCTTAATTGTTAAGGTGGGTTGCCCACATCTATAAATAAGAGGAGTTTTATTATGGGTGGGGTGGTTGTTGACTTTTACAACATACGTAATATTTCCAATAGTTGGGAGAGTACACATTTTCTATAGAGATAGAAAAACTAGGGTTTAGCCAACCACCCATCTTCTTGAATCTTTATTTTTCCTTGGTGGATCACCTCTAGAGGCCAAACACTTGGGTGGCTAACGTTGATCAAAGGAAGGAACCAAACCCGGTGGATTCAAGTTGAACGCGAAAAGGATTGGAGGTGAACTTGTACCTGAGGAAGCTCGGATCTTCAAGGGTATGTTTCTTATTCATCTTTTTCGTTTAATTAATAATTGTGCATAAAGGGTGATCCGGGTATATGGTTTGTAAATTTTTTAAACTCTGATTTTTACACGTTTTCGCTAATTTATGCAATTTGATTGCATTCTTGAATATTACAAACCTAACACGATCTTCGTTCCAGATATCATCAGTTAAAGATTAAAACTGAGGACATTCCAAAGACTACTTTCAGAACTCGGTACGGGCATTACGAATTCTTAGTTATGTCTTTTGGATTTACTAATGCTCCTGCTGCCTTCATGGATATGATGAACCGAGTATTCAAGGAATATTTGGATCATTTTGTTGTTGTCTTATTGATAACATCCTCATATACACAAAAAGTCGTGAAGATCATGAGCAGCACTTGAGGCTGATACTCTAAAAGCTTCGTGAAAACAAGCTATATGCCAAGTTGAAGAAATACAAGTTCTGGCTTGAGAAAGTAGCATTCCTTGGGCACGTGATATTAAATCACAGAATATCTGTTGACCCATCGAAGATTAAAGCAATTCAAAGCTGGGAGCAACCTAAGTCAGTGATCGAAGTACGTAGCTTTCTAGGCTTAGCTGGTTATTATCATAGATTCGTGGAAGTATTTTCTCAAATTGCTACTCCATTAACTCAGCTGACTCGAAAAGATATAAAATTCGGTTGGAGCGAGGAATGTAAGAAGAGTTTTCAAGAACTCAAGAGGAGACTCATTTCAACACCTGTTCTTACAATACCATCTGGTTCGGAGGGATTTGTCATCTACAGTGATGCTTCAGACAGAGGGTTAGGATGTGTTCTCATGAAACATGGGAAAGTCATAGCCTATGCCTCACGAAAACTCAAAGAATATGAGAGGAATTATATAACTCATGATCTAGAGTTGGCAGCTGTCATTTTTGCACTTAATATCTGGAGGCATTACCTGTATGGGGAGAAGGTGGAGATCTATACAGATCATAAAAGTCTCAAATATTTCTTCACCCAAAAGGAACTCAACATGCGACAACGACGTTGGCTCGAGCTGTTGAAAGATTATGATCATACCAGCCAATACCATCCTGGAAAAGCAAACATAGTAGCTAACGCATTGAGTAGAAGATCATATGCGGGTATGAGTGCGATATTGTCAACGCAAAGGCCCATTTTGCATGACTTGCAAAGGATGGAGATAGAGTTAAAGACTCCAGGGTCCCACGTGATGATGGCAAATATACGAGTAAAACTAATTTTAATTGATTAAGTTAAAGTTGTTCAAGCTACAAACCTGGAGCTAATGCATATGAAGAAGAAAGTGCAAGAAGGTGTTATTTTGGAAGCAAGAATCGATGAAGAAGGAATACTTCGAGTCAACTCCAGACTTTGTGTTCCTAACGACTCTGATTTGAAGTATAAAATCATGATGGAGGCGCACAACACACCGTTTGAAATCCATCCTGGGAGTACTAAAATGTATCATGATCTTCGACATACATTTTGGTGGAGCAATATGAAGAGAGAGATCGCGGAGTTTATCTCGAGGTGTTTAACTTGTCAACGTGTAAAGGCGGAGCATCAAGTGCCAAAGGGTCCATTGCAACCACTTAAAATTCTGAAATGGAAGTGGGAAGACATTACCATGGATTTCGTTATCGATCTTCCCAAGGTTTCTCAAGGCATTGATGCGATTTGGGTTATTGTTGATAGATTAACCAAGTCTGCTCATTTCTTCTCGATACGGGAGACTTATTCCCTTGAAAGTCTTGCTCGTATGTACATGAATGAGATTGTGAGATTGCATGGCATGCCAGTATCCATAGTTTTGGATCGTGACCCAAGATTCACTTCACGATTTTGGGTTAGCTTGCAAAAAGTTATGGGCACAGATTTGTGATTCAGTTCGGCATACTATCCTTAAACGGACGGGCAATCAGAAAGGACTATTCAAACTCTTGAAGATCTATTAAGACTCTGTGTCCTTGATTTTAAAGGATGTTGGGATAAGTACTTGCCATTGGTGGAATTCTCCTACAACAACAGTTATCAAGCAAGTATAAGCATGGCTCCATTCGAAACGTTGTATAGACGAAAGTGTCATTTTATAGTATGCTGGGACGAGGTGGGTGAAACAACGTTGTTGGGACCAGAATCGGTACGCATGACTACGGAAAAGATTCAAATGATCCGGAAACTTATAAAAATCTCGCAAGATCGACAAAAGAGTTATGTTAATCTTCATAGAAAGGACGTGGAATTCAATGTTGGAGAACATGTGTTGTTACGTGTTACTCCATGGAAAGGAGTTACAAGATTTGGAAAGAGAGGAAAGCTTAATCCTTGATTCATTGGCCCATTTAAAATCCTCGATTGAGTAGGAACTGTGGCCTATAGACTCGCCTTACCGCCAAGTATGTCTCGTGTTCATAACGTTTTTCACATATCTATGTTACGTAAATATGTGGAAGATCCGAACCACATTATTGAATTAGAACCAGATGAGATAGCGGAAGATTTAACGTATGAAGAGGTACCTATTAAAATCTTGGATAAGAAGGAACATATTCTACGCTCTAAGGTTATACCTCAAGTCAAAGTTTTGTGGAGAAACCACGATGTTGAGGAAATGACCTGAGAGTTAGAATCTGAAATGAAATCAAGGTATCCTCACCTCTTCGACATACCGGTACGTACACCAATTTCGAGAACAAAATTTCATAAGAAGGGGAGGTTGTAAGACCCCAACTTTTATAAATAAAGATTATTTTTTTCTCAAAATATATTTTTGAATATTATGGTGTGGATTTGATATAATGTTATAGTTATGGGTAATATTTATAAATTTTGCAAAGTAAGCAAGTTGTTATAAAATATTCGTTTGGTCATGAAATATTCTTTTTGTCGGGGAATATCCGTACGACAGCACAATCATTGGTGGACCCCACAACAGAATTGTCGTCGGAGTTAGAAAACGACAGAAATAACTTTTTTATAAAAATAACGGCGAAAGTTTTACTGTTAACTGTTGAAATACCTAGTGATAAAAGTATAGTAATACACGTGGTTGCATAGTAGCACACGGTATTGATTATTGATGCTTACGTGAGAAGTCACTCAGTTATACTCAATTATTGCTACAGTAATTACTGTTCAATATTTTATTTTATTGATTCAATAATTGTTACGTTAATATTTTATATTATTGATTCAATAATTGTCATTGCATAATATTTCAAATTATCAAATCAATAATTCATATTATTTGAATAATATTATTAGATAGCATTATTGACAATGTCTAGAAAGTTCTGTCGAGAAAAGGGGTTTGGTCACCTAATTGCGCGCCAATAGGGAGAACTCCTTATCGGAAAGCCCCCTCTTTCCTGGGAACGACCTGGTTGTCAATATTATAGTTTTGTAATATTATTTGTGAATAATAAATTGTTGATATATATGATAAGAAAATATTTATTTAATATGGATTTAAACGGAGGAATTTTTAGAATGCGACATTTGTTGAAAGTTGGTATTTTATCTTTTTCGATAAAATAATTCATTCAAATATATTATTATAATATTAAATTATAGTAGTATGATGTGATTATATAATAGTGTGATTTTTAATTTGAATGGTAACATTATTATAGTAAATTCATGGTATAAAAGTAAAATGAGGTGGAAGAGAATAAATTGAATTTGAATTCTGATGATGTAAACAATGATGCCATCGGAACGATGAGGTAAGCAATGATGTCATCAAAATGATGAGGTAAGAAATGATGTCATATGATTGATGATGTAAGCGATGATGTCATAAATTATGGCAAAAAGACTATTTTACCCTTACTGTGACACCCCCAAATCTAGGTACTTCATTCCCACAAGATTTGGTGTTCACTTAATCAAACATTCATATCTAACTACCTAATCATAGTAAAATTGAATAATAAAACCTCCCCATTAAACGGTTACATTAATAAAATCTCCCAGGTTGTCTAACCTTTAAATACAATCATTCAAATGCGGAAAATAAATAAACTTCATTACAATCATTAAAATAAAATCTGATAATAAAATATCAACATGTTACAAGTCTTCAATACTTTTTCATCTTTCCTTTTCCCTTACTGGTGCTAGGTACATCAAACTTCTCATCTTTAACTATAATAGTTATATAAGAAAGAGTGAGCAAACAAAGCTCACTTGAAACAACAATGAATAAAAATCTTACAAAAACTGTCAAATAAGAGGATCAATAGAAATGAACAATATGGTCTATCAACATTCTGAAATATATAACTAAGGGTCCTAAGACCACGAACTATATCCACAGTTACGAGTAATCTTTCAACTCCAACTTTAACAATCATAAGACTATAAGGACTCCTCGTACTTAGGGGGATCAGCCCTTCGTACAATGTATTATGCACAAACATTTCAACGCTAAGCGTAAACCCCTAATAATAATGTTGTTCATCTCAGTATTAGAGTACAAGTCCGCACCAAAGTAAGTTTGAGTTGGATGAGTTTTAAGGTAATTTAGAGTTTACGAACATCAACTAAGGATTAGTTGAATAAAACTGTAATAACATTATGCTATAGAATAATTCATAAGTGAATCAACATTATGTACTAAGGTCATGCTTTAGGAATAATCTAAGAGCATAAATATTGAATAATGTAACATACCTTGCTTGAACAATGTTAAGCTAAGGTTAAAACCTTATTTAGAGTTGAATCTTAAGCATGCATAACAAATAATAAGTTGAATGATAAAACTTGTTCAACATTAGTGTGTTAGAATGTAGAAATTTGCATGCTAATTAACAAGTTAAAGATTGGCTCAAAATCAAGAGATAAGGTTTAGAAGCTTGCACGATATAATTAGGGTTAAGAAAACTTAGAGTTAGGAAAACTTGCTCAAAGATAGTTTAGATACTTGCACAATTATAAAAGTAGAGTTAGAGAACTTGCCTCGTGCGTAGGTTAAACAATCACTACTCACGTTCACCACAAGTCCTACACATACCATATGTATTGACAATACACATTAGTTACACTAACATTACCTTCATGAGTTGCTTTCTTACTTTTAGTATAGTTACTAACTAAGTTTAAGTTTAAACAACAACACATCTTTTCATGAACATTACTTTTTAGCTTTATTACAACTACTTAAGTGATCATTTCATTGCACCACATACACATTAACAACTTGATACAACATTCTATTATATGTCCAACATGTTATCATTAAGTTATACTAACACACAAAGGATTGCACTTGCATTCGCGCATCCCGACGCCCTCCGATTGGCTCCAAATACACAACAGTCCAAATGATGACCATTTTGACCCTTCATAACGATTTCAAATTGAAAACCTTAAAGCATAAAAGTTATAGGTCTATTTGTCCTCGTTCCGAATCATCTTGAATCACCTCAATCAAAGTTCGTATGAAAACGTTATGGCCGTTTTACTACAGGAGGTCAAAACTGTTCGACCCAAGCTATAATTCCATTATTTGGTATGAATTTCAACACTAGGCGCGAACTTCAATATTGAGGTCTTGAGTTCGCCTATTTTTTGGCGCTGAAGCGCGAAAATCAGAGCTGGGGCGCCAAAACTTATAGAACCCAACCACAAAGAACAAAACTACTAAATTCTAGACTGATTAACACTGATAACACCTAAATTAACACTTATAATTTATGTAATTTATACATAATCATTACCAAGCATACATATACTAGTTTAACACAACTAAACAACGATTTTTAGAAAACTAAAATTCTTGAAAGCACTGTTTTAAAACCAAACTCCATTATTGACGTTGTTTGACAAAGTTTAACACTGAAATTCCTATTATTCATCAACTTAGTCCATTCCAACTATAATCTCTTCATTTCTTACCAAGTTAATATATTCAGTGTTCAATTTCACCATTAATTCACCAACAAACTATTACAAATAATTACATTATATTAACATTTGGTATTTTTACCAGTCATTTTTGAACATCTATATACTGCAAACAGTTTCTTCCTTTATAAATGAGACTAGCATACAATCCCTTATCTAAACGTAAACTCTAGCATTACAATTACCTACAAGTGCAATTATTCAGTTTATACAACAATTCAAGAGAATTTTAACTTCATAGAGAATTTGTAAAGAATTTTATACACAGTAAAACTCAAGAAAATTATGTCGTAACATATATATATATATACATTCATACCTATATTCAAACTATGTTCATATATATATTCACTGTAAAAATAAATTTCTCTTATTGCAGACTTAATCTAGCATACAATCATATCTATATGTTAAGCAAACAATTTCTTGTTTATAACCCAACTAAAACCTCACCAACATGAATAATCCCCACAATTCATTGTATAACTACAATTCAAGAATATGGAATTCACAAAGCATATAGTTTTTTTTTTGCCGTGAACACCAATATGCATATGTATATATATACCATACTAAGTTTATGTTAAAATACCTTTAATTTGCTTGAAATTCTTGCTATCACCACTGAGTTTGCTGCAAAGATTCTTAATATTCTCCCAATTCCATCACAGCTTCTCTCTCAATTCTCTCTGAACTCTCTTCTCTCTTTTCTCAGTAACTAGAATGCGTAAAAAGAAACCAAACTGATAGCTATAATACGAAAAACTAAAACTGCTAATCCTTAATACGCCACACTTAATAAAACATCAGTTACAAATCTAACGTATATTCTATAAATATTATATTTTAATTTATTTTATTTAAATTCAAAAACTAGAAATTCAAAAGCCATAAGGCTTTGTTTGGCAAAACCCCTTTAATTTTTAAAGAATTAGTATATTAAGCCTTATTTGGCAAAAACTAAATTAAACTCTTTTTAATTTATTTTAATAACTCCTTTATAATATAATTATTTATCACACTTTATTTAATTAAGTTTTCATACTTAATTTAATTAATTCTAATAAAATTTATTGAATAATTCATTTAATCACATAACTCAATACAAATAATTAACCATCAAATTGAAATATCAATATAATAATAATTTCCTTAACTCATTAATTATTTATTTAAAAAAATAATTAACCACATCAGATCAAATCAAATTGAACAATTATTTATTCAATAATAAACACATCCATTGAATACTTATATAATTCAATAAATATTTAATATTACAATTTAAAATTCTAGAATGTTACATCATTCCCTCCTTACAAAGATTTTGTCCTCAGAATCACAACTCAAACAAATCACTCGTCACATTCTTCCCTACTTATAAGGATTCTGTCCCCAGAATCGAAGACACGGATTAAACAAATAGCTCAGGGTAATCTTTCATCATTTTATCTTTGAGTTCCCACGTAGCTTCATCAGCATTGTGGTTCCTCCATATCACCTTCACGGAAGGTATTACTTTATTCCTGAGCACCTATTCTTTCTTGTTGACTATCTGGATAGGAACCTCTTCATATGACAAATCTTTATCAAACTGCAATGGTTCGTACTTGATCACGTCCTTGTAATCGGATTTATCTGATCAAATACAAACCGACATGACGAAAAACGTTGTCATATATTTCTAATTACGAGGTAAAGCTACCTCATAAGCCACATATTTCCCACTTTTCGTAGAATTTCGAAAGGTCCAATAAACCTTGGGCTTAGCTTTCCCTTCTTGTCGAAACAAATTTTCCCCTTCCAAGGAGAAACTTTCAGGAACACGAAATTTCCTACTTCAAACTCGCGATTCTGCCTGTGTTGATCAGCATATTTCTTCTGTCAATCTTGAGCAGCTACTAGTCTTGTTCTGATGAGTTTGATAATTTCGACGGTCTGTTGTACCAGTTCTGGTCCTAGTAGTTACCGTTCACCAACTTCATCCCAGCATAGTGGAGTTCTGCATTTCCTGCCGTATAATGCTTCGTATGGCGGCATATCAATGCTTGCATGGTAACTATTATTGTATGCAAATTCCACCAACGGTAGATGATCATCCCATTTTCCTTTGAAATCCATGTTGCATGCTCTAAGCATATCTTCTAGTGTCTGAATTGTTCGTTCGCTTTGCCCATCAGTTTGCGGATGATATGCCGTACTCATCTTCAATTGCGTTCTCATGCATTCTTGAAGTTTCTTCTAGAAATTTGATGTGAACCTCGGGTCTCGATCTGACACTATTGATATTGGAACTCCATGTCTTGAGACGATCCCTTTAACGTATAGCTTCGCCAGCTGATCAAGATTAAATCTAATCTTTATTGGCAAAAAGTGTGAAAATTTTGTCAATCTGTCCACTATCACCCATATCGCATCGTATCCTTTCTGAGTCACTGGAAGATCAACCACAAAATCCATTGTGATATGTTCCCATTTCCATCCCAGTATCTCTAATGGGTGAAGTAATCCGCTTGGTCTTTGATGTTCAGCCTTCACTCTTTGACATGTCAAGCACCTTGCAATGCATTCTGCAACGTCTATTTTCATATTTGGCCACCAATAATGTCGTCGCAAATCTTGATACATTTTTGTACTTCCCAGATGAATCGAATATCTTGAGCTATAAGCCTCTGTTAAGATTTATTCTTTAATATCTTGTACTGCTGGAACCCAAATTCGTCCCTCGAATCTCAGCATTCCTTTAGTATAAACCTTGTACATCACTTCTTTACCCTCGACCACACTTTCCTTTATTTTTCTGCATTCTTCATCCTGTAGCTGAGCGTTCTTCACTTTGTCCACCAAAGTTGGACTAGCTTCTATCTGGTATAATTTTTCATTGGATTCTTTTGGAAATTTGATTTCCAACTCTAGCCTTGCCATTGCTGTAATAAGCTCCTCCTTATCTGTTAACAACATCAACTTTTCTCTACCTTTCCTACTCAAGGCATCTGCAACCACATTAGCTTTGCCCGGATGATAAAAGATCTCACAATCGCAATCCTTTATCAATTTCATCCATCTTCTTTGACGCATGTTCAAGTCCTTTTGAGTGAAGATATACTTCAGACTCTTATGGTCTGTGTAGATCTCACATTTTTCTCCATAGAGATAGTGTCTCCATATCTTCACTGCAAACACAACCGCCGCCAACTCTAGATCATGAGTCGGTTACCGCCGCCGAAAATTTAGACATTATTGAATTCTGGATAAATTAAATTATAAATCATTAAAATTTATCCTTTGCTTTCATTTAGTTAAATTCTTATATCATTGTCATCATCTTCATGTTTATATTGTGATGAAAGTCATCTTTGGCCCGTAGTGCATAGATGGACTGTTGATTGGTATGATTATGACCAGGGATCATTTGGTATAATCATGACATGTAATGTTACAAATGATGTGGTAAAAGTCCTCATTGGCCTGTAGTGCATTGATGGACAGTTGTTGGCATGATCATGACCATTGGTGATAATACAAATATCTTTTGGCCTGTAGTGCTTGGATAATTTGTGGACGTGATACTAATGAATATCCTTGGCCTGTTGTGCATGGATAATTCAGTGATATGGATTATTTATTAAGCTGAGTTTCAGCGATAAAATTAATGATAACTATTAAATCATAGAAGATAGTAGATATCATGCTCTACTTGACTCTTCTAATGGATTGTTTGTTCCACTGCAGTTAAACTTGTTGTCTATTATATTCTATCAGTTTAACACTGTTGAAGGCTAACGATAATTTATTCTGCATTATCTTAGTCATAATATTTCTTACTGGGCTAGTTGAGCTCACCCTTTTTCTTTCATTGTTCTCTTCAGGAAATGAGAACGTAGCCGGGACTAGTCGGGGAACGGAGTGATGGTCTGAGATGGTTGTTTTAGTAGTCCTCACTATTTAGTATGACAATAAATGTAATGAGGACTCCATTTGAGTTTGGATATTGTCTAGAATACAATATTCGTGTAAAATCTCTCAGTTCATGTTGTATAATTAAGTTTGTATTTGTATTCAATACCATGTATTTGGCAACCCAAGATGGGTGATGTATACCTATTTTGGGGGCGTCACAGTTGGTATCAAAGCTTAGGGATATTATCCCTGGATGAGATGTGAGACTAGAACTAGAAGGGGAGAGACGGGTAAATCCTTCGCTAGTATGACCTACCTAAGCTTATTTGTTATTTAATTGGTCGGTCAGAGTATAGGGATAATATGTGGCATGTCAATTAACCCTTGTTTTGTGGCAGTGTTTGAAAATGACATCCGAGAATGTTGAGATAAGAAATGGAGCACATGAGACTGTTAAGTCACCAATGATCAATACCCAGGATAATGTGCATCAGGAAGGAAATAATCCTCAGGAAAACAACAACACCGATCAAATGATGCACGATGGGATGTTCAGAGGCTTTATGCAATTCATGCAACATCGGGCGAGAGCAACTCCTATTCAAAATACAGGTGGAAACACTGGCAACTCTCGGATGGTCACTGCTAAGTAGTTCAAGGAGCTGGGACCACCGGAGTTTTTGGGAGAGCCAAAACCACTAAAGGCGGAGACTTGGATAAAGTAGATTACCAAGATATTTGATGTCTTGGGATGCTCTGAGGAGCAAAAGGTTTCCTTTTCCACCTTCATGTTGAGAGGAGAGGCATATTACTAGTGGAAATCAGTAAAACATACTCAGCCTGCTGCACTCAAAATGTCTTGGGAAAAGTTCCAAGAACTGTTCAACGACAAGTACTTTCCCGAAAGTATTCGTCATATGAAGGAGGTGGAGTTTATCAAGTTGGAGCAAAACAATATGACCGTGTCACAGTACGAGGCTAAGTTTGCCGAGTTATCCCGGTTCGCATCCCATTTGGTTGATAATGAGGAGAGAATGACGCGAATGTTTCTACGAGGTTTGAGACCTGAAATACGTCAATACCTCATTTCTCACAAACTGTGTTTGTATTCAGATGTTGTAAATAGGGCTCAATTATTGGAGCGCGATAATGAGTCAACCCAACCAAGAGAGCGGCAAAGCAAGTCGATAATACCGATGGTAGCGATCATCGAAGCGGTGATAAGAAACGCGTGGAGGAATCAACATGCCAGAAATGGTAACCACTTCGGTGGTAATCATGGCCAAGATAATATAAGTGGAAATTTCAAGAAGAGGAGATTCAATAATGATGGAAAGACGTCAGCACCAGCACCTGTTGTTAAGGAAGGAGAACGACCGCCGATCGTATGTTACAAATGCAGATAGGAGGGACACATCACTCCAAACTGTACGTAACAGTCCAAAACATGTTACAATTGTGGAAAAGAATGTCACCTAGCCCGATTTTGTCGTGCACCAAATTCAAGTCCAGCTGGGATGGAGTTATCAAAGACAGTTCCAAACAAGACAAAACCAGTAGTTCAAGGGAGAGCGTTTGTCATAACCTCCCAAAAAGCGAGGAATCCAAACGTGGTGATCATGGGTAAGCTAATCATAAACTCTAGCAAAGTTTATACCTTATTTGATGTCGGTTCTGCCCATTCTTTTATTTCTCCTACTTGCGCTCAACGCTTAAATTTGACTCCGGTGAAATTAAACTTTGACTTATCTGTTGAAACTCCATTGGGGGAAACCTTTATTACATCCACTGTTTAAAAGTCTTGTTTGATTAAAATCGGTAACCGCACGTTACCTGTCAATCTTATCTCTTTGAAAATACTTGCATTCGATGTGATTTTAGGGATTGATTGGTTAACCACTCATTATGCTAAAATTAATTGTTTTTGTAATGTTGTTAGCTTTCATATTCCTAACCAACCTATTATGCGAATTTAAGCAACCAACCCATTAAAGTCAATCACTGTCATCTCAAGCCATAAAGCTATTCATTTATTGAAAAACGGATGTCAAGCTTTCTTAGCTCATGTCACAGATTTAAACAAAAATACGTCAGTCTTGAATGATATTTCTATTGTTAATAAATTTCTGACGTATTCCTCAAGAACTTCCTGCCTACCTACCCCGGCGTGAAATTGAGTTTGGTATCGACCTTGAACCCGATGAAAACCCATTTTCAAAGCCCCATATCGAATGGCTCTATTGAACTCCGTGAGTTAAAAACTCAACTGCAGGAGTTGTTGAGACATCGGTTTCATTAAATCCCTAGTTCGCTCTCCTTGGGGTGCTCTGTTTCTATTTGTAAAGAAGAAAGATGGGAGTATCCGACTGTATATTGATTACCGGGAGTTGAATCATGTCACCGTCAAAAATAGGTACCTGTTGCCTCGCATTGATGACCTGTTTGACCAGTTGCAAGGTGCTAAATTCTTTTCAAAGATCGATCTTCGTTCCGGATATCATCAGTTGAAGATTAAAACTGAGGACATGAAAGTAGTATGCACACAAGCCAATCATGTTTGATGATAAAGCATATACTTTGTAACAATCTTATTCATTTATTATAAAAAGTATTAATTTATTAAAGGCTTTTAATTATCTACATGATGCTGTTTTATAATATGTGATAAACCCATAGTTTTAAGCAATGCTTTTAGAATAATGATGATGATCATTCTAATGAGATCTAAATTCTTAGAAAGCTTAAAACTAAAATAGTTCCCAATCATTGGATTACTAAATTGGGGATTAGTGAATCCGGATAGATTGGTACATACGTTGCTTGCTCATTGGATGAGGATGATTGATCTCATGATCATTTGTGTGGAGACACTAAAGCAAGTATGTAGGTGCTTATTAGAGAATAAGTTCATTTTGAACGTGGCTCGCTAAGGAATACCTAATGGAGTTTTATTTGCTGTCAATAGGAATTCTGTAGTGATAGTAGTACAAGTAATCCTTGGACTTGAGATCATCATAGTATCTTGTGTATGATGAGTTATACTTTGACTTATTCCTTAAGACCCTTAGGGTATATCAAAGGGTATGCTTGGGTATAATAAGTTGTACATGGAGATAATGTATGATCAATAAAGAATCTACCACTTCTAATAAAAGAAGAGAAATTTCCTATGTGATTCGACAAATGACAACCCAAAGAGTCCTTGGCGGCGCGGAATGAAATTAGAAAGGAGTTTCTAATTTGTATTATTTGGAGTTGTGCATTTAAGGATCGAAATACATATAATTAGATAAAATAAGTCTTTACAGTAATTCCATGTCTTACATTTAATTGGGACATTGTATGGTGGAAGGATTGAATTGTACGGTAACTATTTACTCAAAGGTTCTTTTATGATTAATGTTGAAATCTATATTATCTGGAAAGTCGTTGATCGCTAGGGAGGCTTATCCCTATTGTAGAATAAATATTATTTATTTAAATAAATTAATTGTTTAATTTATTTATTTAAATAAGATTAGAATTGTTCTAATTGATTTATTCACAACCGGTTTAATATGGAGAACCTAAAGGGTCACACCATAAAAGGAAGAATAATTATTTAAGAAGTTAATGGCATAATCGTAATAATATGTTATGTATATTTAATTTAATCTATGGTGATAAAATAAATTAAATAGCTTAATATTTATTATTTAATATTTTAGAAATATTAAATATAAATTAATAAGAGGAGTCTTATTAATATTATTACAATTATTATTATTTTAATTTTTAAAAGAGTTTAGGAATTAATTTAATATAAGTACTCTCATTTATTCCTAATAAGATTAGGAGGTTAAATTAATTAAAAGAGTTTAATTAATTATCCCTAATAAGATTAGGGAGCCTAATTAATTAAAAGAATTTAATTAATTAAATAAAACCCAATTCCTTAGTTGTTAAGGTGGGTTGCCCACATCTATTAATAAGAGGAGTCTTATTATGGGTGGGAAGTGGTTGACTTTACAACTACGTAATAATTCCAATTTGTTGGAGAGTACCCTTTTCTATAGAGATAGAAAAACTAGGGTTTAGCCAACCACCCATCTTCTTGAATCTTTTTCTTCCTTGGTGGATCACCTCTAGAGGCCAAACATTTGGGTGGCTAACGTTGGTCAAAGGAAGGAACCAAACCCGGTGGATTCAAGATTGAACGCGAAAGGATTTGGAGGTGAACTTGTACCTGAGGAAGCTCGATCTTCAAGGGTATGATTTATTCTTTATCTTTTCATTTAATTAATAATTGTGCATAAAGGGTGATCCGAGTATATGGTTTGTAAATTTTTTAAACTCTGATTTTTACACGCTTCCGCACTTTTATGCAATTTGATTGCTTTCATGAATATTACAAACCTAACAGGACATTCCAAAGACTGCTTTCAGAACTCAGTACGGGCATTACGAATTCTTAGTCATGTCTTTTGGATTGACTAATGCTCCTGCTGCCTTTATGGATATGATGAACCGAGTATTCAAGGAATATTTGGATCATTTTGTTGTTGGCTTTATTGATGACATCCTCATATACTCCAAAATGTCTTGGGAAAAGTTCCAAGAACTGTTCAACGACAAGTACTTTCCTGAAAGTATTCGTCACATGAAGGAGGTGGAGTTTATCAAGTTGGAGCAAAATAATATGACCGTGTCACAGTACGAGGCTAAGTTTGCCGAGTTATCCCAATTCGCATCCCATTTGGTTGATAATGAGGAGAGAATGACGCGAATGTTTCTACGAGGTTTGAGACCTGAAATACATCAATACCTCATTTCTCACAAACTTTGTTTGTTTTCAGATGTTGTAAATAGGGCTCAATTATTGGAGCGCAATAATGAGTCAACCCAACCAAGAGAGAGCAGCCGGCAAGTCGATAATACCACTGGTAGCAGTCAAGTTGAGGCTGATACTCCAAAAGCTTCATGAAAACAAGCTATATGTCAAGTTGATGAAATGCGAGTTCTGGCGTGAGGAAGTAGCATTCCTTGTGCACGTGATATCAAATCACGTAATTTCTATTGACCCAGTGAAGATTGAAGCAATTCAAAGCTGGGAGCAACCTAAGTCAGTGACCGAAGTACGTAGCTTTCTAGGCTTAGCTGGTTATTATCGGAGATTCGTGGAAGGATTTTCTCGAATCGCTACTCCATTAACTCAGTTGACTCGGAAAGATATAAAATTTGGTTGGAGCGAGGAATGTAAGAAGTGTTTTCAAGAACTCAAGAGGAGACTCATTTCAGCACCTGTTCAGGTAGAGGGTTAGGATGTGTTCTCATGCAACATGGGAAAGTCATAGTCTATGCCTCACGACAACTCAAAGAATATGAGAGGAATTATCCAACTCATGATCCGGGTACTATTCATGACAAAAATTGAATTCTTTTATGTCCAAATCATTTTTGATATAATATTATTCTTAAATTTTACTCCACAAAGCAGTAGCATGTTGACAATTTGGACATTATTGAATTCTGGATAAATTAAATTATAAATCATTAAAATTTATCCTTTGTTTTCATTTAGTTAAATTTTTATATCATTTTCATCATCTTCATGCTTATATTGTGATGACTTGAAAGTCATATTTGGCCCGTAGTGCATAGATGGACTGTTGATTGGTATGATTATGACCAGGGATCATTCGGTATAATCATGACCTGTAATGTTACAAATGATGTGGTAAAAGTCCTCATTGGCCCGTAGTGCATTGATGGACAGTTGTTGGCATGATCATGACCATTGGTGATAACACGAATATCTTTGGCCCGTAGTGCTTGGATAATTCGTGGACGTGATACTAATGAATATCCTTGGCCCGTAGTGCATGGATAATTCAGTGATATGGATTATTTATTAAGCTGAGTCTTAGCAATAAAATTGATGATAACTATTAAATCATAGAAGATAGTAGATATCATGCTCTACTTGACTCTTGTAATGGATTGTTTGTTTCACTGCAGTTAAACTTATTGTCTATTATATTCTATCAGTTTAACACTGTTGAAGGCTAACGATAATTTATTCTGCATTATCTTAGTCATAATATTTCTTACTGGGCTAGTTGAGCTCACCCTTTTGCTTTCATTGTTCTCTTCAGGAAATGAGAACGTAGCCGGGACTAGTCAGGGAACAGAGTGATGGTCCGAGATGATTGTGTTAGTAGTCCTCACTATTTAGTGTCACAATAAATGTAATGAGGACTCCATTTGAGTTTGGATATTGTCTAGAATACAATATTCGTGTAAAAACTCTCAGCTTATGTTGTATAATTAAGTTTGTATTTGTATTCAGTACCATGTATTTGACGACCCAAGATGGGTGATGTATACCTATTTTGGGGGCGTCACAATAAATATATAATGTGATAATATAATATAATATAATAATGGTGATATTTTTACATTAAATTCACGATATATGAATAAATGAAGAGGAATAGAGCAAATTGGGTCCAGAGTATTTTTGTTACAAAAAATATGTTAAATATGTTGGTAGGCCCCATTTTTGACTAAAATTTGATTATAGCCTACAAGATCATCCGTATGTGGATTTCGTTCATTTTTCGTTTAGAATTTGGAAAAAATTTCTTCTACGAAGTTATAGAGAATTAAATTTCCTATGGAATGGACATAAAATTCATAATTTTTTTTTATAAAAGGGCTATTTATTATGAATTATTGAAGTTCCAAAATATTGGGTCTGAATATATTTTGGGGTTATAAATATTTTTTATGAAAAATATTTTTTTTATGTTGGTGGGCCCCACTGGTGTGCTAAAAACTGATTTTCAAGGGTGGGCGTGATTTTTTTTTATAAAATATTATTTTATTAAATTTTCTACTTTGGTGTTCTAAGCATTTTCCTATAAATAGGGTGCTTAGTTTAGAATTGAAAATTACACCAGAATTAGAAGTTTTCTCTCTCTATAATATCGAGCGTATTTTTGTGAGTATTTAGATATCTTGAGTGTTTCTATACAGTGCAAATTTCCTTCAGTATTATATCCGATATTCCAATCACAAGTACTATTATTTTAAGGTAAGGGATGTTATATTTTTTATAAATGATATTATTTCTTTTAATATCATTATACCGAAATATTGGTATGAATTTTATTGTGAATGTTTTACCTTTTTGTGTCGGGGTTACTATTCACGTATACGGCACTATTCACGTATACGACACTATTCACGAATACGACACTATTCACAAAAAAATTAAATTTTCTTTTCTTTGTCCAAGTTGTCTATTATGGTTACTATCTTTGATTGTATCCATGTTTTGATCTTTATTCTTGAATTTTGCTCCACAATTGATTATTATGGATTATTTTTGAACTTGGATAAACTAAAGTACGAATCCAAAATCTTTGTACTTTTATCTCACTGGATTCGTTTTCTTTAAATATTTTTATCATCCTCAGTCCTAAATGGTGATATAACTGAATATCTTTGGCCTGTAGTGCAACGATGAATGATTACCTGATGAATATCTTTGGCCCGTAGTACAAAGATGAACAGGTGTTGAGATGAACATGACCAACTGGTGATACAAATGAATATCTTTGGCCCGTAGTGCAAAGATGAATATTTGGTTCAAAATGTATATTGATTGATGTCACAGGGATAAAATATTGATCATGGACTTTTAAATCATGGAAGATAGTAGACTTCATTCTCTACTTAACTTTTCTAATGAATTGTTATTTTCGCTGCGAATATTGATCTAAAATTGTTGTCCATTATATTTTATCTAATTTATTGAAGGCTAACGATAATTTGTTTTTCATTATCTTAGTCATAATATTCTTTACTGGGCTATTTGAGCTCAGCCTTTTCCTTTTTGTTCCATTTTTCTTCTCAGGAGGCGAGAATATAGCGGGAACTAGTCGGGGTGTGGAGTGATGGTTCAAGACAGTTGTTTTAGCAGTCTTCACTATTTATAAAATAGTGTATCAATAATTGTAATGAGGACTTTATTTGAGTTTAGATATTGTCTAGAAGATAATATTTGTATTAAACTCACAGCATATGTGTTGTCGTATTTTGCACGATAATTGGAATAATGAAGTTGTAGTTATTTTTTGTACCATGTATTTGGCGACTCAGAATGGATTGTGTGGACCTATTTTGGGGGCGTCACAGTTGGTATTAGAGCTTAGGGATATGGTCTCTGGCAGAGATCGGGGAATAGAACTAGGAGGGAAAAGACAAGTAACTCCTTCGCTAGTGTGTTCTACCAAAGCTTATTTGTTATTTAATTGGTCGGTCAAAATATAGGGATAATATGTGGCATATCAATTAACCATTATTTTATGGCAATATTTAAGAATGGCATCTTAAAATTGTGAGATGATCAATGGAGCACATGAGACCATTGAATCACTACTGATCAATACCCAGTATAACGTGCATCAAGAAGGCAATAATCCTTAGGTAAACAATAACACCGACCAAATGATGAATGATTGGATGTTCAGAGGCTTTTTGAAGTTCATGCAAAACCAGACGAGAGAGACTCCGGTTCAAAATGCAGGTGGAAACACTGGCAACTCACGGATGGTCACCGCTAAGCAGTTCAAGGAGCTGGGACCATCGGAGTTTTTAGGAAAGCCAGAACCACTTAAGGCAGAGATGTGGATAAAGCAGATAACCAAGATATTTGATGTCTTGGGATGCTCCGAGGAGCAAAAGGTTCCCTTTGCCACCTTTATGTTCCGTGGTGAGGCAGATTACTGGTGAGAATCTGTGAAGCGTACCCAGCCTACCGCACTCAATTTGTCTTGAGAAGAGTTCCAGAAACTGTTCAATGACAAGTACTTTCCTGAAAGTATTCATCATATGAAGGAGGTAGAGTTTATCAGACTGGAACAGAACCACATGACTGTGTCCCGGTACGAGGCTAAGTTCGCAGAATTATCTAGGTTTTCACCTCATTTGGTAGAGAATGAGGAACGTATGACACGGATGTTTCTGGGAGGTTTGAACCCCGAAATTCTTCAATACCTCATTTCTCATAAATTTTCTCTATATTTAGATGTTGTGAACATGGCTCAATTATTAGAGCGAGATAATGAGTCTTTTCAACCGAGGGACCACAACCAGGGTCGTACCGGTGGCAGCAGTCATTGGAGCAATGACAATTAGTAGGGAGGAAAATATCCGGACAGAAGCGCTAACCACTCTGGTGGTAATCGTGGCTATGATAGTAGAAAAAGTGAGTCAAGGGGAGATTTCAAAAAGAGAAGGCACAACAATGACAACGTGAAGACGTCAGCACCAGCATCAATTGTTTCTAGGGAAGAATAACGACCACCAGTCGTATGTTATAAATGCGGGAAAGAGGGACACATCAGCCCAAACTGCCCACAAAAATTCAAGGTGTGTTATAACTGTGGAAAGAAAGGTCATATAGCTCGAGATTGTCTTGTAGCAAAACCAAGTCCAGCGGGGATGGTGACTCCAAAGGCTGTCCCAGACAAGTCAAAGTCGGTGGTTCATGGAATAGCGTTTGTCGTGACTGCCTAAAATACGGGGAACCCGAACGAAGTTATCACGGTTTAGTTAATCATAAATTCTTACGAAGTGTATACCATATTAGATATCGGTTCTACCCATTCTTTTATTTCTCCTTTTTGTGCTCAACGTTTGAACTTGACCCCTGAGAAATTAGACTTTGACGTATCTGTTGAAACTCCGTTGGGTGAAACTTTCATTACATCCACTGTTTATAAATATTGTTTGATTCAAGTTGGGACCATCACACTACCTGTTGATCTCATCTCTTTAAAGATACATGCATTTGATGTGATTTTAGGGATTGATTGGTTAACTACTCATGATGCTAAAATTGATTATTTTCGTAAGGTTGTTAGTTTTCATATTCCTTACCAACCTGTTATGCAAATTCAAGCAACCAAACCACTAAAGTCAATCATTGTCATATCAAGCCATAAAGCCATTCGTTTATTAAAAAATGGATGACAAGCTTTCTTAGCCCATGTCATGAATTTAAACAAAAATACGTCAGATTTGAATGATAATTTTGTTGTTAGTGAATTTCCTGACATATTTCCTGAAGAAATTCCTGGCCTACCCCCAGAGCGTGAAATCAAATTTTGTATTGACCTTGAACTCGGTACAAAACCAATTTCTAAAATCTCATATCAAATGACTCCTATTGAACTTCAGGAGTTAAAAACCCAACTACAAGAGTTGGTACCCGAGCCTCTATTTGGTGACTTCCTTTGTGGAATGCACCGAAGCCAGACTATCCGTAGGGGACGCCATATTCGTGCGGTGGTAAACTGATAGGTGCCATTGTGGCGTGTTATCCAAGATTGGAATATGAGTCACAGTTGAGAATAACCTAAGTCAGTAATCGAAATGCGTAGCTTTCTAGGCTTAGCCGGTTATTATCTAAGATTCGTTGAAGGATTTTCTCGAATTGCTACTCCATTAACTCAGCTTACTCGAAAAGATACAAAATTCGAATGGAGCGAGGAATGTGAGAAGAGCTTCCAAGAACTCAAGAAGAGACACATTTCAGCACCTATACCATCATGGAAAAGAAAACGTGGTAGCTGACGAGTTGAGTAGAAGATCGTATGCGGTTACGAGTGTGACATCGTTAACACAAAGACCCATTTTGTACGACTTACAAAGGATGGAGATAGAGTTAAAGGCTCCAGGTACCCACGTGATGATATCAAATAAACTAGTAGAACTGACTTTAATCGATAAAGTTAAAGCTGCTCAAACCACAGACCCAGAGCTGATGCGTATGAAGAAGAAAGTATAAGAAGGTGCTATTCCAAAAGAAAGAATCGATGAAGAAGGAATACTTCGAGTCAACTCCAGACTTTGTGTTCCTAACGACTCTGATTTGGAGTACAAAATCATGGTGGAGGCACACAACACACCATTTTCAATTCATCCTGGAAATACAAAAAATGTATCGTGATCTTAGACATACATTTTGGTGGAGCAATATGAAGAGAGAGATCACGGAGTTTATCTCAAGATGTTTAACTTGTCAACGTATTAAGGCGAAGCATCAAGTGCCAAAGGGTGCATTGCAACCACTTGAGATTCTAGAATGGAAGTGGGAGCATATTAACATGGATTTCGTTACTGGTCTTCCCAAGGTTTCTCAAGGCATAGATGCAATTTGGGTCATTGTCAATAGATTAACCAAGTCTGCTCATTACTTGTCTATACGAGAAACTTATTCACTTGAACATCTTGCTCGTATGTACATAAATAAGATTGTGAGATTGAATGGTATGCCAGTATCCATAGTTTTTGATCAAGACCCAAGATTCACTTCACGATTTTGGGTTAGCTTGCAGAAAGCTATGGGCACGAATTTACGATTCAGTTCAGTATACCATCCTCAAACGGACGAGCAATCGGAAAAGACTATTCAAACTCTTGAAGATCTATTGAGACTTTGTGTTCTAGACTTCAAAAGGAGATGGGATAAGTATTTACCATTGGTAGAATTCTCCTACAACAACAGTTATCAAGCAAGTATAGGTATGGCTCCATTCAAAGCATTGTATGGACGAAAGTGTCGCTCTTCAGTATGTTGGGATGAGGTGGATGAAGCAACATTTTTGGGACCAGAGTTGGTACGTATGACTAGAGAAAAGATCCGACAACGTATACAAACGACATAGGATCGACAAAAGAGTTATGCGGATCTTCAGCGAAAGGACGTGAAATTTAATATTAGGGATCATGTATTGTTACGTGTTGCTCCATGGAAGGGAGTTACAAGATTCAGGAAGAGAGGAAAGCTCAATCCACGATTTGTTAGTCTATTTGAGATTCTTGATCGAGTAGGAAATGTGGTCTATAGACTCGCATTACCCCCAAGCATGTCTCGTGTTCATAATGTTTTTCATATATCTGTGCTTCGTAAATATGTGAAAGACCCAAACCACATTATTGAGTTGGAACCAGATGAGATAGCCAAAGATTTAACGTACGAGGAAGTACCTATCAAGATCTTAGATAGGAAGGAGCATGTCCTACGCACAAAGGTTATACCACAAGTCAAAGTTTTGTGGAGGAACCATGCTATTGAGGAAATGACCTGGGAGTTGAAATCAGAAATGAAAGTGAGGTATCCTCACATTTTTGAAACACCAGGTACGTACGTCAATTTTGAGGATGAAATTTCATAAGGAGGGGAGGTTGTAAGACCCCAACTTTTTATAAAATTAAATTTCTTCTATTTTAAAATAGTAAAGGGTTGATTTGATTAATGTGGTAAGTTATGGGTAAAATGCGCAAATATTTTAAATAAGAAAGTGGTTATAAAATACTCATTGTTGTCGGGGAATATTCATTTGGTCGTGGAATATTCTTGCTATCGGGGAATATTCATATACATTGCAGCGACCATTTGTGGGCCCATAACAAAAAGCGCTTGGATGAAAAAAATAACAAGTATGAATTTTTTTTATAAATAACGGCGTAGTTGTTACCGTTAAAACTATTGGAATACCCGGTGGTTAAAATACGATGTCTGGCGCTGTTACACAAGAAGTTACACCAGATTGCATAATAATTCTAATTATTGATTCTTACGTAAGAAGGCACTACTCAATAATTATTATAGTAATTACTGTTCAATATTTTATTTTATTAATTCAATAATTGCTACGCTGATATTTTATATTATTGATTCAATAATTATCACTGCACAGTATTTCCTATTATCAGATCAATAATTTATATTATTTGAATAATATTATTAGAAATCATTATTGGCAATGTCTACGGAAGTTCTGTTTATGAAAGGAATTTGGTCACCTAATTGCGCGCCAGTAAGGAGAAATCTTTATTGGAAAGCCCCCTCTTTATTGGGAACGACCTGGTTGTCATTATTATGATTTTGTAATATTATTTGTGAATAATTAACTATTGATAATAATGATAAGAAAATATTTATTTAATGGAAAAAAATTTAAAGAGATAATTATTAAGAGTTGATATTTTATCTTCATCGATAAAATAATTTATTCAAATATATTATTGTAATATTACATTATAAATGTATAATGTGATAATATAATAATATAATAATGGTGATATTTTTACACTAAATTCACGATATATGAATAAGTGATGAGGAATAGAGTAAATTGGGTCCGGAGTATTTTTGTTACACAAAACATGTTAAATATGTTGGTGGGCCCCATTTTTGACTAAAATTTGATTACAACCTGCAAGATCATTCGTATGTGAATTTTAGTCATTTTCCGTTTAGAATTTGGAAAAACTTTCTTCTACAAAGTTGTAGAGAATTAAATTTCCTATGAAATGGACATTAAATTCATAATTTTCTGATAAAATGACTATTTATTATGAATTATTGAAATTTCAAAATATTGGGTCTAAATAGATTTTGGGGTTATAAATATTTTTTTTATGAAAAACATTTTTTTATGTTGGTGGGTCCCACTGGTGTGCTGAAATATGATTAAATTTTTTTTTATAAAATATTATTTTATTAAATTTTCTACTTTGGTATTCTAAGCATTTTTCTATAAATAGGGTGCTTAGGTTAAAATTGAAAATTACACCAGAATCAGAAGTTTTCTCTCTATAATATCGAACGTATTTTTGTGAGTATTTAGATATCTTGAGTGTTGCTATACAGTGCAAGTTTTCTTTAGTATTATATCCGATATTCCAATCAGAAGTACTATTCTTTTGAGGTAAGGGATGTTATTTTTTTCGTAAATGATATTATTTCTTTCAATATCATTATACCGAAATATTAGTATGAATTTTATTATGAAATTTTTACCTTTTTGTGTCGGGATTACTATTCACGTATACGGCACTATTCACGTATACGACACTATTCACGAATACAATACTATTCACAGAAAAATTAAATTTTCTTTTCTTTGTCCAAGTTGTCTATTATGGTTACTATCTTTAATTGTATCCATATTTTGATCTTCATTCTTGAATTTTGCTCCACAATTAATTATTATGGAGTATTTTTAAACTTGAATAAACTAAAGTACGAATCCCAAATCCTTGTACTTTTATCTCATTGGATTCGTTTTCTTTTAATATTTTTATCATCCTCAGTCCTAAATGGTGATATAACTGAATATCTTTGGCCTGTAGTACAAAGATGAATGATTACCTGATGAATATCTTTGGCCCGTAGTGCAAAGATGGACATGTGTTGAGATGAACATGACCAACTGGTGATACAAATGAATATCTTTGGCCCGTAGTGCAAAGATGAATATTTGGTTCAAAATGTATATTGATTGATGTCACGTGGATAAAATATTGATGATTGACTTTTAAATCATAGAAGATAGTAGACTTCATTCTCTACTTAACTCTTCTAATGAATTATTATTTTCGCTTCGAATATTGATCTAAAATTGTTGTCCATTATATTTTACCTGATTTATTGAAGGCTAACGATAATTTATTTTTCATTATCTTAGTCACAATATTCTTTACTGGGCTAGTTGAGCTCATGATCCTTTTCCTTTTTGTTCCATTTTTCTTCTCAGGAGGCGAGAATATAGCGGGAACTAGTCGGGGTGTGGATTGATGGTTCAAGACAGTTATTTTAGCAGTCCTCACTATTTATAAAATAGTGTATCAATAATTATAATGAGGACTTTATTTGAGTTTGAATATTGTCTAGAAGACAATATTTGTATTAAACTCACAATATATGTGTTGTCGTATTTTGCACGACAATTGGAATAATGAAGTTGTAGTTATTTTCTGTATATTTGACGACTCAGAATTGGTTGTGTGGACCTATTTTGGGGCGTCACAAAGGGTATTATAGGCATATTATTATAAAAATAGATTATTTAAGGTAAATAGACATTTATCTTGGAATTACCTAAAATAATAAATACTTTTATCTTGGGACGGAGGGAATATTACATTTTTTTTATTTAGCAACACCAACTATACACTAAAAATTGAAATAAAAATTATAAACATCCCAAAATTTGCTATATACTCAAGATAAATTTAACATATAAAATCATAATTTTAACTAAAATTAATATAGTAATATTGTTTTTTCGTTAAACATTAAAATTAAACTATCAACACACCCAATTCACTTTAATTGCATCAACTTCATTAATAATTTAATTTAAAATTCTTAATATGTGTATCATTTACCAAAAGTATGTGTTAATTAAAGTAAATTAAGTTTTTACATAAGTTATCAACAATTTTGAATGAGAAGATCTTAATTTTCAAACAAAACTATAATTAAAATGTATGTTTTTTAAATAGGATAAATTTATCATTGTATATTATATATATATATATATATATATATATATATATATATCTGAAATTGATCTGTCCGATTTTTCGGACAGGCTTAAAATACGGACAATTTTTTTTTTTTAAAACAACTAAAAAAAAATAAAAAATTATGGAACTTGAATTTTTACATAATACAGTGTTTTGGGTGTGTTTTGGATACATATAACAAAACATGTACAGATTATGTAAAAATTCAAGTTCCATAATTTTATTTTATTTTAGTTGTTTAAAAAAAAAAAAAAACATCCGGATTTTAAACCTATCCGGAGTCCTGGACTATATATATATATATATATATATATATATATATATATATATATATTATTCATGAATTACAATTTGATAATATACAAGGGTAAATATATAATTTTATTTATTTGATCAACCCTAAAGACTCAGGGGTACTAACTGTAATAACCGAAGCTTTTTAAAAAGGAATGTGAATGCATATATATAATATTCAAATTTTTTAATAAACATTATAATTAGGATTATGTAATTAGGATCATGCACCATTTACGGTTTTTTTTGATTTCCTAATCGAATGTAAATCAAAATTTTGCCTTCAAAAAAAATTGGTTCGATTTCGGTACAAAAAAATTGTTGTATACCGATTTTTTGATACCGATTTCGGTACGGCGTATTTATGATTCGGTTTTACCAAATCGGATAGGTATATACCGATTTTCTAATTTTTTTTATTATTAATAATAATAATAATAATAATAAAATAATAATTATAATAAGAAAAATAATAATAATAATAATAATTAAATAATAATTAAATTAATTTTTGGTAAAAACCGGTAAACTGGTACCAAAATTTGGCTAATTTCAATACTGATTCGGTTCGGTACCAATCCGGTTAAGGTTGATTTTTACCGGTTGCACACCCCTATATGTAATTGTAATTGTACATTTTAATGGAGTACAATTTTAATTGAAATATGAATTAATGGAAAATAAATAAATATATATATATATATATATATGTATCATAGATTATCTCCGATGGAATGGTCTATTGATGGACCGGCTACGGCGACGAGTTTTTGAACTATGGCGACAGTATGAACTGTCGTCATAGCCTGTCTATACTATGCCGACGGTTCATACTATCACCATAGTTTAAAAAATTGTCGCCGTAGCAGGTCCGTCAATGGATCAATCCATTAGAGAACCGGTCTCATATGTATATATATATATATATATATATATATATATATATATATATATATATATATATAGAGAGAGAGAGAGAGAGAGAGAATATGAGTGATTCACAATTAAAATTAACCGTAAAATGTTTAGTAGCTAAGAAATCTTGTACCATTTATTTTTTAAAAACTTTGGCGGACACGGTATTAACCACAAAAAAAATAAAATTGTACGCAGCATTATAGTGCATATAAGGGATTTCAAGAGTTCCCGTGTACAAGGAAACTACCCACACTCACCTTCATAGGTACGAGAACTTTCCATACCCATCATTATGGTGGGTAGTACTGGGTACGAAAACTTTTAATATATATTGATATCCCCTTGATAATTATAATAATATTTATTATCTTTTTAATTTTTTAAATAACAGTCAATACTTTTTTAGTCTATAATATGTAATATTCAATTTTTTTTTAAATAACACTCAATACTCCTTTAATCAACAATATGTAACATTCAATACCCTTAGTATGGTTAACCAATTAATATTCAAAATATTTTTAATATAATGTCTAATATATCCTTCAAATTATAATGTTTAATATATCTACTAAATATAAATTTGTATATTATAATTTTTACTTAACTTAATCTAATTAATTAAATTATGAATTTGTGAAATAAATAACATAAATGTCAAAAATAATAAATATTCATTTTATTAAGAAAATAAAGGCATACACTTTTTGCTAATTAAATTTCTCAAAGATTAAAATTTACATAATATACATTCAAATATTTTTTTGTAATTAAAAGGTAATATTTTAATACCCATAAAAATATAAATTAATGCAAAAAAAAATTATAATTATTTTTTCCAAATATTAAAATTTACGTAAAACAAACTTACATAACAAATCTTATTATTCATATAAAAAGTATTAAAAATTATATTAATTATTTTTTCAAATATTAAACTAAACATAAGTCACACTTGGGCATAATTATTTACAGTAAAAATAACAAATGTTGTTACTCGAAAAATATATATTAAAAGAAAAATCTGTTTACAAGATAGATGTAGTAATAAATATTATTATATTTTCTTTTATTTAACATTGCACAAAAAAACAACACCAATTGTATACTAAAAAATATAATCAAAATCATAAACATCCCAAAATTTGACATATACTTAGAAAAATTTAACATATAAAAACCATAATATGAAACTAAGAATTCAAATAATAATTTTTGCCAGTTAAACACAAAAACTAAACTATCAATATACTCAATTACTCTAATTAATTAGAACAACTCCATTAATAATTTAATTTTTTTTAATATTTTTATCATTTATCTAAAAATATGTGTTAAATAAACTAAATTAGTTTTTTTATAAGTTACTGAACAATTTGAAGAGTTAATTACAAATAAAATTATAATTAAAATATATTTTATTAAAAAGGATAATTAAACATATATATTTATATTATTTAGATATTAATATTTGATAACATACAAAGATAAATATGTAATTTTATCTATTTTAGTTAACCCTAAAAACTTGTAAGGTACTGGCTGTTATTTAAAAAACTTAAAAAAATATGAAAATGCACACTACCATATCATTTTACGATCAAACTCACCGAAAATTGCACACCCTATCTCTCCATAAATTCTTATATCATATGAACTATCTCTTCAACTTAGAAGTCTAAAAAAATACCTCTTAACATTTCACATGACTGCAACTTTCAGTGAATGTTTAGCCTAAAAATGATTGAGTGTACATTTTGTCGTTTTGCTAAAAGTATAGAGCGCATTTACTTCACAATAAAGTTTAAGTTGCAAATCGATTTTAATGACTAAAATTTAGAATGCAAATTGGAATTTAGTCGGCAAACTACCCATGCACACCTTCATAGAACTTTCCATACCCACCATTATGGTGGGTACAAAAACCCCTAAACACACAATAATGGTGCACACAACGATTTCTTTTTTATTTAGTTTGAAAATGAACGATACAATATCAGTTGACTATTTAATAATCCATATATATATATATATATATAGAGAGAGAGAGAGAGAGAGAGAGAGAGAGCTCACGGAGAAGAAAATGACATCACGACATCTATTCTAACACAGTACAATACGACCAACAAAATAAAATAACCCCAGTACAAAACTCATATCTCCAGTTTCTTAAAGCTGTGTATAACAAGTTTCATGTATCAACAATGTGCAGAAAAGAACATCTGTTCTAAACATGCATTCTATGCCTGATATACTTTAGAAAATTTCCGAAGTAAACAAAAGAGGGACAAAAAGGAAAACCAAATATTCCATTTATCTAGGTCTCAGCAAAAAAGGTCAAACAGTACGACATCTGGTTTTCATTATGCCGACATCAAATACTGATCTACCCTCTTGCAATAACGCCTAAAAAACTAACTGCTTCTCACGATACTATCCGCTCCAGGGTATAAAGCAAAAGCCTGCAAAAGTCTTCAATCATTAAGCATCGATTGGAAAAAAGGAAGAAAAAGCTCGCAGGTTCATGAAAAGACAAAATGGCCGGTGGTGTGTTTGTGAGTTATAAGGAAAGGGGAGGGGATTAGATATGAGGCACTACCAAATGCCAATACTGCAAGTGTTTTAACTTCTAGCTTCAAAGTACAAAACATTTGCAAATTAAAATTTAAAACATGTATTATGGTTTTTTTCAAACAAAACAAAAATTTTAACACAAGAATTACCAAAAACAATATTATTACTTTCACACTCATTTCTTTTTATTCCATTTCTTGGCATGCCTGTTGAGCTCTTGGTTCCCCTAGCTACATGTACTTCTTATTTGACCAACTTCATAAAAACTCGCATAGATTTGTATCCAAATGCTTACTTTGTATTATCTAATATATATGCTTCCTAACCTCTACACCATGACATTATAATCTTTTGAAATCCATCATTATTAGTTGATTGCTTCGTGGTTGAATATTAAATACATACAGCATGCATCTAAACAAAAAGTGCTTGCTAAAAATTCGTCAAGTTCCATCGGTTGTTAAAACCATTGTCGGTGAACAGCTATCAACTGAGGATGCACCTTCATTCATACAAGATTACAAGGTCAGCTCTACCAGATTAAGGCAGGATCTTAGTATATGCCATGCTCCGATGCTGAGTTTCCTTTTGTAAATTTCTGAAATCTATGTCATAACAAGGAATATTTTGGTTGCTTTTGGAGGATCGCTTACTACTAGGTTGGATCCGGATGAAGTTGGCATATGGTTGTGGGTTATTTTAAAAATCCACATAATATTATTTAAAATATTTTGGTGGATGTCAAACTGTGGAGGCACCGTTTGCTACTATTAATTATTATAATATGAAGTTTATAATATAACATTAAGGGTCAGCGTGACATTGAATATGACCAGGCAACAACCTATTCTGTTTAAATCTGAACTCACACCTAGTTAGACAAGTAAATGCATACCCAGTGTACTTGAATATTAAGAAATTGCAAGTGGTGGCTCTCCAGTTAATCTTCCAAAGATTACATCAATAAGAGACATAAAGTATTAAAATGTGAAAGGCAGAATTTGAAAACTATCACATGACCAACAGACAACCTCAACCTCCCCCTAAAAAATAAAAAATAAAACCAAAAAACAAATAAATAACTCCCGAGGCCAAAAGACAGAAGAAAAAGGAAAAGGGAAGGGAAGGGAAGGGGAAAGAAGAAGAAAACCGTGGCAAAACACACCTTAATACTCATCTCTTGGTTTTATCAAGAACTTCAATGTATTTCTTTGGAATCCCATATTGCTGAACTAGATGTTTTGCAAGATCATCAATAACACCCCCTTGAACTAGAACTTCGTGTCCCTTCTTACCTGAGCACAACGAATCAAATGAAAGATGCAAAGAAATATCAAATTAGCACAAAATATAGATTGTGAGCAGCAACACATTAGCCCAAAATTAGCGAACTAAGAAGGTACGCAACAGCAACATACATCAATAATGCATCTGCATTTTCAAGGCAATTGACGTCAACAGAAATACATGATCATCATCCATAAAGAAACCTCACACATACAAATTGCAGATGCATTATGGGTAGAAGAGCAGGAATAAATGCTCCAAAAATTAAATTAGAGTTTGCTTAAGAAATACTATTAAAATGTAACACAACCGTATATTAGATAAAGATCACTGAAATTTAATTTTTAACAGCTTACTCAGTAAAGTGAATTATATTCTTCTGGTGTGCAATTCCCAGAGTTTCAGATGAATCAACATGGCAGCCCAAATACTTATCCTCAGTTTCAGATGAATCGGCATGGAAGCTCACTAGCCCATACCAAAATGAAAAACTGACCCTCCTCCTATAGGAACCATATTTTTTAGCTGTGTAAATATTTTTTATTTTTTGGGACTGAACTCAACCTCCTTGATGAATAAGTTGGGCAAAAGTGATCTCAGCCTTTTCCGTTAAATAACGACAGAAGTAGCAGTACTGGAAGTAGAATGGGAAGAGAAAAGAAAATTGAAATCAAAAAAGGACTCTGTTCATCGTTTTCAAACATTACACGCCAGAAGACTGTTGGTTTCCCACTGTTCACTCACCAGTCGAAGGTAAACCACCAGAACAAATACTCTGATGTAAACAGGCCTGGAGGTCTAGAAAACAATATGAAGGAAGCGCATAAGGTTGAGTATCTAAGGTGCTAGAAAGTTCAAAGTCCTATAAATAGATGTATTTTGAGCCATTTTGGAGACGGAGCGAATGAATATAAAATTCTCAAAATATTCAGAAGTGTGATGCATCTTTTCCTTGGGTGTGGGTCTAGTTTTCCACAATATGTCCACAAGTATATTAACTTTATGCTGAACCGATAAAATCCTGCGTTAGATTTCGTACAAGAGCTTAAGGTTTTCCACCATGTTCTTATATAATGGGAGATCCTCTGTGCCTAAGTTAACAGATTGGGAGCCAGACTGTTCGCTTCTTGATATTTGTGTATGGAGTGGACAATTCAAAGCTCAAGTATCTACACTTGAACAGAAAATTAATTCGCTGAAATGTTGTGCATGTTCAATCTACACTAATACAACTGATAAATCTTCAACTAGTTAGGAACTTCAACCGACGAAAGGCACAAGACAGTTCTCATCCAAGAAAAAGATAAAATTCAAAATGATCGGGACGTTATTCCAACTTCTACAACTGAAATAATACTGGAGCCTGCTATGAAGATGCTTACCAGTGAAGCTAGTGTTACCTAACAAGAAAGGAAGATGAAAAGATCCTGCTACTATGGCAGCCAGCATGCAACTTATGCCAATCAGAATGTCAAAGGTGTATTCCTCTACTGTGGCTAAAAATCAAAATTTGTAGAAGTTGGAATAACATCCCGAGCATTCACATTCCATTAGTGTATCCAAGGTGCTGGAAAGTATTTAGAGCCCTATTAATATATGTATTTGAGCCATTTTGGACACATAGTGAACAACTACAAAATTCTCAGAATATTTAGACGTGTGATGCATCTTTTCCTTGGGCGTGATGCCTAAGTGAAAGCGTGAGGCCTAAGTAGTATGCCCTCAAGCCAATCGCATTGAATGTGATAAGCATTTACTTTGTAATCTTGTTCATCTATTAATAAAAGAATTCATTTAATTAAAGACATACTTTATCCATGTTTAATTGATTGAATTAAATAAATGTAATAAACTCATAGTTTTGGAGCAATACTTTTAGAATCATGAAGAGTTCATGCTAATGAGATCTAAATTCAAAAAAGCTCAAAACTAGAATGTTCCTAATTGTTGGATCACTAATGTGGGGTTACTGATTTCGAATAGATTAGTACATACTATGCTTGCTATGTTTGAAGAGGATGTTGATCTCATAATCATTTATTTGAAGACACTAAAACAAGTATGTAGGTGTTTATTGGAGAATAAATTCACTGAACGTGAATCGCTTAAGGTACACCTAATGGAGTTTTACTTGTCTGACAATAAGAGTTCCCATAGTGATAGTCGTACAAGTGATCCTTGGACTTGAAATTATCATAGTACCTTGTGTATTCTGAGTTATACTTTACCATTTTCCTTAATGCTTCAGAGTATATTATAGGGTATGTTTGGGTATAATAAATTGTACCATGGAGGTAGGTGAATGATGAACAAAGGATCTACCGCTTATAGTAAAGGAAGAGTGTCCTATGCGATTCGACAACTCAGAAACCCTTGGTCAAGATGAATGAAAATGAAAAAGGAGTTTCTAATTTACATTAATAAGAGTTGTGCATTTTAGAATCGAAATGCATATGATCAAATAAATAAGCCTTGTCAGTAATTTCATGTCTTATATGTGATTGGGACATTGTATAGTACAGAAGGATTGAATTGTATGACAACTATTTACGGAATAAGTTCTATGTGATTAAACGTTGATTTCATATTATACGGATAGTCATGATACATTATTGTAAGGTGTCCATCATGATGTAGAATAAATATTATTTATTTATATATGAATTAAAAGTGTCTAATTCATTATAAATAATATTAGAATAGTTCTAATTTATTTATTCTACTACCGACATAATATTGAACCTAAATGGTCACACTGCAAAAAGAGAAATATTATTTTAGAATTGACTTAATAATAATTTAGTATTTGGAAAATACTTATATTTATAATTAAGTATTTGGAGAAATACTAAATTATAAATTAATAAGGAGTCTTATTATTATTATTATTATTAGATTGGCTTGATAATAATAAATTAAGTATATTTAATTTATTAGTGGAATAAATTAAATAGCTTAATATTTATAATTAAGTATTTGGAGAAATACTAAATTATAAATTAATAAGAGAAGTCTTATTATTATTATTATTATTATTAAATAATTTAATTCCTAATTATATTGGAAATTAAATTAAAACCCCAAGTCTATATAAGGAGAGGCCTTATGATAGATTGGGGTTACACATAGACGCACTCAATTGTTAGAGAATTCTAATTGCCATTGGATTTATATAAGTCTCTAGGAGAGTTAGGCGAAAGAGAAAGAATTAAGGCTAGCCACCCAAGATTTATAGAAACCTAAAATCACTTCTTCAATCAATATACTCTTGGTGGATCACCTTTAGAGTGATGCATACATTGAGTAGCTTGCGTTTGATCCGAGGAATTGAAAAAGCACGGAGGAGCAAATGATTACTTGAAGATCAAATCAAGGAGTTTATTAATCTTCATAAAGGTATATCTTTTATCCTTCCTCAATTAATATGGGATTGCAGAAAAAGTTTAAATTCAATTTATGTCATGCTTCCGCTGTTTTACAATATGATTGTATGTATGTCTACGTTTCTGCAAACTTGCACTAAGAACCATAAGTTTTCTTCAAACTGTTCACGATAATATCAACTTTAGGCACTGAACTAATAAAATCCTGCATCATCCTTGTTTCCAATCCTTCCCTACTTTATTGAATTTGCAGAAGAAACTCCATTTGATTGAACTAATAACTCTGTAACAATGTCATGTTTCAATAATTTGCCTTCACCATCAGCAGTGTACTCTGTATATGCTTCAGTTTCTGCCTCAATAATGCTACTCTAGACCACCTTTCACCAGATAGTTCCCCGTCAAGTTCAAGATTATCTACTTTCATACATTTTTCACTTCTTTGAGCGCATAAACACTTGTATTAGTTATCGGTCAACTCGATGGTATGAAGTTGATATCTTTGATTCTTTGAAATTTACATGTCAACCAAAACTAATCCTAAAACCAACCGTATCAAGAATACTAAAAGCTCCAAAGAGGAACATCTAGTCATTAAATTCACCCATTCTGAAACTATTTGTTGCTTCCTTACAAGGTGTTGACGTTATTGTTCGTAAAGAGCCACAGAACACAAGTAATAATACCCAAAATGAAGTTAGTAGTGGTAGTACTCGTGGAAATGTTCCACGGCCATTAAGACAAAGCATTCCTTCGAGAAAATACACTAGAAAATTGTTTCTCATGGTTACCATAAATCATTTAGAAACGCCGGCTTGTGAATCCTTAATCTCGAATAACCGTGCAGTTCGACAAACTGGCCATGGAGCCGAGCAAGAAAAAAGTTCTAACGGACAATTTGGATTTCTTTACTTAGAGGAAGGAGTATTACAAGAATGCAGGGAATACGAGGGTATTAAGAACTGGATGAAGAAGTAGAAGGTGGTGGAGAGAGAGGGGGTGGAGACGGGTGGGAGAGGGTAGAGATGGGGAGGAGCGTTACAATCCTGCCCTAAAATTGAATTTGAGGAAGAAGAATTCTCTAAGCAAATGCAAAAAATGGCCCAACACCAAACCAATGTCAAACTCACATTGTCTTTTCTGTCCAAAAAGCTATCATCTGTCAAATTTATGAACGGAAATGTCAATAAGGTCCCTTTTGCACAAAGAGGGGGCGAGTTTAGCAAAAAAAGAGAGTTGAAGGAACAGAAACCATACAAATAGGAGGGTCAATTATTCATTTTAGTCTTTTTAACAGCCTACTCCGTGAACTGAATTCTCTTCAGGTCTGCAGTTCCCAGATGTTTACTTCAGCTTCAGAAAAATCAATATGGCAGCTCACTAACTCAGATTACAAATTTAGATTAATTGAAAAGGTATCCACAATAGCACCTCTAAATAGACCTAACACATAGCAGATGTCCTATTTATGATGAGTCATCAAAAATATCCCCAAGGGAAAATGCCTAAGCATGTCTGAACAATGCACATGACCAGCTTTGAAAGAAGATCAACTTCAAACATAAGTAATAATGACTATCTAGATATGCATGTAAATCACATACAAACTGTGCACGCTGTTGATGAGATGATATATAGAAATGCCTCTGTATTTATATATTTAAGATGGATCTTTACTCGCATATTTATTGAATGTCCATTTAAATTCTCTCAATACTAATGCTGTGAAAAGATTATCTTCCTCCATAAGAACGCTCTTAAGCCTCACAAACAAGAGATTGAATTCCCCCCTCTAAGACTACATAATGTGCCTCAGGGGACAAAATCATTGTTCGTTCATGGATATTCTCAGCTCCAGTGATACAGGGTTGGGTCAAGTCAAGCTTGAGTATAACTGGGACACTCTTTAAGCAAAGATATGTTTATCAATCCACCCTACAGGTGTAATGCGTCCCAGGAAAGACAGACTTCTGAGCTATGTTTGCAATTATGTTACATGTGAATGGACTGCTTTTATACTGGTTTAATACATTTACACCAAGTTTGGCGCACGGGAATTCAGACTTGGGAATGGGCGTCTCACTCTCATACCCACAATTCCCATATTTGGAGTCATTTTTATGATAGTTATCAATTCGGGATTGTCTTCCCTAAGAATGCAAGATGCTGACTTAATATGGGAATCTGAAACCCACCATGAGGTGTGGTTTTCTCATACTCATTCTACGGAATTTGTTAGTAACATATAATTAAAATATTCGTCTCAAAAAAAAATTATTAACCATTTAACTCTAATAAACTTATACCAACTTTCTGTCTCTAAAAATTTGTACTCACTTTTCTCGCTCTAAAGAGATCTTTTATTCACCTTCTCTATCTAAAAATTTGTGCACACTTTCTATCTCCACAATTATTTACCCACTTCCTCCCTCTAAATTGTTTTACCACTTTCTCTCTCTAAATTTTTTTACTCACGTCCTCTAACCAGATTTTTTTAACTCACGTTCTCTAAATATTGTACTCACTTTCTACATCTATTTTTTTTACTCACTTTCAGTCTAATAATTTTTATTAACGTTCTCTCTCTAAAATTTTATACACTTAAGTCTCATAAGAATTTTCATTTTCTCTCTCTAGATTTCGTTATTCACTCTCTCTCCAAAAATTTCTACTCACTTTCTATCTCTAAATAATTTCACTTTCTATCTCTATAGTTTTTTATTCACTTTCTCTCTCTAATTTTTTTATTAGTTCTCTCTAGATTTTGTTATCACTTTCTCTCTCTAAAATTTGCTACTCACTTTTTCTCTCCATAAGTTTTTATTCTCTCCCTAGATTTTTCACTTACTTTCTCTAAAAAAATTATTCACTTCATCTCTCTAATTATTTATTTAATTTCTCTCTCTAGATTATATTATTCATTTTTTTGTAATTTTTTCTCTCATCTCACTTTCTATCTCTAAATTTGTTTCTCTCTCCTCACTTTATCTCTCTAAATTTTTAATGACCACAACCCAATAAGTCATACGAATTACTCATCGAATTTACCCATTTATCATATCCAATCATATTAGAATTTTTGTTACTTTGTAATTTATCAAAAAACTTACAATATTCCTTTTCGTTAAATGAGCATACGAAATATCGGAATGAGAATGTAACAGAATTACAACACATACTTCCCGATATATCCAAACATTGTGTGGAAATATTGAATTCCCATCATTCCTGGAGACGTGTCATACCCAAATATAAGATTCCTTGACGAACATTTAGGCGTGCCAAACATGACCTTCAGCACTTTTTTATCCTTGGATTAATCCTAACACAATAATCTCATAGACTTTTTTTTCTAAGGTCAGGCTGAATATGATTAGACAGTACTCAAAAGGGGTATCAAATGGCCTTGAGAGTAAAAATATAGTCCATGGAATTGTCATCTTAGGACTAATTCAAGAATTAAAAAGTGCATAAAGGTGTTAAACTAGTATAAATAAGTTTAACTAGTCCAATACCATGCATCATTATTGCTAACACACAAACAAACATAGCCCTGCTGCTTTTACTAGAAATCTTTCCACCTTCAAGCTAATCAAATAGCCTAGTCTCTACTTGGAAAAAAAAATACTTGTCATTTATTTGGCCAAAGACTTGTGGTATTTGGCCCCTCTCGTGTCTAAATAACTCCAGATATGTATAACAGAGTTTAGCATTCTTATGGCCTTATGGTATTGGACACACTAACAGAGAAAATCTGAAATCAAAGTCTGCCACTGTGCTTTTTCCTTTTGGAATAGCGTGTTATGCCTCTTCGTGTCTGCAGGTCAAATGCAGTATGCAGAAAGCAGATTAAAGGTTGATTTGTATTAAAATTGCGTATTGGAGTTCATATGTTCACTCTTTTATCCTCAAAAATGATACTAGTATCAAAAGTACCCCTAAATATTGATAACATCATATTTTGTTATGAATAAAAAAAACAATTTTTCGGAATTATTTCAATATTACTTGAACAATTATTTCAGTAAAAAAAACAGACCTTGATTATTTCAGCAATCACTTTAAGGCAATTAAAACTTTAGCATAAATTACATTTCGAGCAATTAATGTAAATAATTATTCCCCAGAACTAGGCCTACTAGCGATTGATTTTACATCATTGTTTTTTAGAAATAAATGTCAATATAAGTCACTCAGGGCTGCAAGATTTTCTTTCTTTTGCGAGTTCCTAGGCGGCATCCTCCAACTACATAAAAAGATGACAGAAATAAAATTGAAAATCAAATCATCCATATAGAGTGGTGTCATTCGCCCTCTTCACTACTTGATCAAATTAAAAGCATATATAGACCAAAACTGATAGCCTAGTTTTAAGGCCTCTTTCCCTTTATTGTGCAGTCACAGGTTCGAATCTATCCCCCCAAAAAAATCAGCACAGACGCTTCATTTGCAAGGTAAGTTTCCTCTAGGTTACCCCTGGTTCCCCTCCTGGTTCCTTCTCTAGGTTCCTCCATTAGGATTGAAATGTACCCCATAATTAAAATGTATTAGTATAGGTTACTCAAAAAAAGCGCGCATCACTTCAAAAAGTCAATGCCAGAAAGGTTACTTTCTTATTACCTATAACAAGTCCAGTATGATGCATCCTTGAAAAACTGTTATATATTAAGATATGTAACTTAAATTTTTTCTCTGTTCTAAAAATCCCCGCCTAAAGACCTAATGCCCTTGGCACCTCTAAGCCCCTGGCGCCACCTAGAAAAAAAAATTCCTCTAGAAAATTAGGCGGGTTCTAGGTGGAGAAATTTTTTTTTAATAATTACCTCTTAATATATTTATTTTCTAATGATTACCATATTCCAGTATATCAAATCACAACATGAACAATACAAAGTCAAATGAATAATTTTATTATAAAATTTTTGAACTTGTTAAATTATATAAATGAGATTCATTTTTAATATTTAGTTTAATTCTATTTTATAATTCTTAAATTTATGTTTAGTTTACAAGTTTTATTATTGAATTAAATTCTTGAAATTTTAAAATTTATTATTTAATTAATAGCAATCTTATTTATAAATAAACTAATACGTTAAAATATGTTTATACTTTGAACAATTGCATGTTTGTGTTTGAACTTTGACATTAGCAATATGGATATGTGTTTAAACTTTAAAAAAGACTTTTATTATCTTTCAATTATTATTTTGTTTGGATAAATGATAAAATATTAACATTATCATTTTTTCCCGCCTAGTTTTAGGCCCCCTCGGCCGCCCCTACACAAAACATTGATTTTTTTGTGGATACAAGGGTGACAATAATGTATACAAGCAAAGAAATATTCATCACTCATTTTTTTGTTTTATGCGTACACAAATCACATAATGTAAATACAAAAGATCATCACTCAGAATAAAAAAAACATTCAGATAAAATGCTAAATTAATCCCGTGTTGGACATCTAACTACAGACAACATTCCAATATAAGGACAGAGAAAGTGTTGTACCTGGCAGTTCTGCCACTGATGTACTACAGGCAAACTTTTTCTGCAGCTCTGAAGCCAATGCATCAGCATGTATCAAAAATGATTCAAACCCTGAGAGTTTTGTTACTTTCTTATTACCCTGTCTTCGTTCTGTCATTATTTGGATTGTTTTCAGGCCACCTTTACGTACAGCATACTCACTTCCTCTTGTCACTCTATGATGCGCTTGCATCCGGTTTACAAATGTAGTCCCTAAATCTTTCTTATGAATTTCTGTGGGATAAGTTGATCCCTTTTTGATAGTCCCCTTAAAAAGTGCATCGCATAGTATTGCATCCAAAACCACAATAGACTTATTTATTGGTTTAACCAGATTCTCTTTTTCTATGTAACCAAAGACGATATCAGTGGCTTCTGATGCACTGAAGAGTTTCCCTGTATCAGCTCCTACAGAAGCAAAGATGGGATTGACATGTACACTAGGTTTATAGATCTCTTCCACTTCCAATATCAACCTTCCCTCACTGGCAGCATGATCCATGACTTGCTCATTATTCTCCATCTTCCGTTTCTCTGGCTTAAAGGATGTGTAATCAGGATGAGCGCGCTTGACAGCAAACAATGTAGTCTCTTTTTTATGTTTGTCTTCTTTTACCGAAATCTGTTCATGCAAATGTTAAATGGGAAAGAAAAGAGGATAAGCTGACAATTATATTTAAATGGTAAGTAAATAACCTGTAACCTATCAAAACATAGAAAAAACATTCTACTTGCAAAACAGTCAAGTCCAGAGAAATCACTGATTAAAAATGGGAGATGAAGTATATAAAAGACTAAACAATTCAAGTCCAGCTTCAAATTTTCATTTTTTATTTTTGACATGTAGTTCAATTTCAACTTTACACACACTTCAAACTAACTTATAACTTGGCTTGATTTGAGGATCTTTGGAGGAGGTGCAAGATTCATGATGAACCTTGGCAAGTTTACATTTATAAAGGGATGTCCTGATATTATGATAATTGCAAACTCATTACGAGACACTTTAATCAAACTTACCATAAGCTTAGAATGTGGGAAGCTCTATAAGCTTCCCCCTCAAAGACTAAACAGGCCGTCAGATTTCTATGGAAGGAATAGCTTAGTTTCCCATACCAAGTCAATTTTATCAGAGGTAGCAGCACCCCAATGAAAGTGCCAATATAAAACACTGGGAATACACTTTCTCTAATGTTAGCATGCATAAACTAATGATATGTTTCCATGACAAGTATCGTTGTGCTTCCCATCCTCCACATCACACGATTATTGCAAACTTTACTAAAGGATCTGAGAGTGATGATCCCACACCATTAATCAACCATTTTTGTAGGTCTAGAAAACCTAAAGGAGATTGAGGAAATAGGACGGGAGTCTGAAGATATAGTGCAGATTACATTTGATGTTCATCATGTTTCTTTGAATCAACAGCTAAACTCCAATTTGAAAGCATGGACATGCTACTCACAAAAATTTCACTCGAGTTCATTGTTGACCAACCACCCAAGGTTACTACTTTGTTCCCAAGCTACAAAACTATAAAAACAATTTTTTTATATAAGTTTTGTGAATATGTTTAGTAATAAGAGTGACGATGAGAATTGTTATTGTTCACATTTTGGCATTAGTCCCTTCACTTTAAAATTTGATGATTCTTTCACTTAGCACCAGAACCCTGTTGTAAATACAGTTCATCCACCTTTCCAACAACATTTCATTAACAAAAATAAGGATGTATATGAAGGTTTTACACTTTCTTATCGCAGCAATGTTCGCAAGTTTTCCTGAATCAGACGGGGACTTGGCTGAATCCAAGTTCTAATATTTGGATTATGAAAGATGAGTTTGGTAATGTAATTCCTCTTGTAGAACATTGTTAGAAGATATGCCATGATTGTAGTTTTCATAATTAGTATGTACACATTAATGCAGTTTAGGGATTACCATAACTGTAATTAGGAATACTTGTATATATACATATGAACTTAGGTAATAGTGATTATTATTTCAATGAAACAAACCAGTTCACAGTTTTAACGTGTAACAGAGCTTGATCCCTATTATCAGTTTCTCTACTATCCTTCTTCTTAGAAAGAATCAGTCTGTATGAAGAAACTGAAAACATAATTAGTTTACCCAGTGCAAGTTGATCGTCACAGAGGAGGTGTCAGATTCTTCACCCACCGTTGCACACGCCTCTATGCGCCTCCTCACTCGCACAGCACCGACGCCATGCCAGCGCGTGAGACTTTTCCGACGAATCTTTGCCGCCACAATTTCTTCCAGAGTGGTCGGTTTTCTCTCCCCTTTCCATCTGCAGTGGTCTTGTAGTGATTGATTCAGGTTTATTAAGTTTTTCGTTGACAGTAGCATACTGCTCTTTCTTTGCTTTCTCTTTGCTGCTAGGGTTCTGTATTACCTTGCTAGTGCACTGCTTTGCCTTCTGGAATAATTCACTGCCATATTTTAGCCTTTAAATTATCCTTGTTGATATTTTTTTGGATATTTTTGTTGCTCTTATTATCTTATCATGGCAGAATCTAGTTCCATTAATAGTGGTGGTACTACTGAAATAAATAAAGGACAGTTGATTAAAAATCATCATCTCAACTCTGCTTTGGTTCTTAGCCCATTTAAATTGGATGGAAATAATTATTTAGCTTGATCTCAACTATGTCGTATGTCAATTGAAGCTAACCGTATGCAACACTTCATACAACAACCATGCCTACACAAGCAAGTGCAACTCAAGAAGAATGGAAATCTAATAACTCCATGGTTAAAACATGGATTTTTAATTCAATGGAACCGAGTATGAGGAGTAGTTACATGTTCTTAGACACGGCATATGAGCTTTGGGATGCTATCTCTCAAACTTTTTGTTTCTAGTCATTTGTCAAAAGGCATATGATATCTGTAAACTAATCTGTGAGCTGGGTCAAGGAGAGAAGTTTGTGACACAGTATTTTATAGAAATTAATGCATGTTGCCGGAGTTTTTTCAGCCACATGTCTGGAAGATGCAGCAGCGTATCAAAAGTTTGTTAGTGAAGTTGTGGATTTCTTGGTAGCTTTGAATATAAAATTTGATCAAGTCCGAGCACAGTTGATTAGTCAGACACCTTTTCCATCACTGCGAGAGGCTCATGCTAGAGTCCAACAAGAGGAAAGTAGGCGTCAGGTGATGGTTCTAAATCATGTTGATTGATCAGCCATGATTGCTTCGTGTCCTAAGTTTAGCTCCACCATTCAGTCTTCCGTTGAGAAGGAATATCGCGAATGTGATTACTATGGGGAAAGAACCATACCAGAGATCGTTGTTTCAAGCTTCATGGACGTCCTAAAGGGCGAGATGATTAATTTGGTAGTGGTCGTAGACCTCAGGCCTATGTGACTACTATAACACCTCCTGTTGATACATCCAGTGCTTCAGACACTACTACTGCACTCACTCCTGAGAAAATCTTAGCTTTTCAAAAATTCTATTCCAAATCTACTTCTTCTCATTATGCCTAGTCAGGTATATATTCTTGTGTTTTTAATGTTTCATCTACTTGCCCTAGTTGGATCATTGATACAGGTGCTTCCGCGCATATGACCGGGTCTTCCACCCTCTTTACTTCATACACGCCTTGTTCTGGAAAAGATAAGGTTCGAGTAACTGATGGCTCCATTTCTTCTCAAAGAAGAGTGGTTCTGTAGTTTGTACTCCTTTATTGACATTATCATTTGTTCTTCATATTCCTTCATTTACTGCAAATTTATTATTTGTTCAACATCTTTCTGAATCCTTACACTGTTCAGTAACCTTTTTCCCAACTCATTGTGTTTTTCAGGACTTGGTGATGGGGCAAAAAATTGGCATTGGTAATGCAGTTGGTGGTCATTATTATTTAGATGTTCCCTCGTCTAATATGCTCTCTACTCAGGCTCCTCAAGCTGTTCACTCTACGTCTGACTCCAGCCTGACTTCTCTCCATCAATGACATTGACGTTTGGGACATCCCTCTTTTTCTATGTTAGTCTTTATTTCTATCTTTAGTTAAACAATGTAATAAAGCTCAGTTTTTGTGTGAACCATATTAATTGGGGAAACACAAACGTTCTATTTATTCTGCTATTAACAGTCGACATTCTGAATCTTTTGTTATTATACATACTGATGTGTGGGACACTCTTAGGTTGTTTCCCGTTCAGGTTAGAGATGGTTTGTTAGCTTTATTGATTGTCATTCTCGTGTCACTTGGATTTATCTTCTTCGTTCGAAAAATGAGGTGGTTGATTGTTTTCAAGAATTTCATAAAATGATTCAAACCCAATTTGAAGATAAAGTCAAAATTCTCCATAGTGATAATGTTCGTGAATATAGTAATAATAATGCTTTTGCATCTTATCTCTCAGCATGACATCATTCTTCAAACCTCGTGTCAAAACTCCAGAACAAAATGGAGTAGCAGAAAGGAAAAATCGACATTTATTAGAGGTAGCTCACACTCTTATGTTCACGATGAACACCCCTAAATTTCTATGGGGAGAATGTTCTGACTGCTGCATTTCTTATAACCACCTTCCTTCTAGAATTCTTGGGAACAAAAGTCCCATCTCTTTTCTCTAACACACGACCAGTCCTCATTCGCCTCGAGTTTTTGGTTGTGCGTGCTATGTTCATGATAAATCTCCTACTCGAAAAAAATTAGATCCCAAAGCTATTAGATGTGTTTTCATTGGTTAGTCTCCAACCCAAAAAGGTTATAAATGTTATCATCCTCTTTCAAACAAAGTATTTGTCATTCGGAATGTAACTTTTTGGGAGTTAGAACTTTTTATTCTTCTTCACCTTCTCCTCAGGGGAGGATGTTATTGATGAGGAGAAGCTTCCTCCTGAGACTGGTATTAAAAGTTCTACTATACCATTTTCTCCTTCTCCTTCTTTTCTTTCTTCTCACTTCTGTTGTTGTTTCGATAATTCTACAGGGAGAGTTCTAATTCTGAAGTCGTGTGCTGTATGCAGAATGAGCTTTGAGTTTAGGGGTGTTCAAACCGGTCGGTATATTCGATTTTTAGGGACATCGAACCTGGTTCGAACCTATTCGATTCGGTCTGAAGATGAACCGGTTGATAGATTTGTACACGTAACCCAAGACATACTTGAATTTTCTGTCTGGGTTTCGGTAGGGTGTTTGGTTTGGTCGATATATACCGAACCGAACCGGTTGTACCGGTTTATTAAATAATATTAAAAAATAACTTGAAAGTCCCTTTCTTTAGACTTTTTTGCTTAACCATGTAAAATTAACTTGAAAGTCTCCTCTATTTATAGAATAGACAAGAGATGGCATACTAGACAATGTGGGATGTATTTGAAATTTAGTGTGGCTTCCTTACATGTAGTAGTGGTCATTCAATGTGGGACTTATTAGACAAGAGATGGCATACTACATTACTACCAAGTGAAGCCCTTAGTATTTGGTTGTCTCCAAGTCCCATATTGGCTAAATTGGTAAAACTTTAAATTTTCCTTATAAAATGATTACCATGTAATAATGAATTCAAGATAACAAGTAATCAAAACATTATTACTTAATATAGGGATGTAAATACCAACTTAGACTCATCAAAATCCAATGTAATGACACTAATGAATGCCAAGGAAATCACATAAGGGAACTTATGGCACCATCTCACATAACTTGTTTCTAAGTCCCACATTGATTAGATTATAAAAATTTAACAAAGTTTTCTTTATAAAAACACTACCAAGTGAAGCCCTTAGTATTTGGTTGTCTCCAATTCCCATATTGGTTAAATTGGTAAAACTTTAAGTAAATTTTCCTTATAAAATGATTATCATTTAATAATGAATTCAAGATAATTGGTAAAAAGTAATTTTTTCTTATAAAATGATTACCATGTAATAATTAAATTCAAGATAACAAGTAATCAAAACATTATTATTTAATATAGAGATGTAAATACCAACTTAGACTCTCATCAAAATCCACACTAATGAATGGCCAAGGAAATCACATAAGGGAACTAATGGCACCATCTCACATAACTTGTTTCTAAGTTCCTCATTGATTAGATTATAAAAATTTAAGAAAGTTTTCTTTATAAAAACACTACCAAGTGAAGCACTTAGTATTTGGTTGTCTCCAAGTCCCATATTGGTTAAATTGGTAAAACTTTAACGAAATTTTCCTTATAAAATGATTACCATGTAATAATGAAAACCAATTGGGCGAATTTTGCTTCTGACTTTGGGTTTGGGTTTGTTACAGGTGTTCAATACTAAAGCCTTGGGCGGAAGTAAATTTTGGGCTTAAAAATCTAAGTCGATTGCTTAAAGTTTTGGGTTTGAATTTATGCAGGCTAAAAACCCAGAGACAAGATCGAGTAAAAACCGAAACGATCCAGATCGGACCAAAATAATCGGTTTGGTATACTAAGATGCAGATCGATCTTCTGCATACCAATTTTGAGTACTTTCAGTATTCGGTCCGGTTGGGTTCAGGCCGGTTCGGTCCGGTATTTTACCGATGAACACCCCTACCTGAGTTGAGTACCTATTTTTGACGAGGCAAGAATAAGATCATCGTTTCTGCACCACTACACCAACCTTGCTCTGAACCTAGTCTTGATAATGCTAATGGTGAGAATCCTAATCCTATTTGTTCTTCTGATGATACTGACATTCTTATTACTCTTAGAAAAGGGATAAGATCTTGTACTTAACATCCTATCTCTAATTTCTTAGCCTATAATAAATTATCTACATCCTACCACTCATTTGTTTCTTCCTTGTCCTCAATATCTGTTCCTCGAGAGTGGAGAGAAGCAATTAATGATGAGAATTGAAAACAAATCATGATAGAGGAGATGAATGTCCTGAAAAAGAATGATACATTGGAACTAGTTACTCTTCCTTACGAGAAAAAACCAGTTGAATGCAAATGGGTATATACAATCAAATAAAAGCCAGATGGGACAATTAAGAGACACAAAGTTAGGCTAGTTGCAAAAAGTTATACTCAAACCCATGGAATTGATTACCAAGAGACATTTGCGCTTGTGGCAAAGGCACCATAATCTCATGTGCAACAAACTTTAGCTAGGATATTCAGCAATTGGGTGTGAAAAATGTGTTCCTTCATAGTGACTTAGAGGTACCCTCTGATTTTGCTTCATCGATCACCAAGGGTAAGGTTTGTAAGCTGCGAAAGGCTTTGTATGGTTTGAAGCAATCTCCTAGAGCCTGATTTGGTAGATTCCACAAAGCAATGATAAGATTTGGATAGAAGCATAGTCGAGCAGATCATACTCTATTTGTCAAACAGATAAAAGATAAGACTACCATTCTTATTGTTTATTTTGATGATATTGTGGTGGCAGGGGATAATCGAGAAGAGATGGTTAATCTCAAAGCAAGTCTGGCCAAAGAGTTTGAAATCAAAGATCTTGGTCCTTTGAAATATTTCCTTGGTATTGAAGTTGCAATATCTTCCAGTGGGAAATATGTACTTGATCTTTTAACTGAAACTGGTATGTTGGGATGTAAGCCTGCTGATTCTCCTATTGAAGTCAATCATCATCTAATAGGTGGCACAGGACCTACGGTTGATAAAGAAAGATATCAACGTCTAGTGGGACGATTGATATATCTTATGTTGTGGGAATAGTGAGTCGGTATATGCATGATCCTCGACATTGTCTTATGAAAACTGTTTACAAAATTCTGAGGTATCTCAAGTCTGCTCCTGGAAAAGGTTTATTGTTCGCACCACATGGTCATATGAGAGTTAAAGCTTTTTCCGACTCGAATTAGGTTGGCTCTATAGAGGATCGCCGCTCTACATCAGGTTACTGTTTATTTGTTGGAGGTAATCTTGTTACTACTTGGCGTAGTAAGAAATAGTCTATGGTGGTAAGATCCAGTGCTGAGACTGAATATCGAGTTATTGCCTTGGATATATATGAACTAATGTGGCTTCAAACTTTGCTAGAAGATTTGGGTGTTACAACTAAAAGGCCTATGCAATTATTTTGTGATAATAAGGCAGCCATTAGTATTGCAAACGACCCAGTACAACACGATAGAACGAAGCACATTGAGATTGATACACTTCATCAAAGAAAAGTTAACTAGTGGTCTTATTTGCTTACCTTTTGTCAAAACAGAACATCAGCTTGCTGATATTTTGACTAAGGGTCTTAGTGTAAGATGTTTCATCCATTATGTTTCATATTGGGTATGTGAGACATCTATACACCAACTTGAGGGGAGCGTTAGAAGATATGCCATGATTGTAGTTTCCATAATTAATGTGCACACATTACTGCAATTTAGGGATTACCATAACTCTAATTAGGAATACTTGTATATATACATATGAACCTATGTAATAGTGATTATTATTTCAATGAAACAAACCTGTTCTCAGTTTCAACATTTAACAAACATTTTACACATAGGAGAGAGAGAGATTTTATAACAAAGGAGATTACAAATAGACAATAAAAAATAAAAATGAATAAGATAGGATATCCTCCGGACAAACTAAACAGAATAATGTGGTAATAAAAAGAGTTCACAAGAGAAGGCCGCCCAAGATATCCTCTAAACAAAATAAACAGAATGCAGAAAATACAATGTGCTCGACAAAGGGCGCTCGCCAAAGGGCACTCACCAAAGGGTGCCCTCCAATCCTTTATTAATCACAGCCACCCACAAAAAGCCCCGAAAGACCTAAAGAGACGCCAGGAAAGACCTAAAGAGACGCCAGGAACACAAACTATCTCTCAGGTTATGTAAGCCAAGAAAAAAGTTGAAAGCCTCCAAAAGATATCAAAACATCCACGGGTTCAAAGCACTCACGTATTTTATCCCTCCATACCAGTGAAAATCCGGTAAGCAAAAAAGATCTACCGAATAAAGACTGAGCTTTCACAAAAATACAAAACAAATTATACCAATGCCTCAATGATGCAGGACGGAAGCGACTGGGGGCTAGATATCATTCAAACGTTGATGGAACCTCAATTCCACTAGGTAAAATAACCCAGGCTAGATATCATTCTAACGTTGATGGAACCACAATTCCACTAGGTAAAATAACCCCAAAATTCACTAGGGGACCTTGAATCCACAAGGAAAATAGAATTCTAAAATCCACCAAAGAGAGGGAAAACAATCCAACGATAACTTTTATAATCAAAAGATCTCTTACAATGGAATATTAAACAGCCTTCTATAATAAGGGTTGTTACAATTTAAAAGGGAAAATCAAATAAAAATTAATGACATTATCAAATCCCTAAAAATTAAGCATAGAATATTCCTATTTGATTCTAATTTAAAATCCCTTATTAGAGCCTAAAATAAGCCTAAATCATCTTAATTAATATACTAATTGCTAGAATCACACATGAAATCTTCCTAACTAAAATATAAAAATTATGGATTACACTCTTTTTTGTTACAGAAAATGAGAGGTAGGTAAGGTATCCCAAACACCTGGCAGAGCACTAATTAAATACAAATTATCACAATATCTTCCTGTGAGACCCCAGATTTTATGAATAAAGATTTAAATTTCTCGAAATATTTTTTTGAATATTATGGAATGAATTTGATATAATGTTATAGTTGTGGGTAATATTTATAAATTTTGCAAAGTATGCAAGTTGTTATATAATATTCGATTGGTCGGGAAATAATCGTTTTAACGAGGGGAATATTAAATGCAACGGCACAATCATTGGTGGACCCCAGCGGAATTATTGTCGGATTGAGAAAACGACAAAAATATTTTTTATGAAAATAACGGCGGAAGTTTTATCGTTAAAACTGTTGAACTACTCGGTAGTAAAAGTACAGTAATACGCGTGGTTGCATAGTAGCACACGGTATTGATTATTGATGCTTACGTGAGAAGTCACCCGGTTTTGTTCAATTATTGCTTGATAATTGTTGCATAGTATCTCACGTTATTTGATTCAATTATTATCGATATTTTATATATTATTAAATCAATAATTGAGATGACGAGTTATTAATATTATTATTTGCAATATTAACGATGTCAGAAGTTACATTAAGGAGAGGTTTGGTCACCTAATTGCGGCTGATATAGGAAATCCTTATTCAAAGCCCCTCTTTCACAGGAGCGACACAGTCGATTAATATTGTGAATTATAATAATGATGATAAATGTTGTTAAATATATTGAGGTGTCTTTTTATGAAGTCACTAAGTTTATATATATATATATATATATAAATTTTGTTTTATTAGTATTATTAATGTAATAAAATGAAAAAAGATTTTATATAAAAGCGAATATTTTAATAAAGTTATTTGTTATATTAGACTATAAATAGAATATATTATATTCTATTATGCATAGTATTTTTTGTAGTAAAATCTTTTATATAAAAGCAGAATACTTTTATAAAGTTATTTGTTTTATTAGACAATAATTAGAATATATTATATTTTATTATGCATAGTGTTTGCATAATTACTGCGTAGTGTTTGCATAGTAAAATCTTTTTATATAAAGCAATATACTTTTATAAAGTTATTTGTTTTATTAGACTATAAATAGGATATATTATATTTTATTTAAAAGATTTTGTTTTATTAGAATATTTTATTAATCTTTGCATAGTAAATCAATATGGACCGTCCGTTTAAAAAGTAAATCAATCTGGATCGTTCATGAATTAATTACTATTCATCCATTCTCTATAAATAGAATCTCATTCCTTCATTATTTCTTAAGAATTCATTGAAACTCTGAGAGAAAACTATAGAGAGAAAGAAGAAAAGTATTCTTACTACTTCACTACTCCTATATCCGGTTCCTTCTAAGGTAAGGGGTATTATTTCTTTTGTATTCATGAAGAGAACTTACATTATTCCATTCTTTATTATTACGTTGAAATAACTTTTGTATCGCGGGCTACCTATACTTGGTGAAATTCTTACATTATTCCATTCTTTATCATTATGTTGGAATAACTTTGTCTACATGCTTAATCTTTTGCATACATGGTGAAATTCTTCTATTATTCCATTCTTTATTATTACATTTGAACATCCCATACATGCGTTTCGCATGACTTCGATTCCGTTATTTATTATTACATTGGAATATCACAGCCGGTGCGTATTACGCTTTGACACAGTTCCATTAATTATTATTACATTGGAATAACTTTTATGCGTGCGATCTATCGCATGCGTGGTAATTTATGTTGTTATTCCATTCTTTATTATTACATTTGGAATATCCTATCGATCTGAATTTACTTTGACACGGTTCATCCTTTATTATTACGTTTAATACCACATGCATGCGATTACGCCGCATAAGTGGTGATTTCTGTTGTTATTCCATTCTTTATTATTACATTTAGAATATCACAGTTGGTTGCAAATTTTGCGACGACTGGTTTCGTCATTTATTATTACATTAGAATAACTTTTCATGCATGCGATATCATCGCATGCGTGGTGATTTCTTTTGTTATTCCATTCTTTATTATACTCGGTTGGTTAAAGTTTTGACTTATATACTCCGTGAAATTAGTGGAATATCCTTGATATTTGCGCTTGACCGATATCTTTTCATGAAAATATTCTTACGAGCATTCTTGAATTTTATTTTACAAAGAAGTATCATGTTGACAATTTGGGCGTTATTAGTTCTGGATAAATTAATTCTTGAACTTGTTTTATTGAATTCTTATATCATTGTCATCATCCTCGTGTTTATATTATGTTGAAAGTCAATACGTGGCACATGTAGTGCGTAGATGGACTTGGTATGATTATGACCGAGGATTAATCGATATAATCGTGGCCGTAATGTTACAAATGATGTAAAAGTCCTCATTGGCCCGTAGTGCGTTGATTGATGGCGAGTTGTTGGCAAGATCATGACCATTGATGAATACCACGAATATCCTTGGCCCGTAGTCATGGATAATTTGTGGTTGTGAAACTAATGAATATCCTTGGCAGTAGTGCGGGGATGATGTGGATTATTTATTAAAATTTGAGTCTCGGTGATAAAAGTGATGAAAACCTTTTAAATCATAAAAGATAGTAGATTTTATTCTCTACTTGACTCTTTTAATGGATTGCTTGTTCATTGCAGTTAAACTTGATGTTTGTTATATTTTATCGGTTTAACATTGTTGAAGACTAATGATAATTTATTCTACATTATCTTAGTCGTAATATTTCTTCTTGGACTAGTTGAGCTCACCCTTTCTTTCACTTGTTCTTGAGGAAATGAGAGCGTGAGTCGGGACTAGTCGAGGAACGTAGTGGCGGTCCGGATGATAGTATTAGTAGTCCTCACTATTACATTAAATAGTGTGACAATAAATGTAATAAGGACTCCTTTGAGTGTGGATATTGTCTAGATGACAATATTCTTATTAAAACTCTCAATTTATGTTTTGTCGTATTTTACACGACAGCTGTATTATTAAGTTGTATTTGTATTCTGTACCATGTATATGGCGACTCAGAATAGGTGATGTATACCTATTTTGGGGGCGTCACACTTCCTCCATCCCTCCAGACCATAGGATGATGAAGAAACATATGAGAGTACGACATAATGTGCCAAACAGTAGGATTCACTTCTGTGATAATCTTGTACACAAATCCAGGCCCATTAATAACATTTAGGACTTTACAAGTATTATTAATGCCAAGTGTTGTTTACGCATGTCAAATTAATTATTTTGTAAGGTCATATTGACCATTTTGCATTTATTTTATTAATTTATTTTTGTTTTGTACATAAAGGCATTAAGATGTACTCTTTCCGTCCTCAAAAGCACGTCTTCAAGTACAATACTTTTTGGCCACAAAAGGATTTCTAAAAAAACACAAGTAAACTATATAATACGCATATAGACTAGCTTACCCTAAGTGGGGTTCACTAGGTTTAAAAAAGACAATTCATTAGTATATTTACATGTGGTCCAGTATGGGTGAAATTGGTACTTAATACTCTTTCCTTTACATTAGATTTCTCAATAATTTGTGTGAAATATGTATCTTGGACATCCTTTTGAGGACGAGAGTAACAAATTGAAACCTTGATTAATTAATTACCGATATTGATTATCTCCCTATCTCTTCTTTCCTATTCTCACTTCTACTCTTACTCTCCTTCCCTTTATCTTCTTATTCTTCAAGTTTTTCCTAATACTATTATCTCTTTAATGTGCTGCATCAACTTAATACTTTCAACGACAGATGCTGACATTATGTACTTGTTGAAGCACATAAAATGATAATCTTAACAAAAGAATTTAATTTCATTGCCACTCAAAAAGAATTATTCATCTCACCTACCTAAACATAAAATGATAATCGCAACAGAAAAAATTTAATTTCATTGCCACTCAAAAAGAATTATTCATCTCTTTGACTTATTTATCCTTTTCTCAAAAGATCCAAACATTTTTGCATGATATAAATTTGAAAGCAGGCATAACACTCCCATGCAATAACAAAAGACTGCAGTTACAACATTCTAGATTAAGGGAAAACTCTACAGATAGGAAGAAATTATACCAATCCTGCAGAAGATTTAGATTGTAACCACTTCGACAATTTCTTGTGCGATGACTTTTTAATATCCAGAGTAATGCCTGAAGGCCTACAAGGTAGCACATGACTTGACCTACAAAAGCCCAAGAAGCAACCAAACACATTTGCTATAAATGAGAAAGCATGAATACTGAAGAGACAATATAACCAAATTTTGGTCCTTAATATTATAATAGTTGAAGACAGCAGAAATTAAATAATTTAGCTATCACCTTTAGCAATGACCAGAAATACTATATGGACTATGGTAATATAACTCCAAAGTATTACTTGCACACTTCATAAGGCCAACATATACTTTCCTGAGAGAGAGAGGGACAGAAAACAACAGAATAAAAAAGTCTTATATAAGGGGAAAAATAGTGATTTTTGTTGCTCAGCAAGATAGACATCATAGTTATCAAGGCGCCAAGTTGAGGCGAGTCGACAGTGAGCTTAGATTAAGTGTAAGATGCAAGTCATCCACAAGTCGGTGCCCAATACTTTTATAGCATATCACAAGTGGACGACAAGTCGTTAACAATATAAATTTTATACGTATAAAATTATTTATATTTAACATATATATGAATATTTATATATTTATATTTCTAATGATTCACCATATTCATAATGCATGTTATAACATATCAAATTACAAGAAGAAGTGGACAAGATCAAGTCAAAATGATAATTTTATTATAGTTGTACTTTTTTGAACACGTATCAACTTCAAATTATATAAATAGCATACATTTGTAATATTTAGTTTAATTCAATATAATTCTTAAATTTATGTTTAGTTTTTAAGATTGTATATATAGAATAATTTCAATAATTTATGATAAAACAAGTAAACAAGCATTGTTAAGATAAAGATATAAACAAACATATAATCATATCATAACATTAGACAACCATCCTTTAACTATATATTTCTATATATATTTCTTTATATTTATATATAGAATGCAGTGCGGACTCCGGACACTATATATATATATATATATATATATATATATATATATTAGTTCTAGAGTCAATAAAAAAATGAGCACAGCAGTAGTCAACAAATTTATATAAAAAAATGAGCAGCTGCAGCAATAGTCAACAAAGCATACATGATACCATAGTCACTAGTGTAAAATATATTCATATATAATTATATAAAGCATATATATAAGCTATAAAGCATATGTAATATATATAAAGTATACATGATAGATGATACCATAGTTAATTTTTTTGCTGTGATTGAGCATTAAGTGCCCTTCTGGTGGATCCATATCATATATTTGTATATAAAAAAAATAGCAGATGCAAAGCAAAACAGAGCAATAGCAATTAGCAGAACAAAGCCCCAAAGCCCCAAACAGAAGGTACAAAAGGAAAAAAAAAGCCCCAATAATTACTAATTATAGAAGACAAGGAGAAGAAAAAAAAGGCAGAAGAGAAGACGAATAGAACAGAAGAAGAAAAAGAAGTAGCGTACCAAAGGAGGGCGGAGTCGCGAGCTGCCAGAGAACGGGAGGAGTCGTCGCGTGCTGTCGGAGGAGTCGTCGCGAGCTGCCGGTAAGTTGCTTGCTCTCGTCTCTATTGCTTTCCCCTTTCCCCCTCTCTGTACCTTAATACCTTGTTGTCTGCTTGTTGTGATCGATCGATTTGATTTTAGTTGTTTTTTTAACCCAGTTAAGTTCAGGTCAAATCACACTTGCCATGGTTCAAGGTGTCCAAGTCGCTTCTCAGTCGTCCAAGTCGCGCCCCAGTCGCCTTAGCAAGATGAGCGGTCGACTATCTTGCCTCCTCTCAAGTGGCCCAGACGACTTCAAATTTTTTACCGCTTGGACACCTAAACGACGCCTAGGCAACGACTTGATATTAGACATTCAACTAACTTTTCCCCATGCAACAAATCAATAAGAAAATAATAACTAACTTACTTCGCCTCAACCTCCTTGATAGGGACGGGGGTTTTGGGACAAGGGTTAATATCACACAGACAATTCTCACGCAAAACTCAATCAATTAATTATTCAAATAATGAAGTACAACACTATTTATAATACTCATATACAACTTTCCTAACCTAAATTGGACTCTAATAAGATAACCATAAATTAAATAAGATAACTGCAAATAAAAGAAACTAATTAAAATACAAATTTTATTTCATAGGCTTCCAAAGTCTCTTATATTGTTCCAACCAACTTTCACGGGCTCGTTCTACATCATTTCTCCTCCGCTGAAAAGAACTCGACTCCGTCGAATTATCAACACAAGAACAATCATGTCGGATCACCAAGGAAGTCTTTGCAAGCTTCAAATTTGGCATGTCGATAGTGCAAGTAAGAGTGAATTTGGTATTGCCCTTGATAATCGAATAGATATAGCACGAGCATCATGTTATGCGTGACGATCCCATAGTCATTTACGCCTTAATATAATGTGACAAACTTTAAGGGGTAGAACATCACACATAATGGTAGAACATCACACATAATGGTATCCTTTCCGTTAAGCTTGCCAACGAAAAAAATGTAACCATAATAACCAACGCTCTCTCTCCTTCTCCGGGTAACCCATAATTGTTTTAATAAAATAACTTAATAATAATAAAAAAAAGCGTTTTTTTTATTAAAAAAAGCACAGTTTTTTAATAAAAGATAATAAAAGTATTTTTTAATAAAATAAAAAAAAGTGCAGTTTTTTAAAAAAATAAATTTTTAATAAAAAAATTATTTTTAATTAAAAAAGGGAGTTTTTATAAAAAATAAAATAAAACTTTTTTTTATTAAAAAAACTGCATTTTATTTATTTTTTAAAAAAACTGTGTTTTTTATTAAAAATCAAAACGACTAATAACAGTTTTATTTTATTTTTTATTTAAAAACTGCATTTTTTAATTAAAAATAAATTTTTTATTCAAAAAAACTGCATTTTATTTTTTTTATTTAAAAACTGTGAGGCTCATTTTACTTTTTATTAAAAAAACTGCATTTAAAAATAAAAACTGTGTTTTTTTATTTTATTTAAAAAACAGTTTCTTTTTTATTTATTTAAAAAACTGCATTTTTTTTTGTTTTTATTAAAACAATGCTTTTATTATCTTTTTATTAAAAATTGTGCTTTTTTATTTTTATTAAACATAATTATTTTTATTAAAAAAACTGAAATAACATCCGTTGTTTGGTTTTTTTTTTAAACAAAATAATTATTATTTTACTCCTGCGTTTTTAAAAAATTATTAAAAATTACGTTTTATGTACATTTATATTATTACATTTGTATTTCTCATCCACATCAGAGAGCATACTTGTCACATATCAAAAATATGACCCTTTCGTCAACATCTTTAATCTAATATTAAACTTTTGTTAGTAAACTAAAGTTCAAAATTGAGTTGAAAAAAAAAAAGTTCGCCCATAATGGATTTTTTTAACCCCAAGGATCATACTTATGTTTAGGATCGGACAACAAGGATCAAAGAACACCTAAACATCCTTCCAAATGAGCATTATCTTCTAAATCTTGCTCATCGGGCTCATATTCGTCATCTATCGGCTTGCAAACCTCTTCGTTTAAGTCAACTTTTCTGCACGCTTTGTCAACAATAGCAAGTAGCCTAGAGGGAGAAGAGACAACATTCATCTTTGGGGAAGGATAATTAAAAGACATGTGACCAAAAGCAAAACAGTTATAGCACCTAAACGTATGGTTGTAGCTAGCATTAGAAGAACCTGGGGTTGTTAGTAGCTGAAGGGCTTGTTGACAATCTTTTCATTGGCCTAACTAAAACAGGCTCCACAAAAGTACGCTCCCTCCGAGTTTGGACTTGTATTGGAGGCCTAACAAAATTTCTTTTCAAATTATCCTCTATTTGGGTGGCAACTTGAACAACATCATCCAAGAGCAAGAGTTTACCTATAGCTACCCACCTGCAATCTCCAGATTCAATCCTCGACGGTACATGGAGATTAAAATTTCTTCAACCCAAGGGAATTCAGACCGTGAAACTAAAACAGATTTACTTCCTTGTACCTGCTCAATTAACTTCAAATATGCTCACTGCTTATAATCCAAAGGTACAAAACGTCGTGTCAATGAAACTTTCATATCTTCCCATCTTCTCGCAACTGTATACAAATTTCGCTGATGTTGATCCCACCAAATTCGAGTTGTTCCTTTCAACTTTGCTTCAGCAAAGAAGAGTTTCCTTTCATCGGATAATTCATACCAACGAAAGCTCTTCAAACTATGAATTCAATCGAAGAATGTTTCGGGACCATTATCGCCATTAAAATCTCTAACATCTAATTTTGTTCCTCTATCCACTGCATTCATCCTAGGACGTGGATTAGGGTCATGCTGATGTAGTCTCAGATGATTAAGAACCAGGATGTGGTCTACCAAATTTTTATGAGCATCTTCTTGTCCCTTATCTACGCGTTCCATGAGTACATCAACTTCTACTGTAAGTTCTGTAATAGAAGCCTGAACATATGCATTAATGATAAAATTTTAATTATATAAAAAATAGTTAACATTAGTAGTGGATAACTTATTACTTTTGAAATTTGAACCAACAATAGAAAGTACTTACAAACTCAAATGTACTCCAATTGCGCTCACAACCGGAAGAACAACAGAGACCTAGAATTCTTCTTGCAAACGAGGATAGCTCAATAGCCCGCCTCCAAAAGCATTCCACCAATCAACTAGCAAACATTTAAAAGAAATATAAATATTTTTTAAATGAGGAAAGGAATAATGTATATAATTATAATTTAGCTTTTATATCTTTATATATATTTCAATATACTTGCGAGTTCTTTGATTTTCATTGCCTAATCGTCATTTCTCTTGCAAAAGTATCTCGAGAAGCATCATAGTTATCGGCCAAATCTAGCTCGTGCATTTTGCTTATCTTGTCTAGTAAATCTAGCTCGGATTGAGAAACACCATCTTTTTTTGCAAGAATGTCATTAAAGTCTCACCTCTAATAAAAATCACCGCACAATCACGAAAAATTCAAAATAACGCTTTCTCTTTGATATCATAAGAAGTACTTGTCCTCAACACGATGCCATTGAAAACGATTATCAACTTTCTTCCCCGATATAATTTTTTGCTCCATTTGGCTTTCCCATAATATTGCAGGAGGATGTCCCCGAAGACAATTTATATCCATAATGTTCAATCACCTTCTTATCAGATCCAATAATTGAACACACACCGGAAAGACCGATTAATCTCGGAGATAACCCCAGGTATTTGTTTGTTATCAAAATCATTTTGATTTTTTTATTCGAAAACCAATCCCAGTGACTATCATACATTCCATCGATCAAAAAACTTCAACAATAGTAATACCTGGCTTCTATAAATAGAGGGCTTGGGGTGGCCATTTTGAAGAGAGAAAGAGCGAGGGAAGCCCTCGTCAATTTTGCTTCGTGCATTTTAAACACTTGAATATAAGTACCCTCGAGGCTTCCATCACCATCAACCTCGAAGACTAAGAAGTGGTTGTGGCCTAATCTTCGATCCTCAACATGATGCCAAAATATTGTTGAAAACACATGCTCACCTTTTAGTATCACATATATGTTTCTTCCCCGGTGATCTCGATGACTAACATTATCGAGTTACCTCGACATACTTATATATATATAATCGTATGTAAATTTTATTCTCGATCACAAATTTTACATCCTAATGCGCTTACGAACAAATGTGGTGGTTGATAATTTTCGTCTGCATAGTTCATCTAATTTTGTCCCGCTTTGGAGTTTCCTCTCATGGTGGTTGATAGCTGGTTGATAGCGCTTTATTTACATTTACGATCTCTTCGTGGTTGGTGATTGTGATTCCTTTCATTTGTTTTTTCCTCATCGCCCGTGATGGACATTTTCAATCATGTAAGAAGATGCGACCATTATTTTGCATTATTTTCTTATAGATGCTTGTAAATGAATGTTATAATTCTTCTTGCATTTTTTTATAAAACATCATTGCTATAATTGTGGGTTGGAATTGTTTCCAAATAATAAAGACTTGCTATATCCTCTAGCATAATAATCAAGTCCCCTTTACCTTAATGAATCTCGGTCTACAGCCAAAGCGTTTTTTCAAACAAATCTCACCTAAAATGAGAACACCAAAGAACAAGTAACGGAAAGCCCGGCGTCGACACCTTCGCTTACGAACAAATGTCTCAACGCATCTCTACGTTTGTACAAACTCTGCGCAAGTGAAGAAAGTTGTAGCAAATCTAATAACCTGCGAGTCTCACAATTGTGATCCCTTTCATTTGTTTTTTTCCTCATCGCATATGAAAACAGAGTCAAAGCGTGTAGGCCTTTCTCCCATTAGTATATGCCCCGCAGCCTTGTAATTAGAGGCATTGTTTGTGACCACCAGAACAACATACTGGGGGCCAATTTTCTCGATCTTACTATCAAGTAGATTTGCCAACATTGTAGCATTTTGCTTGCGGTATTGGAGAGGCACCAATGAACCCACGAAGTAAGTCCCTCCAACTATTAACAAGGAAATTAACAAGTGTCTTCCCCTCTTATCTGTTCAACCATCCGACATGAGTGTGCAGCCATATTCCTTCCAAGTAACTTTATGTTTCACCTTTAACGCATCGGTTTTCGTCTTTGCCTTCTCAAGTAAAGGAACCCTCAACTCATGATACATTGGAGCCTTTAAACCTGGTCCACATTGCCATATGGACTCGATCATTACCTCAAAGCTCCTTGCATTTGCAGCATTGAATGGTATGCCACTCGTAGAAAAAGTTGGCAATGTGCATATGGACTCTTCTTTTCCTCTGGTGTTCTCAAACGATTTTCAATACTCGTTTGTCTTAAATGCTTGCTATGTCTCTCCTCTACAACTTCTTTGGGAGTCTTCCTTAGAAGTGCTTCAACCGTCTTTATTGGAGCTTTTAGTTGTGGCCATTAGAATTGAAAAACAGCTTTCTTCCTTTTGGAAGCGGTCCCAAAACTTGGGATAGTGTTAGAAGAAGCATTGGAAGTCATGCTTGGACGAGCAGATAATTGTTCTTCTTACTCTTCTACTACATCATCATCATCATCATCATCATCTAGCTCAACTGGCTTGTTCCTCTTTCTACTATTCAAAGTCACTTCCATCTCCCTCATAAATATAATTTATGTTGTTGAGCACTTCGCTACATCTCCAAAATTTCCTGCGGAATGTTACTTCAACCTTTTGCTTCCCGAAAGACATTGCTTCCCACAAAGTATACATTGCACTATATCCTTATTACTCATATCCGGCCAATACCCATATTTCCAACCCGGGTCGTTCGATTTGGCCTTTCTTCTCGGGTCCTTGGTTATATCATAATCATCGGCTCCCAAACTTTCTGCCATTTACTTTCACAAATTGTATTAGTATATATAACCACATCAAGTAGATAAATTATATAACCACATCCTTTTGTATTCATATCGCAAATCAAATTAATCACAAAATGCCTACTTAATAGAAACAAATTCCATCTCATTTTGAAAATAAATTAGAAAACAATTTTAATAACACAAATTTTGCAGTAGGAATGCACTGGATGTACACTAAATTAGTTGAAGTTACATTATTTTGATTTTTCAGCAATGATTTTTATTGCCAAATTTACATCCACAAACAAAGGAAACTGGATGTGCATTTTATCTATACATTAAAAAAATATCCAGTGCACAATTATGAAACATACATAATTTCCAACTAGTAGCAACCATATTAATCCAGAACCATTAGATTGCCACATACACGATTATGAAACTTAAAATGTAACCACTATAAATGGATAAAATGTAAAGAGTACATATATAAAATATAAATAAAAATAAAAATATATATGTATATTAATTTATATATATAAATTAATTTATATATATAAATTAATTTATATATATAAAGTAAAGTGTAATATAATAATATATCATATATAGTTAAAAAACGTAAGCACTAAAGCGTGGAGTAAAGTGTAATATAAAGCAAATCATTAGAATTAAAAAAACGAAAGCACTAACAGAGAAGCAGAGCAGCATGATATATCATATATATGAAGCGAAATAAAAAAAACAGTGTTTGTCGTCGTCCTCGCGAGTCGCGACCAAAGAAGAAAGAAAGTAAAGAAAGAAGAGCATAACTCACAAAGAAGAAGCGATCGGAGTTGTGGGTAGTCGGTCGTCGTCGGTCGGAGCTGTTGATCTCTCTCTCTCTCCTCCTACTCTTCTACCTCTGCTCTTCCTGAACGACGTCGTTTTGTTCTTTTTTTTAACCTAGTTGCCCTTTGGGTCGGTCCATACCCACAACAAAAGAAGTCGCTCGCTCAGCTCGTCTAAGTCATCGATTAGGCATCCATGGCGACTTGTTCTCCTAGGCGCCCGACTTGCACGCCTCCACCAAGTCGCCATGCCGCCTTAACAACTACGCTTATTGATTATCAAGTTTTTAAACTATCAAGTATACGTTTTGCATCGCAAAATCTTTAACTCTGCATATATATTCACACAAATATCCAGCATAGAATAGAGATAAGAACATGAAACCTTCAATAAACTACTGTAGTCAGGAATCTATTTACCATAATATACTTCCAAGCATGGGAAGATCTTTATCCTTAACTGTAGTGTGCAACGCTTGCAGAAGACATTTGTCCAAAAGTGCATCCAGATCTTCCATAGATAAAATATGTTGATCCTCAACATTTGACTGATCAACATTTTCCGATATTTTCAGATCACGGACATCACTGATCAATTGCCCAGCAACATCTTTTCCTACATCAGGTGAGTCGGAGACGTGATCAAGAATAGAGTTGGCATCTTTGACGACAATAGCCTCCGCTGCTTCTTTGTTGTTCATTCCATTTTCTTCATCAATGGAAGCGTCACCTTCATATGATTCAGAACCTTGACAACTAGTAGATGATAAAGAGGGATCCTCTAACACAACATCTTCTAAAAACCCAGCATTTGGCACATAGCGGCCTTCAGCTGATTCCCTGAAAAGAAAATTTCACAAAGAGAAGTAACGCCACATATGTCTACGTATTATTTTCATCTTAAGTTTCCTACTAAAGCTTCCTGCTATCCTTACCAAAGCAAGTCTCGGTAGTAATGACATATCCTTAAAGCTTTTCCACGCAACCCCGCTTTTATAACCTCAGTGCTACTCATGGTAGTAGTTCCAACCTAAATAAAGATATATCAATATCAAGCAAATAATTACAAGTCTCTCTAATCCACATTTGGGAACTTGCAACAATACGACATGGGAAAATAGTATCAGTTTCAGTAACTTACTGCGATTGGAGCTGGATTACCAGGAACTTTTACTGCCCATGGTTCCCCAGCGGAAAACGATGGTAGACCTTCTGCAGGTATACTGATGCCAGGGAACATCAAGTCTGCACCTCCAATGATGAAATGTGAGACCTCACCACCTTTTAGCACGAAAGAAGGCAAGAGTTCTGGGACCTTCCACAGGGCATATACTGCCATGATCAAATCAAAAAAACATAAGCCCAATGATAATATCTACAAACAAGATACAACTTCAAGCTTCAAGACCCAAGCAAAAAAGAGAGAGAGACAGAGAGAGAGCAATTCTGTCACACACTAGTCCCTATTCTATCCACAGGTACTCTGCTATCTTACCATCATTTAATTTATAATGCTATCTTCAGGTACAGTGCTATAGACATTCAGCCACAACACTAGGGTACACGATTGAACTATCTTATGATCCACATCCTTATTTTGAAAGCCTCTTAACTCTCACTCAGAAAAGGTCACAACCCAAGGCTTGCCTCACAACCTAAGGCATCAATAAAAGCATTCAGGAGGAAAAAAAAAATAGCTGCTAAATCTATAATCCAATAACATACGATACAGAAAAATGCTTTAAACTATTTTATGATCCTCATCCTTAAATTGGAAGCCTCTTTACCCTCACTCAAAGTGTTCCAAACCAAGACTTGCCTCATGTAAGGCATCAATACAAGTATTAATGAGGAAAACCAGGTTACTAAATCTTAAGCAAATAATATAAAATAAAGAAAAATGCAACACGAACTACGTTCAAATTGTAAGGTGTTCATTATGAAAGAGCTTCACCAGCTCAAATAGAGAGAAAAAAAAGGAACGTTTTTCAATAGAAGAGAATATTTTAGAGAAAACTATTTGTGCAACCAACTCAACCATACAAGCATAACCTCACATGTCGTGCGGAAAACAAAAATGAAATAGAAATAACCGAAAGGAGGAACAGAAGTAGTTAGCAAAGTATAATTGAGTTGAATATTACCATAACACTTAAATTAGGAACAAATACAGCTTGGGGTGGGGGTCAGTAATGAAAGAATTAGTGTCATGAACCTTTTTAATGCGGTCGGTTCAAATTATTTCAACCATGTTCAAATTTACTCAACAGTGTGGATCAAGTTATGCTAGCCAGCCAGAATTATTTCATTAGCTAAGTTAAGTACTGTTGGCATGCTTATGTGACAGCAGTTTGAATATTACATTCAAGCTCAGCAATTTAAGAAAATTTTGCAATCTACAGAGATAAAAAAAAATAAACAAATAATAATGACAATGCTATTATATATTTATAGACAAACACCTGAAGGAAATATTTCTGAGCCTCGCCCATCCACATCAAAAAACATTGGAACGCCACTTTCTAAGCCGTACACGAGTACTCGATTTGGGTATTTTGCCACAGTTATCTCGACCTGAAACATTAGTAGTCAGCAATGATATAAAAGCCACAAGATAAAACTTTTAAGCAAGTACCAGGAATCCATTCATACACAAATTTCCATACCACAGACAAACAGAATACAAACATTTACGAAACCATTCTTCCTAGTCAAATTTTCATAGTGTAATGACTACACTAATTAAAATTCAATGCATAATGATTAAATACACAAAAGGAAAGATAATTCCGCCTCATAGCCAAATCAAATGTACAAACTAGCATTAAAGTATTTTCCCAATACAAAAGCATATAGATATCATGCAATAATTAAATATAGACAGAAACATAAATGGGTAGAAAACCATAAATTTTTTACTGGTAACGAAATTATTTCAATCTCTTATTCAAGCATAAAAAATTTGCTCAGTTTTCATTAGCGTTCTATTTGGATAGAGCAGTGAGGATTTATCTTAGATGTTTGGTGGGAGTCACTTTTCTTCCTCCTTATAGTCGACCTTTATCTTTGGATACCTATGACCAATTTTCTTGCAAATCTGTCTTTTATCACTTGATTCGGATTCAATCACCCACTAATCTTCCTCTCCTTCTTTTACATGGGAAGCGATGAAACATACTAAAATCAAGGTGTTAATTAAGACGTTTAAATAAAGCTTAACACTAGTGGTGTGTTTCAAGTGTGATGAAGCCCATATAAAGCCTTGTCAATATCGTGGAAGGCAGATAGCTGTGTCACACTTCCATTATTTCCTCATTGAACCTCTGTAACACCCCAAACTCGATACAAGCCCGAAGTGCTATACGCCGCAAGCCTAAAGGCCTGCAAGGGAACAATATCAATAGCGTGCAACCCAAACAATAACAACTCAGAATAATCCTAAATTAAAACCTAACAGTAACCATCTTTCAAAACCAATTCAAATGAATAACAACTAAATACCAAATTCATAAAATGGAGACACAGCTCCCCGAAACTAAGTGTTTTATCAAAATTCAACGACAAAAAGAAATAAACATCTTAAACTAAACTTTAGCTATTCAAAGTGTATCAAACAAGTGCTCAGCTATCAACGATGTAGCCTATAAAAAATTTATGTAAGGGGTAAGCGATAAAACTCGACAAGTGACAAACTGACAATCTTTACCATTTAGGTGGATAAGTATAATTTGTAAAATACTTTTTCGAAATAATTTTTTGTTCGATAACAATAGTAAATATATTTTTAAAACTAAAACAAGTAACAACAAAGAGAATTCACATTCAAAAATAATTTCAATGTATACAATATATCTTTTAATCCACAGCCTGTGACTAAGGTTACAATAACCCTATAACACGGCCCAAAAATTCGATAATGACAATGATCACAAACCCTACTAAAGTATCTATAAAATGCACTCCCCGAAGAGCATATAAAAGGTGTGCGCCTTAGTAGATCCTATATTAGTTTCGGAACTAAGCATAAACACTAACGGGTTTTATATATAGTCGGACTGAGGATTTCAAAATGTATATTCAAAACTATACTTATTTTATAATTCAAAATCATATAATCTCATTTCACAGTACAAAAATAAATATTATCCGAAGTTTGAAATAGAAGAACATAACATTTTAATTTAAATGGAAGCCTTAAACAAATTTTGAAACAGTACATTTAGGTATCCGAGTATTTACTAAGGCATACATAGAAGTAAACGGTAATTTAAAAATACTAAATACTTCGGAAAGCCACTTATTGTACACTTGAACACGAATAAGCTTAACCTCTATTTCCCAATGATCTCAAACACACAATCTTAATCACCACCTACAACGATCGTTCCACGGGTAATTAATAAGCCAAACAAATACACCAAATCATTCTTAAACTCCAACCTATGCTACCTTAATCATCCACCTTAGCTAATATTTAAATTTAATTAAAGTCATAAAATCCTAATAATAGTTTTAAATTTATTTGAAACATAATTTTTATATGATATTATAAAAATTAACACACTAATTTTTATACTTATGATATAGCCTTCCTTCTATTAAATGTATTCGTATCATCATATATTTCCTTAAAAAAATGTATATATAAATACATACTATTAGATGTAAAATAAGAATGACTATATTACATATCAATAACTTTTGTCAAAATATTATATTCTCTCTCTTTCATTAATTATGAATCTTTAATAGTTTGACTTACTACTTACATCGGAATCCTATAAACAACAAATGTAATACTAACTCAATCAAATTATTAAAGTTTATACTTACAATAACAAAAGTTGATCTTGCTTTCTTTTCTTTTTTCCGGATGGCTTGCTCTCCTTGTTATTCTTTTTCTTTTGATTTCCTCTCAAGCTATTGGCGGATCTTATCTCCACCCAATTTTCTCTAATTAGAATTGTAGACTCCTATCACATTATAATAATATATAAAGCTATCTCTTCTACTTGTTTTGAATTCAAATAGAGTTCTTATAGGATAAAAGTTTCACTTTCAATATAATTCTCTTATTTAGTTAGTTATAAAATTTATTTTATATAACTAAAAGATTAGGCACAATAAAGATTCAAAATAATATATTTTCTTTTTCTTTCTTTTTTTTTAAAAAAAACCTTTATTTATAAAATATTTTGGGGTATTACACCCTCAGCTTGGGAGCAATGAAAATATGTGTTTTGATTTTTTTTTTGGTAGACTCCTAAGGTATATAATAAACCAAATTTCAAAGCTTTCAGTGGACACAAAAAATTATATGAGTTTTAGACTACTATGAAATCCTTTGGGGCATTTAGATAGAGAAGAACCCCAGGATTTATAGACAATGCCTCTTCCCTAACACTTCCCAAGAGTTTTAGCTCCGGTGATTTTTGAGGTTTAGAATTTTTAGAGACAATACCTCTTCCTTTTTGTGCAATTTTCCTTTACTGGAGTTTATGCCCTCACAATGATTCAAAAGCTGTATTTCAAATTAAGTTTCAATTTTTTATGAATTGTACACTAAAAGTTCAAAATAGGTTTATTTCATTTGAAGAAAAATAATCAAGAAAAAAAATGAATACTGATTTCATAACAAGGACAAATTAAATGAAGCGCCTTCATTTCACTCAAAATGGGTTCATTTCATTTAAAGAAATAACCACCAAAAAAATGGTTGCTGATTTCATAACCAGGACAAATTACATGAACAGTATTCATTTCACCAAACACAAAAAATATACGCAATTTAGATCAAACATAATAAAATTCAAATGGTAAAATAAAAAAAATGAATAGGAACGAACCTTTGGAGGGAGTAAGGTGTCAATATCGGCATCAGAAGCCTTGGGAAACCGTTCTTTGATTGTTCTTTTCAACTTCTTACGGTCTGCACCTGATAATCTTTGCTGGGTTTTCGCCTCTGCGGATTTCTTGAACATGGCTTTCTGATTCTTCGAATTTACCCTTACAATCTCTCTCAAACTCTGTGTGTTTGTTAGTGTCAGTGGGGAGAAGAAGTGTGACAAGGGGAATGTTCTGGAAAGGCGGTTAATAGCAAAGTAAAATGATAAATAAAAGGCTAAAATATAAATTCTTATCCTAAGCAAGCCTTATATTTATAGTATTTTCACCGCCTTCGAATCCTTCTCCGAGTCGGATTAGGACTCATAAATATGGTAGTTACCATTATTTGGGTCCAACACAATCTTCTTAAAAGGTGCAAGTGGAATCCAATCACAACACTACCTTTGGAGTTACCTTGATTAAATATGGTTAGGACTAGAATCCTTAACCATTCGAACTTCTTGTGGCTCCCAACTCTGCACGCAGGACAACCCTATAAGACCCCAACTTTTATGAATAAAGATGAATTTTCTATAATTATCATTTTTGAATATTATGAAATGAATTTGATATTAGTTATAGTAGTGGTAATATTTATAAATTTTACAAAGTACGCAAGTTGTTATATAATATTCGATTGGTCGGGGAATATTAAATGCGACGGCCAAGAATCATCTGTGGACCCCATTAACGAAATTATTATCGGATTGAGAAAAACGACAAAAATATTTTATTGAAATTAACGGCGGAAGTTTTTACACGAGATTATCTTTGTTGAACTACTTTCAGTAGTAAAAAGTACGATAATATGCGAGGTTGCATAGTAGCCTGAAAGGTATTGATTATTGATGCTTATGTGAGAAGTCACTCAGTTTTGTTCAATTGTTGCATAGTATCTCACGTTAATTGATTCAATTATTGTCGATATTTTATATATTATTAAATCAATAATTGAGACGACGAAGTTATTAATATTATTATTTGCAATATTAAATCACTGAAAGTTACGCCAGGAGAGGTTTGGTCACCTAATCAATTGCTATTAATAGGAGAAATCCTTATTGGAAAGCCCTCTTTCCTTTAAAGCGACACAGTCGATTAATATTGTGAATTATAATAATGATGATAAATGTTGTTAAAAATATTGAGGAGATTTTTATGAAGTATTTGTTGTAATTTTTGGCGTATTTTATGGACCCCATTTACCCGTTTTGCAAAATAATTGGTAGAACATTATTTAAATATAATGGGACCCACCTGTGATTATGATATGTTGGTGGGAGGGGAACATGTGGGGCCCACGTGGGAGAAAATGAATTTGGGGAGAAAGGAATCTAGCAAGTTGTTCACGGGTGGGGGAGGATGGGAGAGAAAGTAAGGAGGGAGTTATCATTATTAGTATTATATATAAGTTTTTATATAACATGTGTTATATATATATATTTATATTATTAAAATTTTTTTTATATGAAATTATTGAAATCAGGCGTCTGAATTCAGTCTGTAATTTTTTTAAAAAAACTATTGCATCTGTGATTTTTCCAAATAGTATCATTTCCATTCTCCTATAAATAGGATGCTTAGTAAGAATAGAAAATCACACCAGAAATTTAGAAAAATTTTCTTATAAAATCTTAAGAGTATTTCTTTAGAGTTTTAAGAAGCTTTGAGCGTAGTGCAAGTTTTCTTCAAGAATATCTTCACCCTACCAGTCGGAATACTCTTCTTTTACGGTAAGGGGTATTATTTCTTTTGTATTCATGAAGAGAACTTTTGTTATTCCATTCTTTATTATTCTGTTGGAATATTCTGTGCATGCGTTTTCATGCCGCACACAGTTCCGCTCTTTATTATTCTCATTGGAATATCCTCTCTGCAAGGCGTTTTACGTCTGGACCTAGTTCCGCCTTTGTTATTCTTGTAACATCCCAGCTTGCGAATTTTCGCTTTGATCTGCTTCCGTTATTTATTATTACATTGGAATAACTGCATACATGTGAAGTACCGCATGCATGGTGATTTCTTTTGTTATTCCATTCTTTATTATACTCAGGTTGGTTAAAGTTTTGACTTCTAAACTCCATGAAATTAGTGGAATATCCTTTATATTTGCGCTTCATCCAAAGATCTTTTCATGGAAATATTTTTACGAGTATTCTTGAATTTTACTCATAAAGAAGTATCATGTTGACAATTTGGGCGTTATTAGTTCTGAATAAATTAATTCTTGAACTTGTTTTATTGAATTCTTATATCATTGTCATCATCCTCTGTTTTATATTTTTTAAAGTTATCTGTGGCTTTGTAGTGCATAGATGGACTTGGTATGATTATGACGAAGGATTATTCTTGTAATCATGATCGTAATGTTACAAATGATATGGCAAAAGTCATCATTGGCTGTAGTGCATTGATGGACGATTGTTGACATGATCGTGACCATTGATGAATACACGAATATCGTTGGTAGTAGTGCGATAATTTGTGGTTGTGATACTAATGAATATCCTTGGCGAGAGTAGTGCGGGGATGATGTGGATTATTTATTAAGCTGAGTCTCAGCAATAAAAGTGATGAAAAAACCTTTTAAATCATAAAAGATAGTAGATTTTATTCTCTACTTGACTCTTTTAATGGATTGCTTGTTCCGCTGCAGTTAAACTTGATGTTTGTTATATTTTATCAGTTTAACACTGTTGAAGGCTAACGATAATTTATTCTGCATTATCTTAGTCATAATATTTCTTATTGGGCTAGTTGAGCTCACCCTTTCTTTCACTTTTTCTCTTCGTGAAATGAGAACGTAGTGGCAAGACTAGTCGGGGAACGGAGTGACGGTCCAGAAGATAGTATTAGTAGTCCTCACTATTCTGTTAAATAGTGTGAGAATAAATGTAATGAGGACTCTTTTGAGTGTGGATATTGTCTAGATGACAATATTCTTATTAAAACTTTCAGTTTACGTTTTGTAGTATTTTACACGACAACTGTATTATTAAGTTGTATTTGAATTTTGTACCATGTATTTGGCGACTCAAGATGGGTGATGTATACCTATTTTGGGGGCGTCACAGTTGGTATCAAAGCTTAGGGATATGATCCTTGGCTAAGATATGAGATAAGAACTGGGAGGGGAGAGACGGGGAATTCCTTCGCTAGTATGACCTACCTAAGTTTATTTGGTATTTAATTGGTCGGTCAGAGTATAGGGATAATATGTGATATGTTAATTAACCTTTGTTTTGTGGCAGTATTTGAAAATGACATCCGAGAATGTTGAGAACATCAATGGAGTACAGGAGACCGTTGAGTCTCCATAGATCAATAACTAGGACAATGTGCATCAGGAAGGCGACAATCCTCATGCAAATAACAACACTGATCAAATGATGAACGATAGAATATTCCAAGGCTTCATGCAATTCATGCAACATCAGGCGAGAGCGGTTCCTGTCCAAAATGCAGGTGGAAACACTGGCAACTCTTAGACGGTCACTGCCAAACAGTTCAAGGAGCTGGGACCACCGGAGTTTTTTGTAGAGCCAAAACCACTTAAGGCGGAGACGTGGATAAAACAGATCAATAAGATATTTGATGTCTTGGCTTGCTCCGAGGAGCAAAAGGTTTCCTTTGCCACCTTCATGTTGCGGGCAGAGGCAGATTACTGGTGGGAATCAGATAAGGCGTACTCAACTTTGCCGCCTTGAAGATGTCTTGGGAGAAGTTTCAAGAACTGTTCAATGACAAGTACTTTCCCGAAAGTATTCGTCACATGAAAGAGGTAGAGTTCATTAAACTGGAGCAAAATAACATGGCCAAGTGTCGCGATCTGAAAGCTAAGTTTGCTTTGAGTTGTCCCGGTTCGTCCCCATTTGGTTGATAATGAGGAGAGAATGACGCGAATGTTTCTAAGAGGTTTGAAACCCGAGATACGTCAATATCTTATCTCTCATAAAATGTGTTTATATTCAGATGTTGTTAATAGGGCTCAGTTATTGGAGCGCGATAATGAGTCAACCCAACCAAAAGAGAGCAGCCGATAAAATGATAATACCAGTGATAACAGTCATCGAAGCGGTGACAATATGAGTGGAGGGAATCAACATGCTAGAAATGGTAACCACTTCGGTGGTAATCATGGCCAAAACAATAAGAATGGACATTTCAAGAAGAGGAGATTCAACAATAATAGAAAGACGTCAGCATCAACACCTGTCGTTAAGGAAGGAGAACGACCACCTATCATATGTTTCAAATGTGGAGGAGAGAGACACATCAGTCCAAATTGCGCGATGCCATCCAAAGCATGTTACAATTGTGGAAGAGAAGGTCACCTAGCCCGATTTTTTCGTGCACCAAAGTCAAGTCCAGCTGGGATGGAGGCATCAAAGGTCGTCCCAAACAAGACAAAATCGATAGTTCAAAGGAGAGCGTTTGTCGTTACCTCCCAGAAAGCAAGGAACCCGAACGAGGTCATCACGGGTAAGCTTATCATAAACTCTAGCGAAGTATATACCTTGTTTGATACCGGTTCTACCTATTCTTTTATTTCTCCTACTTGCGCTCAACGTTTAAATTTGACTCCAGAAAAATTGGACTTTGACTTATCCATTGAAACTCCATTGGGAGAAACCTTCATTACATCCACTGTTTATAAGTCTTGTTTGGTTCAAATCAGTACCCTCACATTACCTGTCGATCTTATTTCATTGAAAATACTTGCATTTGACGTAATTCTAGGGATTGATTGGTTAACTACTTATCATGCAAAAATTAATTATTTTCGTAAGGTTGTTAGCTTTCATATTCCTAACCAACCTATTATGCAAATTCTGTTAGGTTTGTAATATTCATGTGCGCAATCAAATTGCACAAAAATGTGGAAACGTGAAAAATCAGAGTTTAAAAAAAAAATTACAAACCATATACCCGGATCACCCTTTATGCATAATTATTAATTAAACGAAAAGGTAAAGAATAAAATCATACCCTTGAAGATCGAGCTTCCTCAGGTACAAGTTCACCTCCAAATCCTTTCGCGTTCAACTTGAATCTACCGGGTTTTGTTCCTTCCTTTGATCAACATTAGCCACCCATATGTTTGGCCTCTGAGGGTGATCCACCAAGGAGAAAATAAAGATTCAAGAAGAAGGATATTGGCTCAACCCTAGTTTTTCTATCTACATAGAAAGGCGTGCTTTCTACAACAAATTGGAATTATTACGTCTTAGTAAAAGTCAACAACCCCATCACCCATAATAAGACTCCTCTTATTTATAGGTGTGGGCAACCCACCTAAACAATTAAGGAATTGGGTTTTATTTAATTAATTAAATTCTTTTAATTAATTAAGCTCCCTAATCTTATTAGGGATAATTAATTAAACTCCTTTAACTAATTTTCCTCCTAAATCCTATTAGGAATAAATGAGAGTACTTATATTAAATTAATTCCTAAACTCTTTTAGAAATTAAAATAATAATAATTGTAATAATATTAATAAGACTCCTCTTATTAATTTATATTTAATATTTCTAAAATATTAAATAATAAATATTAAGCTATTTAATTTATTCTATCACCATAGATTAAATTAAATATACTTAACATATTATTACGATTATGCCATTAACTTCTTAAATAATTATTCTTCCTTTTATGGTGTGACCCTTTAGGTTCTCCATATTAAACCTAGGTTGTGAATAAATCAATTAGAATAATTCTAATCTTATTTAAATAAATAAATTAAACAATTAATTTATTTAAATAAATAATATTTATTCTACAATAGGGATAAGCCTCCCTAGCGATCAACGACTTTCCGGATAATATAGATTTCAACATTAATCATAAAAGAACCTTTGAGTAAATAGTTAACGTCAATTCAATCCTTCCACCATACAATGTCCCAATTAAATATAAGACATGGAATTACTTGTCAAGTCTTATTTTATTTAATTATATGTATTTCGATCCTTAAATGCACAACACCAAATAATGCAAATTAGAAACTCCTTTCTAATTTCATTCTCGCTTAACCAAGGACTCTTGGGTTGTCATTTATCGAATCACATAGACGCTTCTCTTCTTTTTATTAGAAGTGGTAGATTCTTTATTGATCATACATTATCTCCATGTACAACTTATTATACCCAAGCATACCCTTTGATATACCCTAAGGGTCTTAAGGAATAAGTCAAAGTATAATTCATCATACACAAGATACTATGATGATCTCAAGTCCAAGGATTACTTGTCTACTATCACTACTGAAATTCCTATTGACAGCAGAAATAAAACTCCATTAGGTATTCCTTAGCGAGCCACGCTCGATGAACTTATTCTCTAATAAGCACCTACATACTTGCTTTAGTGTCTCCACACAAATGATCATGAGATCAATCATCCTCATCCAATGAGCAAGCAACGTATGTACCAATCTATCCGGATTCACTAATCCCCAATTTAGTAATCCAATGATTGGGAACTATTTTAGTTTTTAAGCTTTTAAGAATTTAGATCTCATTAGAATGATCATCATTATTCTAAAAGCATTGCTTAAAACTATGGGTTTATCACATATTATAAAAACAAGATCATGTAGATAATTAAAAGCCTTTAATAAATTAATACTTTTTATTAATAAATGAATAAGATTGTTACAAAGTATATGCTTTATCATCAAACATGATTGGCTTGTGTGCATACTACTTTCAAATTCAAGCAACCAAACCATTAAAATCAATCACTATCATCTCAAGCCATAAAGCTATTCGTTTATTGAAAAACGGATGTTAAGCTTTCTTAGCTCATGTCACGGATCTAAATAAAAATACGCCAGTTTTGAATGATATTTCTATTGTTAATGAATTTCCCGACGTATTCCACGAAAGAACTTCCCGGCCTACCCCGTAGCGTGAAATTGAATTTTGTATCGACCTTGAACTCGGTACAAAACCTATTTCCAAAGCCCATATCGAATGGCTCTATTGAACTTCGAGTTAAAGACCCAACTACGAGAATTGTTAGACATCGGTTTCATTCGTCCTAGTACTTCTCCTTGGGGTGCTCCTGTTCTATTCGTGAAAAAGAAAGATGGGAGTATGCGACTTTGTATTGATTATCGGGAGTTAAACCATGTCACCATCAAAAATAAGTACCCATTGCCACGTATTGATGACCTGTTTCACCAGTTACAAGGAGCCAAATTATTTTCAAAGATTGATCTTCGTTCCGATATCACCAATTGAAGATTAGAACCGATGACATTCCAAAGACGGCTTTTGAACTTCGATGCGAGCATTATGAATTCTAGTCATGTCTTTTGGATTGACTAATGCTCTCGCCGCCTTCATGGATATGATGAACCGAGTATTCAAGGAATATTTGGATCACTTTGTGGTCGTCTTTATTGATGACATCCTTATTTATTCCAAAAGTGAAGATCATGAAAGCAACACTTGAGGTCGATACTCCAAAAACTTCGTGAATATAAGCTTTATGCCAAGTTAAAGAAATACGAGTTACGGCGAGGAAGTAGCATTCCTTGGGCACGTAGTATCAAGTTATGGAATATCTGTTGACCCAAAGAAAGATTGAAGCTATTCAAAGTCGGGAGCAACCTGAATCGATGATAGAAGTCGTAGCTTTCTCGGCCAATGGCTTGGTTATTATCGGAGATTCGTGGAAGGATTTTCTCGAATCGCTACTCCATTAACTCAGCTTACTTGGAAAGATACAAAATTCGGTTGGAGCGAGGAATGTGAGAAGAGTTTTCAAGAACTCTGAGGAGACTCATTTCAAAGACTGCTCGACAATACCATCCGGCTCAAAGGGATTTGTCATCTACAGTGATGCTTCGGGCAAAGGGTTAGGTTGTGTTCTCATGCAGCATGGAAAAGTCATAGCCTATGCCTTACGACAACTCAAAGAATATGAGAGGAATTATCCTACTCATGATCTAGAGTTGGCAGTAGTTGTTTTTGCACTAAAGATTTAGAGGCATTACTTGTATGGGGAGAAAGTGGAGATCTTTACGGATCATAAAAGCCTCAAATATTTCTTCACTCAAAAGGAACTCAACATGCGACAACAACATTGGCTTGAACTGTTAAAAGATTATGATCATACCATCCAACACCATCCTGGAAAAGTGAACGTGGTAGCTGACGCATTAAGTAGAAGATCATATGTGGGTACGAGTGCGATATTGTCAACGCAAAGGCCCATTTTGTATGACTTGCAAAGGATGGAGATAGAGATAAAGACTCCAGGGACCTACGTGATGATGGCGAATATACGAGTAGATCCGACTTTAATCGATAAAGTTAAAGCTTCTCAAGCTACAGACCTGGAGCTGATGCATATGAGGAAGAAAGTAAAAGAATGTGTTATGCCGGAAGTAAGAATCAATGAAGAAGGAATACTTCGAGTCAACTCCAGACTTTGTGTTCCTAACGATCCTGAGTTAAAGTATAAAATCATTATGGAGGCGCACAACACAGCGTTTGCAATCCATCTTGGGAGTACCAAAATGTATTGTGATCTTCGTCATACATTTTGGTGGAGTAATATGAAGAGAGAGATAGTGCTGTTTATCTCAAGGTGTTTAACTTGTCAACGAGTCAAGGCAGAGCATCAAGTACCAAAAGGTCCATTGCAACCACTTAAAATTTTAGAATGGAAGTGGGAGCACATTACCATGGATTTCGTTACTGGTCTTCCCAAGGTTTCTCAAGGCATAGCTGCAATTTGGGTCATTGTTGATAGATTGACTAAGTCTGCTCATTTCTTACCAATACGAGAAACTTATACACTTGAACGTCTTGCTCGTATGTACATAAACGAGATTGTAAGACTGCATGGTATGCCAGTATCCATAGTTTCTGATTGAGACCCAAGATTCACTTCACAATTTTGGGTTAGTTTATAAAAAGCTATGGGCATGAATTTACGATTTAGTTCGGCATATCATCCTCAGACGGACGAACAATCAGAGAGGACTATTCAAACTCTTGAAGATTTATTAAGACTCTGTATCCTTGACTTCAAGGGAAGTTGGGACAAGTTCTTACCATTGGTGGAGTTTTCTTACAACAACAGTTATCAAACAAGTATTGGCATGGCTCCATTCGAGGCGTTGTATGGAAGAAAGTGTCGTTCTCCAGTATGCTGGGATGAGGTGGGTGAAGCAACGTTGTTGGGACCAGAGTTAGTATGTATGACTACGGAAAAGATTCAAACGATCCGACAACGTATAAAAACCTCACAAGACCGACAAAAGAGATATGCCGATCTTCATCGAAAGGACGTGGAATTCGATATTGGAGATCATGTGTTGTTACGTGTTGCTCCATGGAAAGGAGTTACAAGATTTGGAAAGAAAGGAAAGCTCAATCCTCGATTCATTGGCCCATTTTTAATCCTCGATCGAGTAGGGACTGTAGCCTATAGACTCGCTTTATCGCCAAGTATGTCTCGTGTTCATAACGTTTTTCATATATCCATGTTACGTAAATATGTGAAAGACCCGAACCACATTATTGAGTAAGAACCGGACGAAATAGCGGAAGATTTAACGTATGAAGAGGTTCCTATTCAAATCTTGGATAAGAAGGAACATATTTTACGCTCCAAGGTTATATCTTAAGTCAAAGTTTTATGGAGGAACCACGATGTTGAGGAAATGACCTGGGAGTTAGAATCCGAAATGAAATCAAGATATCCTTACCTCTTCGACATACCAGGTACGTACCCTAATTTTGAGGGCGAAATTTCATAAGAAGGGGAGATTGTAAGACTCCAACTTTTATGAATAAAGATGAATTTTCTATAATTATCATTTTTGAATATTATGAAATGAATTTGATATTATGTTATAGTTGTGGGTAATATTTATAAATTTTTCAAAGTATGCAAGTTGTTATATAATATTCGATTGGTCGGGGAATAATCGTTTTAACAGGGAATATTCGTACGACGACACAATCATTGGTGGACCCCACACCGGAATTATTGTCGGATTGAGAAAACGACAAAAATATTTTATTGAAATTAACGGCAGAAGTTTTACTGCTATTACTTGTTGAAACAACTTCGGTAGTAAAAATACGAATACGTGTGGTTGCATAGTAGCACACGGTATTGATTATTGATGCTTACGTGAGAAGTCACTCAGTTTTGTTCAATTATTGCTACAGTAATTATTGCATAGTATCTCACGTTAATTGATTCAATTATTGTTGATATTTTATATATTATTAAATCAATAATTGAGACGACGAAGTTATTAATATTATTATTTGCAATATTAACGATGTCTAGAAGTTACATCGAGGAGAGGTTTGGTCATCTAATTGCTACCAATAGGAGAAATCCTTATTGGAAAGCCCCCTCTTTCCTGGGAACGACCTGGTCGATTAATATTGTGAATTATAATAATGATGATAAATGTTGTTAAAAATATTGAGGAGATTTTTATGAAGTATTTGTTGTAATTTTTGGCGTATTTTATGGACCCCATTTACCCATTTTGCAAAATAATTGGTAGAAAGTTATTTAAATATAATGGGACCCACCTGTGATTATGACATATTGGCGGGAGGGGAATATGTGGGGCCCACGTGGGAGAAAATGAATTTGGGGAGAAAGGAATCTAGCAAGTTGTTCACGGGTGGGGGAAGATGGGAGAGAAAGTCAGGAGGGAGTTATCATTATTAGTATTATATATATATGTTTTTATATAACATGTGTTATATATATATATATATATATATTTATATTATTAAAATTTTTTTTATATGAAATTATTGAAATCAGGCGTCTGAATTCAGTCTGTAAATTTTTTTTAAAAATTGTTGCATCCGTGATTTTTCCAAATAGTATCCTTTCCATTCTCCTATAAATAGGATGCTTAGTTAGAATAGAAAATCACATCAGAAATTCAGAGAAATTTTCTTCTAAAATCTTGAGAGTATTTCTTTAGAGTTTTAAGAAGCTTTGAGCGTAGTGCAAGTTTTCTTCAAGAATATCTTACATACCGATTGAATACTCTTCTTTTCTTTGTAAGGGGTATTATTTCTTTTGTATTCATGAAGAGAACTTCATTATTCCATTCTTTATTATTACATTGGAATATCACATGCATGCGTGCGTTTCTGTGGGACCTAATTAAAATCTTTGTTATTCTCATTGTAACATCCTCGTAGGTGCAAATTTCCGACCTAGTTCCATTATTTATTATTCTATTGGAATAACCTGTCTATGCGAAGTACCGCATGCATGGTGATTTCTTTTGTTATTCCATTCTTTATTATACTTAGTTGGTTAAAGTTTTGACTTCTAAACTCCATGAAATTAGTGGAATATCCTTGATATTTGTGCTTCATCTAGTATCTTTTCATGGAAATATTCTTCTGAGCATTCTTGAATTTTACTCTACAAAGAAGTATCATGTTGACAATTTGGACGTTATTAGTTCCTGAATAAATTAATTCTTGAACTTGTTTTATTGAATTCTTATATCATTGTCATCATCCTCATGTTTATATTTTTTAAAGTTATCTCATGGCTCAGAGTGCATAGATGGACTTGATATGATTATGACCAAGGATTATTTGGTGTAATCATGGTAGTAATGTTACAAATGATGTGGAAAAAGTTCTCATTGGCTGTAGTGCATTGATGGATGATTGTTGGCATGATCATGACCATTGATGAATACACGAATATCGTTGGTAGTAGTGCATGAATAATTTATGGTTGTGATATTAATGAATATCCTTGGTAGTAGTGCGAGGATGATGTGAATTATTTATTGTCGAGTCTCAAATGATAAAAGTGATGTAAAACCTTTTAAATCATAAAAGATAGTAGATTTTATTCTCTACTGACTCTTTTAATGGATTGCTTGTTCACTTGCGATTAAACTTGATGTTTGTTATATTTTATCGGTTTAACATTGTTGAAGGCTAACGATAATTTATTCTCGCATTATCTTAGTCATAATATTTCTTCTTTGGGCTAGTTGAGCTCACCTTTCTTTCACCGTTCTCTTCGGAAATGAGAACGTGGCGGGACTAGTCGGGGAATGGAGTGACATCCGTAAGATAGTATTAGTAGTCCTCACTATTACATTAAATAGTGTGAGAATAAATGTAATGAGGACTCTTTTGAGTGTGGATATTGTCTAGATGACAATATTCTTATTAAAACTTTCAGTTTACGTTTTGTAGTATTTTACACGACAGCTGTATTATTAAGTTGTATTTGAATTTTGTACCATGTATTTGGTGACTCGAGATGGTTGATGTATACCTATTTTGGGGGCGTCACAGTTGGTATCAAAGCTTAGGGATATGATCCCTGGCTAAGATGTGAGACAAGAACTAGGAGGGGAGAGACGGGGAATTCCTTCGCTAGTATGACCTACCTAAGTTTATTTGGTATTTAATTGGTCGGTCAGTGTATAGGGATAATATGTGATATGTTAATTAACCTTTGTTTTGTGGCAGTATTTGAAAATGACATCCGAGAATGTTTGGAACATCAATGGAGCACAGGAGACCGTTGAGTCTCCATAGATCAATAACTAGGACAATGTACATCAAGAAGGCGACAATCCTCATGCAAACAACAACACTGATCAAATGATGAACGATGGAATGTTCCGAGGCTTCATGCAATTCATGCAACATCAGGCGAGAGCGACTCCTGTCCAAAAATAAGTGGAAACACTGGCAACTCTCAGACGGTCACTGCCAAACAGTTCAAGGAGCTGGGACCACCGGAGTTTTTTGGAGAGCCAAAACCACTTAAGGCAGAGACGTGGATAAAACAGATCAATTAGATATTTGATGTCTTGGGTTGCTCCGAGGAGCAAAAGGTTCCCTTTGCCACCTTCACGTTGCGGGCAGAGGCAGATTACTGGTGGGAATCTGTATAGCGTACTCAACCTGCCGCACTGAAGATGTCTTGGGAGAAGTTTCAAGAACTGTTCAACGATAAGTACTTTCCCAAAAGTATTCGTCACATGAAAGAGGTAGAGTTCATTAAACTGGAGCAAAACAACATGACCGTGTCGCAGTACGAAGCTAAGTTTGCCGAGTTGTCCCGGTTTAAGTCCCATTTGGTTGATAATGAGGAGAGAATGACGCGAATGTTTCTAAGAGGTTTGAAACCCGAGATACGTTAATATCTTATCTCTCATAAACTGTGTTTGTATTCAGATGTTGTTAATAGGGCTCAGTTATTGGAGCGTGATAATGAGTCAACCCAACCAAAAGAGAGCGGTAAATTGAAAAATGATAATACCAGTGATAACAGTCATCGAAGCGGTGACAATAAGCGTGGAGGGAATCAACATACCAGAAATGGTAACCACTTCGGTGGCAAATGATGAGTTATCTAGGGAACCCAAGTGGTTTCTCTTCATTTTTTAGAACGTTACACGTTTCCCTAAGACAGGGCCCCACCTGTCATAAATAGCCGCCCTGGGGTTTCGTGCCATCTCATTATAAAAACCCCCATCCTTCAAACTCTATCACTTTTCCCAGTCTTCTCGTTTCTAATCCTACTCTCGAATTTTCCGGCTAAGGTGATTTCCGGCGAGTGAGCTACTTCATCAAATTCTTCTCCATTGGCTTTATTCTTGCTCGTTTTCACTTCTAAATCTCTATATTTTCAACTTCTTTTGTCTTAATAGCTGATTTTGGCATTCCTCCTACCTCCGAGCAAGTTCCCCCAACCGTCCTTCCTACCTCTATGACCACCGACGATCTAATCTCGGTCGATTTCCCGGTGGCTCCCACTGACACCACAACCGATGGCACTGAAACAAAAATCTGAAGCATTTACGCTTCCAAACCTGACTACTCTCACATCAACATGAAGTCTACCATCACCATATCCCAACTTTCTGACATCCGAACTCTCTTCAATATTCCGAAGGAGTATAAGCTTCGGGTTCCAGAACCAAACGAAAGGATCTTCTGGCGGCCCGAAGGCAAATGGATGGCCATTCCCCTCTGGGCCCTGAAATACGGGGTCTGGTTTCCCCTTCATGAATTCATTTCCTCCTGTCTCTATTTCGTCGGTATCGGGTTCGCACAACTTGTGCCGAACTCGTATATCCATCTGATTTCTTTCATTGCTCTTTGTCAGGATGTCGGGATCACTCCTGGCCTCGATTTCTTTTTCGTCTTATTTATAGTCGGGAAGTTAAAGGAACCCAACTTTCGTCAGCTCAACCGAGTGGCTGGTTAAGCCACCTTTATGAAGACCCCATCTAGTAACAAAGGATGGCACCCTCAGTGGTTCTTTATGAGGGGAATTGACCTTGCATTTCAGCCAAACTGGGCTGGTCCCGAAGATCCTATTGCAAAGGTATCCAAATGTCCTAAGGACCGGGCCGATGCCTTCAAGGCATTTTACAAGAAGCTGCAGAAGACCGAATGGGTTTGGAGGTTATATCCAGGGAGTCCTGGCTCTACAAATATGGTCGTAAGTTATAATCCCCTAACCCCTTCATGCCTTGACTTTATCCCTTTTGTTCTTTATTTTTGACTGTTTTGTTTGCCTTGCAGTGACTATATTCAAACCCGAGGGTGCCGATGACTTCCTATTGCCTCTTCCCATCACAACGGAACCTATATGTCCTCTGTTTACTGACGATTCGCCCGACGAGGAGACCATCCCGATCTCAGAGCTTTCAATGGGTTCTGCATCGGGGCCAGCTCCTCCGACCACCACCACTGCCAAACCCACCAACAAAAGTGCGCTAAAAATGAGCCGAGATGAGAAGATGGCCTTGTTAAAGAAGACTAAGAAACCTTCCATGCCTTCCACAAGAGTCCCCCCCCCCCCAAGGCCACTTCTTCAGTTCTGCCAAAGCCGACTCCTTCACCCCTTGCGCAGGTTGTGTCAACGTCGGGATTTTTGAGTGTCCCTTTTCGTTACTTGTTCTTTGGTGTTCTCATGCTAATGTGAGATTTATTTGAAAAAATAAGTGAAAAATGTCCGACATGTATAATGTCGACGATTTGACTTTAAGAGTCGCCAGTTGGTGTATTTAACTGGTTGCACCAACGCAACCGAAAAGGTTTGTACATTGACCCAGTGATTTGACACTGCTAAACGGGTCTGTGAAACCGAGATTCATTTTGGGTTCGGGGGCTTGATTATGCGGAGGGAAGGTGTTAGGCGCCCCCCCGACATCCGTGTTACCACGGTGACCGCCACTTTTTAAAGAAACTGTTATATGAATGTGTGTGTGTGTGTGGATCAATGTGCAATTATTTGGAAGTAGTGTTGTACCTCATTCGCACCTATATACATAAGGTTTGAATTTATAGAAAAATTCAGTTTTAAACAAGATATAGCAGTGACGTTTTGTAAAAGAGGTTTTTCAAACCCTATGCTCAATAGTAATTGAGGCCTTTGATACTTCTATTTTATTATTAAATGTTCGACTTGTTTGCTTTTATTTTCGAGATGCGAAGCATTCTCGAGAAAATAATATACAGCAGTGCCGAACTCCTCATGGGCATGACAGCCATCCAAGAAAATTCAGACACTGTAAAATAATGTACAAGCTGCTTACAGCTGAAAAATATCCATAATGGGAATCGAATCTAGATTCAGTAGATTGAATATGTGATCACATGATTCCTAGGCTCACATGATACTGCAATTTGTATGGAAAGCAGTAAGCAGTTATATATATAAAAGCTGTAAATATATATATATATATATATACAAACTTGATCAACCACCACGAAGTAACTCCATGGGGGATCGAAAATGTAAATATATAAAAGCGGTATATATATATATATATATATATATATATATATATATATATATATATATATATATATATATATATAGACATGATCAACCACCACGGTAAACTCCATGTGGGACGAAATGTAAATAAAGTCAGTAAAAGCGATCAATCGCCACAAAGTAAACTCTGTGCGAGACGAAATATAAATAAAGTCAGAAAAAGCGATCAACTACCACTAAGTAAACTCTAGGCAGATTTAAAATGTAAATAAATATATATATAAAAAGGCCAATAAGTAAACTCTAGTTCACATGCATGAAATAAATATATATATATATATATATATATATAAAGCATTAAACGACCGGATGTGAATCCAGTGCTCATCTGATATGTCCGAATGCAATATAGCTTATATATATATATATATATATAAATGTAAGTAAATGCTCTTGATGTAAAATTCAGCTCATCGATATGTCCGACAACAATTATATATATATATATATATATATATATATATATATATATATATATATATAAAAGTAATAAATGCTCCGCATCAAGTTCAGGCTCAATCGAGGTATAACTCGATAATGTTAGTCCATATATGAAATATATACATATATAAGTATATATATACAGATAGAAATGAAAACCACTTGAATCGAAGTCCGCAAACGCACACAAACACGACTCTCAATGTGTATAACAAAGTGTGCTAATATGATGAAGAAGGCTTTATATAATGTGAGTAAGGCTTATAGTGGGGTCGCCAATGTAGACTTCTATGACTTTAAATGGATAAACACTCAACTCCATGGGATAAAAGATAGCTATATGTGAGCTAACAAGTGTTTAAAGATGAGGAAACACTCAAAAGATGTGTATACAGAGTAAAATGGATGTGGCTTCCTCGCCTTTTCCTCTCCTTTTCTTCTTCAAATGGTCAACCCCAAGGCTCATATTTATAGATCGATGGTCAGCAGTACACTGCAGCGCACTGATACCAAGCCGCGGTTGTACCTAGTACTGCTGACTAATCGTGGTGCATCCGAGCCTCGCGGGTCCTGTTGTCTTGAAGTACGTGCACTCATGCACTGTAATATCCGCTCGAACTTGCAGAACTTCAATCCAAGCATCCGAACGAGGTATATCTGACCTTCTTCGGACCGCTTGTGTCGAGAGTTACGCAATGACATGGATTAGAGGTTGTACGAAGTCAGGAAGAGGGGTCTATGCCCATGGTCTTCAAGCTTCAAATTCTATCCAAAGTACTACCACGCGTAATAGTCACTCGAGATTGTTACTCCTCGGTTCTTGTGGGACATTGTTGGATGTATGTATGTATGAAGTGTTGAGACGACGCGCAGGTGTTGAAGAGACAAGATGACGTTTGACTCTTCGCCGGGGTTATCACCGGTTTGAGTTAAAAGTAGACGTTGCTCAGGGTTACATCTGAGATTGGACTACTAGTTGGTATGCCGCGATATCATCTTGTGAGAGAAAATGTTGAGGCGGTAAGACGACGTTTTGACTCCTCATCGGGGTTATCGTTGGTTTGATCGAAAAGTAGACGTTGCTCAGGGTTACATCTGAGATTGGACTGCTTGTTTGTATGCCTCACTATCATTTGTGGGTGTACCTGTCTGCCCGTTGTTAGCTCTGGGTCTGAGGTATGATTGCCTCGGCAGGAGGTATGAGCTTGAAGCTGATCGCATGTGTTTGAAACAAACAATTCCGGAGTTATCGCCGGAACTGCAAAAGCATCCCTTAGGGCTATCATCAAGGATGGAGTCGCTACTCCCAGTGTTGGTTCTGGGACTGGAACTGAATGTCACGGTAATATCGCTGAGACAGAACTGTCCTCTCTGGTGTTGTTGCCGGTCTTTTGATCTGCATACCTCGGGGTTATCTCCGAGATTGGAAATGACATTCCCAGTGTGTGTTCCGGGTTTGAGATGAAATTCCCGGTTTGTGTTCCGGGTTGGAACTGATCTTCCGGTAGTATCCGAAATGGATGTAAGCTGTCTTCCAGGGTTATCTCTGAAAGACAAATCTGCCCTCCTGCAATGTTAGTAACATGCGTGTAGAAAATTTTGAGTGTCTACAGATGCCCCTCTTTATCATATTCATGCAATGCAAGGCATGGATAGGATAAAGAAACCTAGACACTTCAAATGCAAGCAAGATAAACATGATGCTATATGCAGCAACATGATGCAAATGTATGATGCATGATTGTCAGGTAATCCTGTTGGGATGACAATCAGTGATGGCTTGGACATGCGATCCAAGTCTCCAAGGATGTTGACGTTGGGGCTACCACCAAAGTCTTGAATCCTAGACATTGGCTTATATTCCATAGAGATACCTCTTGTGTGTATGAGATCTATGGGGATAAGGCTTTTATCATTTAAGGATGTGTATAACATATTCCCTCATTCATTCGAAAGTTATCGCCAACAGCTTTTGTTGATGTCGTGGTTGCCTGACCTTCGTTGATGTGTGTATCATCGGATAGATCCTTATTGGGTGCATTGTCAAGGTTGCTTGACCTTCATTGATGTATGTGTCAATGGTAGCATTGCGTTGTAACCCCCGCCGGGGATACATAGATGAGTTGCTTCGATGGGTTTACTTGCCATCTATCGGTGACACGACGTCAAGGTCGCTTCGACCTTCATTGATGTGTGTATCAATGGTCAGATTGCATTGTAACCCCACCGGGATACGTAGATGCTTGAAAGATGTGCTATTGTGACCCCCGAGGGATACTTTATCGATTTTTGTAACTTCGCGTTGTAACCCCCACTCGGAGGGTTTGGTATTTCGTGGTTTTATTGTAAGAATCAATCACCGGGAAGTTTAGGGTTGTGACCACAAAAATGACTGACATCGGACCTTTGGGGGTATTACCGAGCATGATCTGTGAAAAAGTCGAGCTCATTGGTATAGTATACCCTGCATTCGTGCAAATACCATTGAGACGACGGGAGTTTAACTCGAACCGACAAGAAACCAGATTTCAGCTATTCCGCCAATCGCAGCGTAGCATTTTTATTCCTGATTTGGCCTTTTCAGCTTGTGAGACCTCGTTTGCAACTCTAACTGGAGTGAGTCGGAGGTGTGGGACCCATGTAGAATTACTGCAGGTACACTGCACCCGCAGAGCTACTGTGTAAGCTCACGGCCAACCGTGCTATGTGTATAAAGCCAATGGTTGCTTTCATAAGTCATTTTCAAGTTGCGCAGCGAAGGAAATCTGAGAGCTCTTCTTTAGATCTGCTGAGTTCGGGTAACTTTTTGCATATTCTACCATCGTACAAGCATTTTTCACTGTCCTGGTAATGTATGCATGTATTTTTTCCAGTTTCTATCCATTGGAAAATGACTTATCACATGAAATGCATTTAGACACATAGTAGTGAATATGCATGCTGATATGACTTGATAAAAAAATATTCAACATAGCAAATGTTAGTATTAAACCATGCTGAACATAATGATGTGAAAAAATTCAACTTTTGAAACAGTCAAATTGACACCTTTTACTGTCATTTCTTATCCTATCTGAGGACAAATGAGTAAAGGCATAAAAGTAAAATAATCTTGGTAATTAGACTACACTTATGGATTTTTTTACTGTGATGTGATAATGCATGTAGGATGTATATGACTGTGTATAGGTGTGCTATTGAATGGCCACCTAGTCATGCCTATGTGCATGTGGATAGTTCCATTTACAAAGGGGGCTATGGCAAAATTTTCCCAAAATATAGGTATTGGGTAGTCATGCATTTTTAACTCCACTGTAGATGTATGTTAAAACAATGCATTTTGAAAAGCTTCAGGTAAGAAATTACCACACCCTTTCTGAGGTGATTTGGAGACTTGTTGTCCAGATATTATGGATCCGGATCAACCGAGTAGTTCCTGCAGGACCACTTCTGGTGTACAGAGGAGAGCTTCTGAAGAGCCTCAACGCCGTTCTGTCAGACAGCTTCGTCGTTTAGTGGAGGCAGTAATACGTCCTATTCGGGTTGAAGTGCCAAATGTTGAGGACGAGGAGGAGGATGTACCGATTGAGGTTCCTGCTCCTGTTGTACGTGTTCCCCGTAGGGAATTGCCAGGTATTTAAGTGGCGAACCCAGATCTTCTGGGTGACTTGAGTTAGCATCCTTCAGTATACCTGCACGTAAATGAGGTATGAAGTTAGATCTTTAATCTTCCATATTTCCTATTGATGAGGAGTCAAGGATTCTGATGTTGATATTCATTTGATGTAGGTTCCCGGCTTCACACAGCCTCGAGGGAATTGGTTTAACATCCACTCTATGTATCAGGCTTTGCATGATGACTACAGAGCGATCGTCCATGGTTGGGGATTTGGGATGTTCTTCTCCATTCTACCCCATCGCTGTCCCTGGGGTTACCTCAGGGCATTGTCTGAGCGGTGGTTTCACCTGCACTCGGGCCACTTGTTTGTTGGATCGTGAGGTGATGATGATGACGCCGATAGATTGACGATTTATCACAGGTATGGAGTTTGGAGGAGCACCGGTCCCTTGCTCGGCGGATATCACCCCTACTACCTTTAGATCCTTGTTGGGAGTTCCGGCGGAGGCGCTCAAGGGCAGGACTGTTCGTACGGGTCCTTTGAGCGTAGATGCTATTAGCGGGCTGTTGAGTGAGCCCATACCCGATGATGTGAGAGTCAGGGATCGCATTCTTCAACGATTGTTCTGATGATCATTAGGGGCTGCTTCATAGCAGATAACTCTTCTACGATGTCCTTCGCTTTGATCAGCGCCAGTCGACACATGGACCGTATAAGAGAGTATGATTGGGGTTCCTACACCTTTGCCTATTTCCTCAGGGGAATGCGCATGCGATCGCAGGGCTTGACCGAGGCGTGGTTAGGATTCTACCCATTTCTGCTGGTGAGTGTTTCTCTTATCTTTTCCCATGTATAGGTTAAGAGTGTTGACTGACAGTAGATGTTTGCCTTTGTGTTGGCAGTTTTGGGGCTATGAGAGGCTTCCCCGTTTGCGTCCTATGAGCGTGTTAGGTTTAGATACCTATCCACGAGGACGGAGATGGCATCATTCCATACTGGTGAAGGTCCCTATTGCTGAGGGTTTCACTCATTGTCGCCTACAGCTGGAGTTGTTGACAGCCGATGTCATCACATGGATTCCCTACTCTGGAGAGCATTTGGGAATTGGTTTTGAGGATGGGTACCCAACTGGAGTAGAGTACGTCATTTCCACCCGCAGGATTCCTCTCTTCACAGATGGAGGATGAGAGCTCTATTTAGGAGAGTGTGCTATTAGGAGCACTACAGGAGAGATCCGTATGCCGATCTTGCCTCCTGCCAGGCGTTATTGGCCTATTTTCGCACCACCCATCATTGACATCCCATTGATGGGGATTGACGGCTTTAAATTGTCGAGGGCCCCTGGTCTCGTGAGATGTTCCAAAGATTGGTGGATCCTCGTACTATTGGAGCTCGCACCCGCGCCACACGCTTTATGGGGATATGGTTCCAGGATCCGTGATAATGACGGATTGGCTAGCCTGTGTCAGAGATCCGACTCATGTAACACAGATTGACAGATTGACCCGGCAGTTGGACCGGACACATCTTTTCATTCGACATTTGGGCAGAGATCCTTCAGAGGCAGATACTTTTGATCCTTCCAGCTCTAGGCGTTGGCCCCTCAGGTGACCCATATGGCTTTTGCTTTGTGTAGATCCTCCTCAGACGTCGGCTGACATTCCCTGTGAGATAGAGATCCAAAGCCGACTCGGGAGGAGTTACATCAGTGGATGATGATCGATGATGTAAACATCGACACCATTGATTTTTTTCTCGATGTATTTCTCGCTATCTCTTTTGATAGGCCTCTCATTAGTCATTGGGTAGCTTCACCCCATTCTCACTATATCTTTTTTGATAGGTCTCTCATTAGATGTTGGGTAGCTTCACCCCATTTCCTTGTATTTTAGTCGTATAGAGATGTATTAGATGATGATATACTTAGGAATGTATGTACGCTTTTCCATTCCTATATCATATTGCCATCTATTGTATCATGCATGTTATTATGTTATGCATATGTATGTATGTCCGAGATATTCAAACGATTGACCCTTGGATGGTCTTATGACACGGCCCGTCTGATGATGTCTTCTTCGATAGTTAGTCAGATTGATCATACCCCACCATTTTTGGTGGTATCTGTATATCGCATTCATGGTATGATAGTATATCACCATCGCATATACGGTGATCGTAGATGATTTGTTTGCAACATACTATGACCTCTCGTTGATGTTTCGTGTTCCCACAAGATTTGTAGAGGGTATGCTAAAGCACCGGGTATCGGAGAGGCGTGTTTTCCGATTTGGGACCTGTGAGTTGACTCTACTTTGGAGGAGTATGCACGGTTGACGATCTTGCCGCCACCGGGATGAGCAGACTCAGACGTATATATAGCTATCGGAGACATGAGCAGACAGCCCATGACCCTCACCGATTGAGATGTAGAGTGGTTCAGGACGAGATTACATCCAGCCAGATGATATCCCAACATTTCTTGTTTGATGTGTTTGGCTCGAGGATAGCTATACGCACGACATTCCGGGATTTCACCACACCGGAGGACCATCATGCGTCAAACCGAGTAGATGTACTGCTTCTATGCATATTGTCATACGTCTCCACGCCACGGTACATGGATGAGCTGGATATCGGCGTCATTATGGCAGTGAGAGCTCTCAGGGAGGGTCATACCATTGTACCAATGATTATTGCAGAGACTCTGAGGTCAGCTACATACTACTGCACTTATCTGGCAGGAGTGTTTACAGGTAGCTCGGTCATGCTGTATGTGTGGTTTATGTCACACTTGAGACCGATTGACACATTTAGACGGTAGGGGTTTTGTTTCACCCATGATATAGCCATGTCGTACTCCTTCCAACCTGTAGAGTGTACAGATGCTGCATCGTGGTCAGCTTTTCTGGTAGGGATTAGAGATGCATTTGTTATATTGCCGTGTTCAAGGCTTAGATCACCCTATAGCTTCATTACTCATGCTCTAGGCATGGATTATCCCCCTCTAGCTAGTTTGAGGGGCATGATCACTTACCACCCATTGACTGTTATGTGTCAGTTTGACCAGCCGTGATTTTCATCCGTATGAGGGGGTGAGTCGGTCGCTTTTCGCTTCACACCGCTTATCGGCGGAGGATGATCTAGGTTGTATGCTTCTTGGGGATCGCGAGGGTTATTGAAGTTTTCATCGGTCATCCAGTTGTTCTCGCAGTATTCCGCATGGATGGAGACAGAGATCGATCGGCGCAAGCAGTATCCACAAAGATCTGGGGATTGATTTCGACGATGAGGAGACTATAGAGGAGGCTATTATTCCCATCGATGATTTGATCATTGGGCCGCCAAAGATTTGTGATGGATTCTCCCACCCCGAAAAGTGCCATTGTTACTCAAGATTCTAAGATAAAGATTTGGAGCAGAGCTTACATCTGATGACCTATTATAGAGATCAGGCTAGGGCCGCGATGTTGACATCTCTTGATGAGAGAGACGCCGATCTATTAGAGAGGGATGAGGCTATATCAGCCATGGATGCATTGATTGGGGAGCGGGATGCTGCATTATCTGCCAGGGATGTGGCCATTGCGCATAGATACTTGTTAGATCCCGTGATGACTCGCCGGTCTTGCCGACATGAGTGCTTACATTGATGAGCATTATGCTAACATGCAGTTAGCCTCTGATCTGCTAGCTCGTGTAGATACCCTTGGGCAGGAGCTTGCAGCGCTACCTCCGTCTTTAGAGAGGGATGTTATGTTAGATCTGATAGTCCACATACATACAGATCTGTAGATAGCTTTGTATTTTCCTGCACAGACTAGCTTAGCCATTTTGTCATGTACAACACATATGTATATATCAAACAAGATTATGTATGGCGGGAAATATATTTTGATTCACTTCCCTTTTAGTTATGCCTTGATACTTGCTTGATATTTGCCTGTTTCTTCAGGGCCTTGTGATCTTGATGCATTCTGAACTTATCCTTAATAGATGGACATTGAGACGTCGCAAGATCTCTCAGAATGGATCATTGATTTATGTAAATCCCTACCATCTTTGGTGTCCTAGGACTGGTATCTGTATGGAAAAGTGGAGAGGAGGGTAGTTTCTTCCTCTCTAAGATTAACCGCACCACAGATGGTCGCCAGTACTTCTATTTGTGAGAGGCCTAGTTAATTCCATCTCTTATGGGTTGGTATTGCTCTTTGAGGCACGATCGCAGCTTAGATGGTCACCGAATCTTCTATTTGTGAGAAGAGGTTGGGTAATTCCATCCCTTTGATCTGAAACCGATGAAATGTGGCGAATTGAAGGTTGATCCCAGTATCGTGTGACAAGAATTTTTGTTCTGGTAGGGGTTAGACTGAACCATAAATGGCTGCCTACGTACTCCTATTGAAGAGGAGATCAAGTCTGCGTAGTTCGAACCTGGTGTAAGAGGTTCAACGCTGAATGTGAAAGGCAGATGGGTGTAGAAATGTTTTTGTTGTTTTTGTATAGAAAGGGCAAAAATGTTTTTGTTGTTTTTTTTATTGCGACCGGGCCATATAGAATATGATTTCCTACATACCCCCGGGTATCAGGGAGATCAGGTCGACGTAGTTCGCCCCTCAGGACGAATCGCAGTTGAAGAAAAAGCGTGAATCCCATGTGCAGGCTATACTGCGGGGAGAAGAAAGTTTGATCCCATAATGGGGATAAACTGCAAGTGTGGAAAAGTTTGATCCCGTCCTCAGGATAAACTACAAGTGTAGAAAAGTTTAATCCCGTCTTCAGGATAAACTACAGGCGTAGAAAAGTTTAATCCCGTCTTCAGGATAAACTGCAAGTGTGAAAGGTTCAATCCCGTCTTTAGGATAACCGAAACTGTGAAAGGTTAAATCCCGTCTTTAGGATAACCAAAATTGTATGGAAGGTTTGAAATGAAGTGATACCAGGCTGCTGGTTTGAAGTGTATGTTTCCATGAGGGGCAGAAGAGTATGCAAAAAGGAGAGGGTTCAAAACCGGAATGACTGGTGATTTGATGATCAAAACCAGGATGTTTGTTTGATGGTAACTTCAGACATAGTACCGTTTCACGGTGTCCGAGTTGATAAGCTGTGAAAATTCATCGCCATCCATTTCCTGCAATCTGAGAGCACCTCCTGTCAATACCTCCTTGACAACAAATGGGCCTTCCTAGTTTGGAGCGAATTTTCTCTTAGATTGATCTTGGTTGTCAATGATCTTCTTCAAAACCAAGTCATGTTGTTTGAATTGCCTTAGTCGGACTTTTCTGTTGTAGGATCATGCGATCCTTTGCTGATATAACTGACCATGGAAGATAGCCGCGGATCGCCTTTCGTCTATTAGAGACAATTTGTGATACATGTCTTGTAACCATTGGTTTTCACCCAACTGAGCTTCCATCAATACTCTGAGGGATTCCATTTCCACCTCTATGAGGAGCACTGCTTCCATCCCATAGACTAATGAGTAGGGGGTTGCCCCAGTGGAAGCACGCATGGAAGTTCTGTAGGCTAATAAAGTCAGAGGCAAGAGGTCAGGCCATCCTTTGTGATTGGCGGACATTTTTTGCATGATCTTTTTGATGTTTTTATTAGCCGCTTCAACAACACCATTCATCTTTAGACGGTAGATGACGGAATTGAGGTGTTTGATGTGGAATTTTCTGCATAACTCCTCCATTATTTTGTTATTGAGGTTCTTAGCATTGTCTGACACAATGACCTCTGGTTGTCCATATCGACAAAAAACATTGTTTCTGATGAAAGCAATGATGACTTCTTTAGTAACCCTGGGGAAGGAGGATGCTTCTACCCATTTGGTGAAGTAGTCGATCATGGTGAATATAAATCGATGTCCATTACTAGCTTTGGGCTCAATGGGCCCGATCATGTCCATTCCCCACATTGAGAAGGGCCATGGTGAACTCATATTGTGGAGTTCCCTTGGAGGGGCGTGGATAACATTCCCATGAATCTGGCATTGATAGCACCTCTTGACGTGATCATCATAGTTAGCTTTGAGTGTAAGCCAATAATGCCCCGTTCTAAGGATCTTCTTGACAAGTAGGGGTCCGCTCATGTGAGGGCCACATACTCCACCATGGATCTCATCCATGAGTCTTTGAGCTTGGTCTTTATCTAGACATCTGAGGAGACCTAATCCAACATCTCTTTTATAGAGTGCATCTCCGCTCAAGTAGAATTTCATAGCAAGTCGATGAATCTGCCTCTTCTCAGTTAGGTTTGCTTCAGCGAGTGTAGATCCATCTCGCAGATAATCCTTGATGTGCTGATACCAAGGATTGTGGATGGGAGGTAGCTCATCCGATACTTTTCCAATGTAATTCCCATAGACTGGGTCTTTTTACAGAGTAAACGTGATGCTTGGCATGTTTTCCTTGTTAGGTATGTAAACCAAGGAGGCCAATGTTGCTAATGCATCTGGAAAATCATTCCTATTACGAGGAATGTGTAGAAAGGAGACTTCTTCGAACTCCAAAGCCATCTGTAAAACTTGTCGATGGTAAGGCAGCAAATATAATTCTTTGGTTTAATAGATTCCTATGGATTGCTTGATTACCAATTCGAAATCCCCAAAGACGCTTAACCTTTGATGCCCATTGAACGAATGCAAGTTTTAGCCCCATGATACAATCCTTCATACTCAATTTGTTGTTGGTGCCGATAAACCGCAATTTGATTATGACGGATATCGCTGCTCCCGCATCTGGGATATTAGAACTGCTCCAGCTCCAGAGCCTTCTGTGTTAACAGCTCCATCAAAATACATTCTCCACGTACGGGATGTATCGTACTAATGTTGTAGCTGGACGGTCATTATCCCTTCATCGGGAAAGTATATTTCCAAGGGTTTGTAGTCCCTTGCAGGTGCGGTGGCCAGTTGATCCGCAATTCCTTAACCTTTGACTGACTTTTGCATCACGTAGACGATGTCAAATTGCTGTAGGATCAATTGCCATCTGGACAGTCGACAATTCAGTATGGGCTTACTGAACACATACTTGAGAGGATCCATTCAGAATATGAGATGGGTTGTGTGACTATGGAGGTAATGCTGTAACCTCATGGAAGCCCATGCTAAAGCACAACAAGTCTTCTCAATTAGAGTGTACTTGTGTTCACTGATGTTGAATCTTTTGTTGAGGTAATAGATAGCTCGTTCTTGGCCTCTATTATCTTTTTGCCCCAGCATACAGCCTATGGCATTGTTATTTATGGACAGGTACATGAACAGGGGAACATCATCCCTGGGAGGTACCAAAACAGGAGCGTTAATCAGTTGCTCTTTGATTGTGAGGAAGGCTTTCTGACACTCATCATTCCATTTCATGGAGGAGTTCTTCATTAACAACTTGAAGATTGGCTCACAGGTTGCTGTGAGTTGAGAAATGAATCTGCTAATGAAGTTGATCCTTCCCAAAAATTCCCGTATATCCTTCTCTATCTGAGGAATGAGCATTTCATTGATGGCCTGGATTTCGGTAGGATCTAGTTCAATACCTTTGTGGCTGACTAGGAAACCTAGCATCTTGCCTAACTTAACACCAAAGGCGCACTTGGCGGGTTTCAACTTCAAGTTGTACTTATGCAACTTGTTGAAAAGTTTTCTGAGATGGTCTAAGTGGTCTTCCTCCTTTCGGGATTTGACAATGATGTCATCCACGTAGATCTCTATCTCTTTATTCATTAAATCATGGAAAAGAGCCACCATAGCTCGCTGATAGGTTGCCCCGGCATTGATGAGGTCGAATAACAACTGTCTGTAGAAAAAAGTACCCCAAGGCATGATGAAAGCAGTTTTCTCACGATCTTCCTTAGCGACCAGAATTTGATGGTACTCCGCAAAGCAATCAGTAAAGGAGTACATGCCGTATTGAGCAGTATTGTCAATAAGAATGTGGATAAAGGGCACGAGAAAGCTATCTTTAAGGCAAGCTTTGTTCAAATCCCGATAATCCACGCAGACTCGCACCTTTCCCCCTGGTTTAGGCACGGGAACAATGTTGGATATCCACTCCGGATATGTAGACACCATGATAATTCCAGCTTGAAATTGTTTCACAATTTCTTCTTTAACCTTTAAACTCCACTCAGGTTTCAATCGTCTGAGCTTTTGCCTAACTGGCTTGAATCCTTCTTTAATGGGAAGGCGATAAAGAACAATGTCAGTGGATAAACCCACCATGTATTCATGAGACCATGCAAACATATCCTGGAATTGGGTTAATAGTGGAACCATGTCATTCCAATGATTTGTGGTAAGGTCTGAACCAATTTGGATTAGCTTAGGGTTGTCTAAGGTTGCAATATTGAAAGCAGTGGTTTGATCAAGATTGGGTTTGGGTTTGTCTGTGACCCATTTCTTAATCTCTTGAGGTGTCTCAATGTCCTCTTGTATGTCCATCAAGTCTGAGTCCAACTTTGCATCAAAGTTACAAAATTTCTTATGGAGAGAAGGCACCTCATCGCTAAGTACATGCACATCTAAATTCGTAGTCCTCGAAACAAAAGATGCTTTCACTTAATATATGCAACTGCTCGATCATACAAAAGTGTTAGCATGTACTTGATAAAATAACTGTTAATCTCAGAAGGAAAGCAAGCAATTAAAGTTATCTATAGGGCAGAGTGATTTTTTGCCCATTTTACCCTCGTCGACCAATGCATGGAGTGTTGCTCCAATTGTCGAGGGCAAAGTCTGAAGGATTTCGTGACGCCCCCCAAAATAGGTATACATCACCCATTCCGAGTTGTCAATACATGGTACGTAAACAACTACAACTTTATTATTACAACAAGAAAAGCTGTGAGTTTAAAATACAAATATTATCTTCTGTACAATATCTATACTCAAATAAATCCTCATCACATTTATTGATACATTATTTTACAAAATGGTGAGGACTACTAAACAACTCTCTTTAGAACCTTCATTCCATACCCCTAACTTGCATACTCGCTATATTCTCGCCTCCACGAGAAAAGTGGAACAAAAGGAAAAGGGTGAGCTCAACTAGCTCAAGAAAGAATATTATGACTAAGATAATATACAACAATTTATCGTTAGTCTTCAACAGGAAAAATCTAATAGAATACAATAGACAACAAATTTTAAATCAATATTCGCATGATGAAATAATAATTCATTAGAAGAGTTAAGTAGAGAATGCAAACTACTATCTTCTATGTATGAATTTAAAAGTTCATCGTCTATCTTTTATCCTGTAACATCAATCAATATACATCTGAATCAAATATTTATCTTTGCACTACAGCCAAAGATATTCATCGACTAATCATGTTCATTTAAACACTGCTCATCTTTGCACTACACGCCAAAGATATTAATCGATCGGTCATGTTCATCTCAACACTGCTCATCTTTGCACTACAAGCCAAAGATATTCTTTAGAAATCATTCATCTTTGCACTACAAAAAAAGATATTCAATAATATCATCATTTAAGACCGAGGATGATGAAAATATTTTTAAAGAAACGAATCCAAAGAAACAAAATGACAAGGATTAAGGATTAAGGATTCGTACTTTGTTTTATCCACGCCCAAAAATACCTCAAAAATAATCGCATGGTGTAAAAATTCAAGAATGATCAAAACATGGATACAATCGTAATTTGTATCCGTAATAGATATTTTGGACAAAAAGAAGAAATTTTATTTTTCTATGAATAGTCTAGATACATGAATAGTCTTAGTATACGTGAATAAGTAACTTGACACCAAAAGATAGAAATTCCACAAAAAAAACATCTTCACGCTTTCATGAATAGTACTCGTGAATAAGAACTCGTGAATAAGAACTCATGAATAGTAACTCGTGAATAGTAACTCATGAATAAGTAACCCCGACATGAAAAAGTTCCAAATTTGATAAAAGTTCCAACCAATATTTCAAAGATAATGATATTGAAGAAATAATATCATTTGAGAAGAAAATAACATCCCTTACCTCGAAAGATCGATTTCTAAATTGAAACACCTGGATATAGGCTATGACTTGGACTTGCACCGTATAGCAATACTCAAAGTATACTCAAAATACTCACAAGAATACGCCGATAATATAGAGAGAAAACATCGCTTTACGGTGTGATTTTCAATTCTAACCTAAGCACCCTATTTATAGAAATTGCTTAGAACACCAAAGCGTAAAATTTAATAAAATATTAATATATATATTATAATTTCCTACGCACACTTTCTAAGATTCAAATTATCACCCAAACAAATGGTCCCCCTCACCAAAATCAATAAAAACGTTTTTCTTAATAAAATTAATAAAAACTCCCAAAATCAATTATTCAGAATTTCGAACATCAATAATTCATAATAAATAGCCCTTTTATTAGCAAATTTGAATCTCACGAGTTGTTATAGGAAATTCAATTCTCTACAACTTTGCAGAAGAAAGTTTTACCAAATTCCAAATGAAATTGACCAAATCCATAAACCAGCGATTTTACAAAGCTATAATCAAATTTCACCAATAAATGGGGTCCACCGACATGTTTAACATGTTTTAAACATTTATTGCAACAAAATACTCTTCCTCCTCAGATACTCATATATCCCACATTCGTTGTAAAATATCACCATTATTATATTATTAAAATATAATAATACATTATCTTATCGAAAAAGATAAAATTTCAATTTTCAACAATTGTCACATTAAAATTTTTCTCCATCTATATCCACATAAAATCAATATTTTCTCGTCATATGAACCAATAATTAATTATTCACAAATAATATTACGTAATATTAATATTGACAACCAGCGCTCCTCAGAGAGAGGGGCTTTCAATAAGAATTTCTTCTTCTTGGCGCCAAGAATTAGGTGACCAAACCTCTCCTTAGATGTAACTTTCTAGACATTGCCAATAATGTTATCTAATAATATTATTCAGATAATATGAATTATTGCTTTGATAATGAAAAATACTTGTAATGACAATTATTGAAACAATGAAGAATATAAAATATCAACGCAAAGAATTATTAACTCAATAAAATCTTGAATAGTAATTCAGTAACCATTATTGAGTAGTGCCTTCAATAATTGGTGCAATACTGCAATGTCTTTCTTGTAACAACGCCAGTATTAGTGTGTTTTAACCACCGGGTATTCCAACAAGATAATCTGGTAATAACTACGCCGTTATTTAAAAACAACTTATATTTGTCGCTTTCTTCATCCAATCGCTTTCAGTTATGGGGCCCACACATGGTCAGCTACATTGCATTTAATATTCCCGACAATGCATTTAATATTCCACGACCAAACGAATATTCCCCGACAACAATGAATATTTTATAACCACTCATTATTTTAAAATATTTGCGTATTTTACCCATAACTATCCACATTAATCAAATCCACCCTTACTATTTCAAAATAATAAATAAAGGAAATTCCTTTTATTTAAAAAATTGAGGTCTTACAACCTCCCTCCTTATGAAATTTCGTCCTCGAATTGGACGACGTACTGGTGTTTTCAAAAGGTGAGGATACCTCGCTTTCATTTCCGCTTTCCAATTCCTAGGTCATTTCTTCTATAGCATGATTCCTCCACAAAACTTTAACTTGTGGTATGACCTTTGCGCGAGGGACATGCTCCTTCCTATCCAAGATCTTGACAGGTACCTCCTCATACGTTAAGTCTTCGGCTATCTCGTCCGGTTCTAACTCAATAACGTGGTTCGGGTCTTTCACATATTTACGAAGTACAGATATGTGAAACACATTATGAACACGAGACATACTCGGAGGTAACGCAAGTCTATAGGCTACATTTCCTACTCGGTCAAGAATTTGAAATGGACCAATAAATCGTGGATTGAGCTTTCCTCTCTTCCCAAATCTTGTAACTCCTTCCATGGAGCAACTCGCAACAATACATGATCCCCTACATTAAATTCCACGCCCTTTCGATGAAGATCCGCATAACTCTTTTTTATCGATCTTGTGCCGCTTTGTATACGCTTGTCGAATCATTTGGATCTTTTCAGAGTCATAATGCACTCATCATCCCAACATATTGAGAGAACAACATTTTCGGCCCATATAATGCTTCAATGGAGCCACACCTATACTTGCACGATAACTTGTTGTTGTAGGAGAATTCCACCAATGGTAAATACTTATCCCAACTACCCTTGAAGTCTAGGACACGAGTCTTAATAGATCTTCAAGAGTTTGAATAGTCCTCTCGATTGTCCGTCTGCTTTGGGGATGGTATGCGAACTAAATCGCAAATCCGCGCCCATAGCTTTTTGCAAGCTAACCCAAAATCTTGAAGTGAATCTTGGACTCACGATCCGAAACTATGGATACAGCATGCCATGCAACCTCACAATCTCATTCATTCACGCACATACTAGCAAGACGTTCAAGGAATAAGTCTTCAGATCGGCAAGAAATGAGCGAGACTTGGTTAATCTATCAACAATAACCCAAATAGCATTGATGCCTTGAGAAACCGTAGGAAGACCCGTAAGGAAATCCATAGTAATGTGTTCCCACTTCCATTCCGAATCTCAAGTGGTTGCAACGGACCCTTAGGTACAAGATGCTCCGCCTTTACACGTTGGCAAGTTAAACACATCGAGATAAACTTTGCAATCTCTCTCTCATATTGTTCCACCAAAATGTATGTCAAGATCACGATACATTTTAGTACTTCCGGGATGGATTGCAAATGGCGTATTGTGTGCCTCCATCATAATCTTGTACTTCAAATCGTAGTCGTTAGGAACACAAAGTCTAGAGTGGACTCAAGTATTCCTTCTTCATCAATTCTCGCCCTAATAGCTCCTTCTTGTACTTTCTTCTTCATACGCGCATCGGCCGGCTTGGGTGGCGAAAGCAACCTTAACTTTTCTATTAAAGTTGGCTCTATCGTATACTTGACATCATCGCACTCGCTCCTCGCGATATGATCTTCTACTCAACGCTACGCCTACCACGTTCGCTTTACCGGGATGGTATTGAATAGTGTGGTCGTAGTCTTTCATAGCTCGAGCCAACGTCATTGCCGCATGTGTTGAGTTCTTTTTGAGTGAAGAAATATTTAAGGCTTTTATGGTCTCAATATATCTCCACTTTCTCCCCATATAGATAGTGCCTCCATATCTTTAGCGCTTGAACGATCACTTAACTCTAGATCATGAGTAGGATAATTCCTCTCATACTCTTTAAGTTGTCGCGAGGCATAGGCTATGACTTTCCCACGTTGCATGAGAACACATCCTAACCCTTTGCACCTCAAGCATCAGAGATAACAAATCCATCCGAACCGGATGGTATTGTTAGAACAGTCCAAATAAGTCTCCTCTTAAGCTCTTGGAAACTTTTCTCGCATTCTTCGCTCCAAACGAATTTTGTATCCTTCCGAGTTAGGCGAAGTTAATGGAGTAGCGATTCGAGAAAACCTTCCACGAATCTCCGATAATAACCAAATTAAGCCCAAAAGCTACGTGCTTGGCCACCGACTTCGTTGCTCCCAACTTTGTATTGCTTCAATCTTTGCTTGGGTCCACGGATACTCCATGTTTCGACACCACGTGCCCAAGGAATGCTACTTCTCAAGCGTAACTCGCATTTCTTCAATTTGGCATATAGTTTGTTTTCACGAAGCCTTTGGAGTACCAAATTTTCAAATGGTGCTCATTATCTTCACGACTTTTGGAATATATAAGGATGTCATCAATAAAGACAACAACAAAACCGATCCAAATATTCCTTGAATACTCGGTTCATCATATCCATGAAAGCCATAGGAGCATTAGTTAGTCCGAAAGACATGACTAAGAATTCATAATGCCCATACCGAGTTCTCAAGGCGCTTTTGAATATCCTCGCCTTCTTCAATCTTGATATCCGATAATCTAAGATCGATTTTTTGAAATGAATTGTACCCTTCTGCAATCGGTCAAACAAGTCATCAATACGAGGTAGAGGATACCTATTCTTGATGGTGACATGGTTCAATTCCCCGATATAGTCAATACAAAGTCGCATACTCCGCCTTTTCTTCTTTACAAATAAAACAGAGCACCCCAAGGAGATGTACTTAGATTTATGAAACCGATGTCCAACAATTCCTCGTAGTTGGACCTTTAACTCCTCGAAGTTCAATAGAGCCATTCGATATGGGGTTTTAGAAATGGGCTTTGTACCGGGTTCAAGATCAATAAAGAATTCAACTTCACGCTACGGGGTAGACGGGAAGTTCTTCGAAATACGCCGGGAAAGTCAATAACAACAGAATATTATTCAAATTTGACGTGTCTTTATTCAAATCCATAACATGGGCTAAGAAAGCTTGACATCCGCTTTTTAATAAACGAATAGCTTTATGATTAGATATGACAATGATCGATTTTAATGGTTTAGTTGCTTGAATTAAATAAACAAGTTGGTTAGGAATATGAAAACTAACAACCTTACGAAAACAATCAATTTTGGCATGATGAGTAGTTAACCAATCAATCCCTAAAATCACATCAAAAGCAAGTATCTTTAAAGAGATAAGGTCAACAAAAAGGTAATGGTGCTAACTTGAATCAAACAAGATTTATAAACAAAGGATGTGATGAAAGTTTCTCCCAACGGAGTTTCCACAGATAGGTCAAAGTCTAATTTCTCCTGTCAAGTTTAAACGTTGAGCACATGCGGAGAGATAAATGAATGGGTAGCACCCAGATCAAGTAAGGTATAAACTTTGCAAGAATTTATAAATAGCTTACCCGTGATAACCTCGTTTGGGTTCCTCGCATTATGACCGATCACAACAAAAACGCTCTTCCCGGAATCGTTGACTTTGACTTTTACTCGATAGTCTTTTGAGTCACCGTCCTCATTGAACTAGGTTTCGCTCTTGCACAATCTCGAGCGATATGTCCTTCCTTTCCACAATTATAGCATACCTTGAATTGTTGTGGATGCTTTGGACCGATATGTCCCTCTTTTTCGATTTGTAGCATATGATGGGTGGTCGTTTCTCCTCCCTTAGAACCGATTCTTCTTTGAAGACCGCTGCCTTCACATAATCGTTGTTAAATCTCCTCTTTTTAAAATCTCCTCCCACTCGCTTCTTCGTTTTCATGACCATGATTACCACCAGAGTGGTAACCATTTTTGTCCGTCTGCTTTTCTCCGCCGGTTATCATTATTACATTGATCGCTATCTCGATACAATCCTCGGTTGTGGTCCTCAGTTGACCGTACTCGTTATCTCGCTCTAATAATTGAGCCCTGCTACAACATCCTAATAAAGAGAAAATTTATGAGAAATGAGATATCGACGTATGCCGGGTTTCAAACCTCTAAGAAACATCCGCGTCATCGCTCCTCATTCTCCACCAAATGAGGTGCAAACTCGATAACTCGCAAACTTTGCCTCGTCATCGAGACACCGCCATGTTGTTCTGCTCCAATCTAATAAACTCCACTTCCTTCATACGACGAACACTTTCGTGAAAGTATTTGTCATTAAATAGTTTCTGAAACGTCTCCCAAGACATGCCGAGTCTTGGCCGATGGGTACGCTTCACGCACTCCCACCGAGAATGCGCCTTCGCCACGGAACATAAAGGTGGCGAATGGAACCTTCTGTTCCTCGCGCATCCCAAGACATCGAATATCTTGGTAATTTGCTTGACCCATGTTTCCGCCATGATCGGATCCGCTTTCCCTTAAATTCGTGGTCCCAACTCTTTGAACCGCTTGGTGTGACAACCCGTGAATTGCTATCATTTCCTCCTCAGATTTTGAACACAAGTCTCCTCGTCGATTTTGCATGAACTCGCAAAAAAACTTCTAAACATCCCTCGCTCATCATCTCGCTTCAATGGTGTTGTTCACAGAGGAACATTGCCACCTGTTGCACGCTCTCCTCGTTGGTGAGTACAGCGCCTCCACTGTCCTCATTTCCATTGTTAATATTCTCGATCGACATTTTCAAATCATCATATATAAAACAAGGGTTAATTAAGGAAATCAATATATCACATAATATCCCTATATACTTGACCAAATAAAAAATAAGCTTAGGTAGGACACACTAGCGAAGGATTTACTCGCCTCTCCTCCTAGTTCTATTCCCCATCTCCGCCAGAGATCATATCCCTAAGCTCGATACCAACCGTGACGCCCCCAAAATAGGTATATACATCACCCATTCCGAGTTGTCAATACATGGTACGTAAACAACTACAACTTTATTATTACAACAAGAAATCGTGAGTTTAAAATACAAATATTATCTTCTAGACAATATCTATACTCAAATAAATCCTCATCACATTTATTGATACATTATTTTACAAAATGGTGAGGACTACTAAACAACTCTCTTTAGAACCTTCATTCCATACCCCACTACGTACTCGCTTATATTCTCGCCTCCCGAGAGAAAAGTGGAACAAAAGGAAAAGGGTGAGCTCAACTAGCTCAAGAAAGAATATTATGACTAAGATAATATACAACAATTTATCGTTAGTCTTCAACAGGAAAAATCTAATAGAATACAATAGACAACAAATTTTAAATCAATATTCGCAATGAAATAATAATTCATTAGAAGAGTTAAGTAGAGAATGCAAACTACTATCTTCTATGTATGAATTTAAAAGTTCATCGCTCATCTTTTATCCCCTCGTAACATCAATCAATATACATCTGAATCAAATATTTATCTTTGCACTACAGGCCAAAGATATTCATCAGTTGGTCATGTTCATTTAAACACCTGTTCATCTTTGCACTACGGGCCAAAGATATTAATCAGTCGGTCATGTTCATCTCAACACCTGTTCATCTTTGCACTACAAGCCAAAGATATTCTTTAGAAATCATTCATCTTTGCACTACAGGCCAAAGATATTCAATAATATCATCATTTAAGACTGAGGATGATGAAAAATATTTTTAAAGAAACGAATCCAGTGAAACAAAATGACAAGGATTAAGGATTAAGGATTCGTACTTTGTTTTATCCACGTCCAAAAATACCTCAAAAATAATCGCAGTGGTGTAAAATTCAAGAATGATCAAAACATGGATACAATCGTAGTGGGTATCCGAATAGATATTTTGGACAAAAAGAAGAAATTTTATTTTTCTATGAATAGTGCAGATATACATGAATAGTCTTATACGTGAATAGTAACTTGACACCAAAAGATAGAAATTCTACAAAAACATCTTCACGCTTCATGAATAGTACTCGTGAATAGAACTCGTGAATAGTAACTCATGAATAGTAACTCGTGAATAAGAACTCATGAATAGTAACCCGAGCATGAAAAGTTCCAAATTTGATAAAAGTTCCAACCAATATTTCAAAGATAATGATATTGAAGAAATAATATCATTTGAGAAGAAAATAACATCCCTTACCTCGAAAGATCAAGATTTCTAAATGAAACACCTGGATATAGGCTATGACTTGACTTGCACCGTATAGCAATACTCAAAGTATACTCAAAATACTCACAAGAATACGCTCGATAATATAGAGAGAGAAAACATCGGTTCGGTGTGATTTTCAATTCTAACCTAAGCACCCTATTTATAGAAATTGCTTAGAACACCAAAGCGTAAAATTTAATAAAATATTAATATATATATTATAATTTCCTACGCACACTTTCTAAGATTCAAATTATCACCAAACAAATGGTCCCCCTCACCAAAATCAATAAAAACGTTTTTCTTAATAAAATTAATAAAACTCCCAAAAATCAATTATTCGTGAATTTCGAACATCAATAATTCATAATAAATAGCCCTTTTATTAGCAAATTTGAATCTCACGAGTTGTTATAGGAAATTCAATTCTCTACAACTTTGCGGAAAGAAAGTTTTACCAAATTCCAAATGTAAATCAATCAAATCCATAAACCAGGCGATTTTACAGTGCTATAATCAAATTTCAAATAATAAATGGGGTCCACCGACATGTTTAACATGTTTTAAACATTTATTGCAACAAAAATACTCTTCCTCCTCGTATACTCATATATCCCACATTCGTTGTAAAATATCACCATTATTATATTATTAAAATATAATAATACATTATCTTATCGTAAAAGATAAAATTTCAATTTTCAACAATTGTCACATTAAAATTTTTCTCCATCTATATCCACATAAAATCAATATTTTTCTCGTCATATGAACCAATAATTAATTATTCACAAATAATATTACAGAATATTAATATTGACAACCAGTGCAGCCTCCTGTGAAAGAGGGGCTTTCAATAAGAATTTCTTCTTCTTCATGCCAATTAGGTGACCAAACCTCTCCTTAGATGTAACTTTCTAGACATTGCCAATAATGTTATCTAATAATATTATTCGGATAATATGAATTATTGCTTTGATAATGAAAAATCTTGTGTAATGACAATTATTGAAACAACAAAGAATATAAAATATCAACGCAGAAATATTAAATCAATTAAATTACGGATTATAATTAACGGAACCCTTATTGAGTAGTGCCTTCAAATAATTGGTGCAATACCGTGTGCTACTGTGCAACAACGCGTATTAGTGTGTTTTAACCACCGGGTATTCCAACAAGATAATCTGTAATAACTACGCCGTTATTTAAAAACAACTTATATTTGTCGTTTTCTTCATCCAATCGCTTTCCGTTATGGGGCCCACACATGGTCATACTAATCGTCATTTAATATTCCCCGACATCATTTAATATTCCACGACCAAACGAATATTCCCAAACAACAATGAATATTTTATAACCACTTGCTTATTTTAAAATATTTGCGTATTTTACCCATAACTATCCACATTAATCAAATCCACCCTTACTATTTCAAAATAATAAATAAAGGAAATTCCTTTTTATTTAAAAAATTTCGGGGTCTTACAATTTCAGTGATGGAAGGATCGTCATTGTCCTCCATTTCCCGAATGATAACCATGACATCTGGGCAATCATCGTCTGGGGTGTATCTGTTTGTATGTTCATCATGAACAATGACGCGTATGCCTGCCATCATCAAGGCAAGGTCATGTTTACGTTTCTGTTCCTTTTCTTCCGCCTCGGGATCAGGAATCAGCACCTCTTTTGCTTTGATTAGCACAGGTTTCAGAAACAGCATAGCCACAACATGGGCTGAAACCTTTACTGGAGATTGCATCAACTCATGAGGTAAAGGTATAAAAAATCGCCTTGTGGCGGAAGCTTAAGGAACCTGCTTGTGCTTATGAGGATTCCTGTGTCTGGAACTGGAAGAATATCCTAGCCCGACTGTTTCAATTTGACTGGACATTTGGATAGGGTTCTTAATACCATGCTTATCTTTACCAAGCCCTTGTCCAGGTTGATGACCCAATAACATCATTTCTTGAGTGGCCGACATAACCTCGTTAGAAACCTTGGGTACGGGAAGTGGCGCTCCAATAGAATGGTATTGCGTGTTACTCACTTCCAGAGTATGGAAACTGGCCGGTTCAACTTCTGAATTGAAGCTAATAATTGGTAGAATTCCTTGTTCGGACATTCCGGCTTCAATGATGCGATTACTAGATCGTTGTTGATAATGTATTTGAGTTGTTAATGTAAGGTGGAGGGAACAGCTCCAACCATGTGTATCCATGGCCTCCCCAATAACAGTTGTATCCTCGAGTCTATCTTGAGGACGGGAAAGATATATTGAATGTATTTGGACCAATCTCAATTGGCAATTCAATCTTTCCAATGAAATTTTATTGGATCCATCAAAAGCTCGATGACCGTATGGTTGCTTTGGATCCGCTTGAGATTGATATTCATCTTTACCAAGGTGGCATAAGGACGAGATATTTAGAGATGAGCCTCCATCTATCAAAACTCCAAATTAGCATGTACGGGGAGACAAAGCTGCAATATGCAGAGGCTTGATATGACCGGTCCCCTTCGGGAGGTATGTCGTCATCGATGAAGGGATATCACATTGTTGTTGAAAATGTGATCAACCAAATGTTGAAACTTTTCCACATCCACCGATTTTGGCAAGTAGGCTTCTTCTAAAACCTTCATGAAGATCTTCGATGATCCTCGGAAGAAAACCAAGTCCAAGATTGAAATCTCGGTGTGGAGCTTCGCATGACTTAAAACCACTTTGGCTTCATTGGCCCATAGTTAAAATCAGTAAAATGAGTAAACAGTTCAGGCTCAATTCGTACTCGCTCGACTAAAAATTCGATTCGAGCTCAACTCGAATTATAAATGAGTCAAATATGAGCACATTTTAAAGTTCGATAAATTACTCGAACCTTCTCAAATTGTAATTTTCTAATTATACTTGGATCATATTCGTTGGAAAAGTTCAAACTGCTCGGGCTCGATTTGGAATCGTGCTCGACTCGGTAGCTAAATGAGCTTCAATCAAACCTTATTTTATACTCGATAAATTTTGTGAACCAAATCTGAGCAACTCAATACTCAGATCGACTCGGTTCGTTTACACCCTTACCCATAGTGCGGAGGAATTTTTCAATCTTCTCCATGGGCAACTTCCCCTTTACTTCGTAAGTAGGTTTAATAACCCATTGAGGAAGATACAGTGGATTTTCCTTCGACACTGTAGCAGTAGTATGAGACGTGGATCCTTCAGCTTCTCTATAATTCCATGGAACTTTGTGTAAGCTGACAACAGAATATTGTGGTCTGAAAGATAAAGAAATTGGCTCTGGTGCGACCACTTTCAAAGGATTGTCAGCTCCTTTGAGTTGAATTGGTTGTATGGGAAATACTTTGACAGTCTCATCATCCACTTCGGATATAACTGCCACTGATCCCTTCCATTTGGTAGGACATGCATTTCCACCCTTGAGTTGCACAGTGTAATCATCTGCTATTTGCAGGACACCGCTATTAATAAAATTAATGAGATGAGATGGCGAGTGCCCAAAGATTCTTCATCTTTGTGATGGCGAGAATGTGAATGATATTGACATATTTCATTAGAATTAAACCGTCCTAAACGGGGATTGATTGGAGGGAAAAGGAAGGTAATTCTTCCTTCGTTGATCAACATCTGCTATATCTCCTCCATAGATCGGCCCAAATAGGTGAATTCCCTCTGATTGGCAAAATCCCGACGGGCTTTAGCATTTTCTCTCTTCTCAACCTTATCCTCCATAGCTTCGTTTTCTGAAGGTGGGGAGGAAGCATTCATAACAAAAGGAAGGAGATACGCATGCTCTGCTCGCCTCGATTAATTGGCGTGTGACTTGATGTTTGGTGGGTCACCGGTTACGCCATTCGCTTTCAATTTGTTTGCAAAGAGCTTTCATCTTTCGTTCCATGGTAAACTGGAACTTTGCATAATCCCATTTGTCAATACCGTCTTTGATGGGTTGGGATGATTCGCCATTAGAATTGGAACCTTGTCCAGTGCTCCAACTGATCACGTTGACCTCTTATTCTTTGTGTTGAGGAAGAGGGTTGTCTTGCACATGAGGTTGATCTGGTTTGGTGACCACAATCTCACCATTGTCTATTAGATCTTGAATCTTGTGTTTTAAGGCCCAACAATCTTGAGTATCATGTCTAGGTGCTCCTAATGATGATAACACTTCCGAGTAGCATTAAAACCCCTCCCATTAGGGTTAAATTGGTGGAAGAAGATGTGTAATTTTCTTCCGCATGACCGGAAGAACAAGAATATTCTCGGCGAGTCCCCTAAGGGTGTGAACGGTCTTGAAAGTAATATGCACACAAGCCAATCATGTTTGATGATAAAGCATATACTTTGTAACAATCTTATTCATTTATTAATAAAAGTATTAATTTATTAAAGGCTTTTAATTATCTACATGATGTTGTTTTTATAATATGTGATAAACCCATAGTTTTAAGCAATGCTTTTAGAATAATGATGATCATTCTAATGAGATCTAAATTCTTAAAAAGCTTAAAACTAAAATAGTTCCCAATCATTGATTACTAAATTGGGGATTAGTGAATCCGGATAGATTGGTACATACGTTAACTTGCTCATTGGATGAGGATGATTGATCTCATGATCATTTGTGTGGAGACACTAAAGCAAGTATGTAGGTGTTTATTAGAGAATAAGTTCAATTGAACGTGGCTCGCTAAGGAATACCTAATGGAGTTTTATTTACTTTGTCAATAGAATTCTGTAGTGATAGTAGTACAAGTAATCCTTGGACTTGAGATCATCATAGTATCTTGTGTATGATGAATTATACTTTGACTTATTCCTTAAGACCCTTAGGGTATATCAAAGGGTATGCTTGGGTATAATAAGTTGTACATGGAGATAATGTATGATCAATAAAGAATCTACCACTTCTAATAAAGAAGAGAAATGTCCTATGTGATTCGATAAATGACAACCCAAAGAGTCCTTGGCGAAGGCGTAATGAAATTAGAAAGGAGTTTCTAATTTGCATTATTTGGAGTTGTTCATTTAAGGATCGAAATACATATAATTAAATAAAATAAGACTTGACAAAGAATTTCATGTCTTATATTTAATTGGGACATTGTATGGTGGAAGGATTGAATTGTACGGTAACTATTTACTCAAAGGTTCTTTAATGATTAATGTTGAAATCTATATTATCCGGAAAGTCGTTGATCGCTAGGGAGGCTTATCCTATTGTAGAATAAATATTATTTATTTAAATAAATTAATTGTTTAATTTATTTATTTAAATAAGATTAGAATTGTTCTAATTGATTTATTCACAACCTATTTAATATGGAGAACCTAAAGGGTCACACCATAAAAGGAAGAATAATTATTTAAGAAGTTAATGGCATAATAGTAATAATATATTAAGTATATTTAATTTAATCTATGGTGATAGAATAAATTAAATAGCTTAATATTATTATTTAATATTTACAAATATTAAATATAAATTAATAAGAGGAGTCTTATTAATATTATTACAATTATTATTATTTTAATTTCTAAAAGAGTTTAGGAATTAATTTAATATAAGTACTCTCATTTATTCCTAATTGGATTAGGAAGGAAAATTAGTTAAAGGAGTTTTAATTAATTATCCCTAATAAGATTAGGGAGCTTAATTAATTAAAAGATTTTAATTAGTTAAATAAAACCCAATTCCTTAATTGTTAAGATGGGTTGCCCACATCTATAAATAAGAGGAGTCTTATTATGGGTGGAGGGGGTTGCTGACTTTTTCAACAAACGACATAATTCCAATTTGTTGGAGAGTACCCTTTTCTATAGAGATAGGAAAAACTAGGGTTTGAGCCAATACCCTTCTTCTTGAATTTTCTTCTTCCTTGGTGGATCACCTCTAGAGGCCAAACATATGGGTGGCTAACGTTGATCAAAGGAAGGAACAAAACCCCGGTGGATTCAAGTTGAACGCGAAAGGATTTGGAGGTGAACTTGTACCTGAGGAAGCTCGATCTTCAAGGGTATGATTTTATTCTTTATCTTTTCGTTTAATTAATAATTGTGCATAAAGGGTGATCCGGGTATATGGTTTATAAATTTTTAAACTCTGATTTTACATGCTTCCGCTTAATTTGTGCAATTTGATTGCGCCCATGAATATTACAAACCTAACACGTTCGAGGTCGCTTTACTTCTCCACTTTTAGGCAATGGAGGGTTTGAAGATTGTGCTGGAAAAGGGGAGTAGTTTCTCCTCTGCATAGGCATGCTTTGATTGCCTTTTTGTCCTTGTAGTATCAAGGAAATATCCTCTTCTTTCTTCTTATGGACCCTCCGGGGGTTATTTCCATAAGATCCGGACTGGATGTGCTCAGCAACAGCTTTAAAAGCGGCTAGGTCTTGAAATTTACCGGACTTCAATCCCATCTCAGCTATCTCTCCGTGCTTGATCATTTCAGAGAATGGTTTGCCAATGCCAGCTAGAACTCTTTCATAGAAACAAGCTTCCTGTACATCTATGAAAGTCATGACCATTTCTGATTTTGTCATGGAAGGAATAACTTGAGTAGCAAGGCGCCTCCACCTTTGAGCGTACTTTCTAAATGACTCATTAGACTGTTTCTTGACCTTAGTGATTTGATACTGGTCAGGAGCCATCTGAGATTGAAAACTGTATTGAGTGAGGAAGGCGTGAGCCAGCTCTTCCCAGCTATGAATCTTTGAGTTGTCTAATCTGGTATACCATGAACGGGATTCTCCAGTCAGACTTTTCTGAAACAGCTGCATTCTGAGCTTTTCATTTTCCGCATAAGATCCGTGTTCTCCAATGAACACCTTTAAATGTGTATAAGGAACCCCTAATTCGTCATATTTCTCAAAATTAGGGGTCTTGAATTTCTCTGGATAATGAACACCAGGAAATATGTAAAGGTCTGCATATAAAACACTGCCATGTGTTCCAATCCCTTTGAGAACACGAATAGTTTCCTCCTTTTGAAGGACCTTTTTCCTGATATCACCGGTGTCTGGATCTCCTTTGAGATGGGTGTTTTCAGGGTCTTTGTTGGTCGTATCCAACTGAGGTTCTAGAATTGTCTTTTCCAGACCTTGAACTCCTCCTTGTGTAGAGGATTCTGTATGTGTAGGTATCTTCATACCCTGAGTGGACTGGTGCAATTCTTTCAGTAGAACAGCCAATTCTGTAATTTGTTTACTCAATCCATCAAATTCTTCTAAGGAAACAGCATTAGACTGGTCAGAAGAAGACATGTGGGTCAGAGGCTCGGGCCTTTTGGATTTTGAGCGGGTAACATGCCCAATTTCTTCCCTACAAAAGACTTACGTAGTTTAGTCTTAGGGTAACATGTCTATTTTAGGAATTTTTGTCCTGCAAAACCGGTTGTTAATTGATAACATGCATGCATGCACAGATATTCTTCATATTTTCCATTACATATGGATGAACATGGAATAAAATTACAACTAAATGCTTTTACAAGTAATTGAAAATGGAAAGTATGAAGAGACTTTCCTTCGCGTTTGGTTTATCAGAGGTTGACCTATCTTAGGGTTACTCTCGTGGCTTTTTGGCATGAAGGTTCCCAGATTATCGCAATTTACTTGACGGGAAGTTAATCCGGTCTTTCAACTGGAGCGAATCTGGGTGGTGCCTTTCCTGAGCCTCGCTGGAATTATTCTTCCTGCGAGTCTAGTAATCAAACACCGACAGGATAACCTCCTGATGGAGGAACCACACAACATAAATTCACATACAACGTGTCTCACCGTTTATGCAAAATGATGACATGTGCGAAGCACTAATATCACAGATAGATATTTAGCAGTGCAGTAAATAAAAATGCATTCGTACACATTCATCAGAAATGTAAATGCAACATTCACACACAAGCATATAACAATTTTGAAAAGCTTGTAATAGCGGCTTAAGCCCTCTTACTGGAGTCCCCAGCAGAGTCGCCACCTGTCGACGTCGGGATTTTTGAGTGTCCCTTTTGGTTACTTGTTCTTTGGTGTTCTCATTCTAATGTAAGATTTGTTTGAAAAAATAAGTGAAAAAGGTCCGCCATGTATAATATCGACGATTTGACTTTAAGAGTTGCCGATTGGTGTATTTAATCGGTTGCACTAACGTAATCAAAAAGGTTTGCACATCACCCAGATGATTTGACATCGCTAAAACGGGTCTGTGAAACCGAGATTCATTTTAGGTCCAGGGCTTGATTATGCGGAGGGAAGGTGTTAGGCACCCCCAACATCGTATTACTACTATGACCGCCACTTTTAAAGAAACTGTTATATGAATGTGTGTGTGTATGTGGATCAATGTGCAATTATTTGGAAGTAGTCTTGTACCTCGTTCGCACTTTATATACATAGGGTTTGAATTTATAGAAAAATTCAATTTTAAACAAGATATAGCAATGACATTTTGTAATAGAGGTTTTTAAACCACATGCTCAATAGTAATTGAGGCCTTTGATACTTCCATTTTATTATTAAATGTTCTACATTTGCTTTTATTTTGAGATTCAAGCATTCTCGAGAAAATATTATACTGTGAAGGCTTAAACTCCTCATGGGCATAATGAAACCATCCAAGGAAATTCGAGACAATTGTAAAATAATGTACAAGTCGCCATAAATGAAAAATGTCCATCATGGAACTCAATCTAGATTCAATGGCTCAATCATGGTCACATGATTCCTAGGCTCACATGATACTACAATTTGTATGGAAAGCGATGGCGATTATATATATAAAAGCTATAACTATATATATATACAAACTTGATCAACCACCACGAAGCAACTCCATGGGGATTGAAATGTAAATATATAAAAGCGATAAATATATATATATGGACATGATCAACCACCACTGAAGTAAACTCCGAGTGGGCGAAATGTAAATAAAGTCAGTAAAAGCGATCAACTCGCCACGTAAACTCCAGGGCGAGACGAAATGTAAATAAAGTCAAAAAATGATCAATCGCCACGTAAGTAAACTCCAGGCGGGACGAAATGTAAATAAAAGTCATAAAAGGCCACGAAGTAAACTCCGAACTGGCGAAATGTAAATATATATATATATATATATATATATATATATATATAAAAAAAGCAATAAACGCATTGGATGTAAATCCGGGCTCATCAAATATGTCTCATAATGCTATATATATATATATATATATATATATATATATATATATATATATATATATATATAAGCAAAAATGTCTTGATGTAAAATCTAGGCTCATCGATATGTTCTCGACAACAATTATATATATATATATATATATAAAAGTAATAAACGCTCCAGACCGAAGTCTAGGCTCAATCGAGGCATAACTCGATAATGTTAGTCCATATATGAAATATATACATATATAAGTATATATATACAGACAGAAATGAAAACCATGGACCGAAGTCCGGGAAAACGCACATAGCACGACTCTCAATGTGTATAACAGTGTGTGCTAATATGAGAAGAAGGCTTTATATAAGAATATGAGCTCATGAGAAGATGATGCATTTGATCCGGGAAAACAATTCCTTAAATCAAGAGCATGCCAAAGTGAAGCAGTGTGCCATTGAAGAGTACGAAGAGTCTTCGGCCTTGACCGAGAAGATCATGTCCCAATTCGGTGAAGGATATGAAACCTATCGGGAAAAGGCTTGGGCGAAGTTAATAGCTGCTGAGCTCGATGCTTCCGTCCTTGATTCTTCGGACGAGGAGTCTGAAGCTGGAGATGAGGCTCCTGAATAATAGTTCTTAGGACTTGTAGTTTTGTAATTTTCATTTCTTCTCTTTATTTTTACTTTGTCTGAATCTTATCTGATCGGATCTTGTAAAAATTTACAAGGATGAATGAAGTATTAAATTTTTTTGTTCGTAAATTTTTTCGATCAGTTATACTTGTGACTTTTCTCGATCAGTTACGTTATCTCAAACTTTCTGATCGTGTTATGCCCCAAGCTTGTCTGATGAAAAATTATACTTTTCCCGATCGGTTATACCCATGACTTTTACCGATCAGTTATGTCGTTTCCAACTTTCTGATCGGTTTAAGTCCGAAGTTTATCTGATCTGATTGGAAATTATGATTTTCTCAATCAGTTATACCTGAGATTTTTGCCGATCAGTTACGTTTGTTACAAACTTTTCTGATCGGTTTAAGCCCGAAGCTCATCTGATCGGATTGGTAAAAGCTTATGAATATAAATGAATTACAAACGTTTCTGAAGAAAAATCTCATTTATTTCATTGATAAATAAAGCGGTTTACACAGACAAAGGAAAGAATGACATAACTTTTATTGGTAAAATTTTCTAAATCTTCCAGCATGCCATGTATTTTTCACTTCAGAACTATCCATTGCTCGAAGCAGGTATGTACCTGGCTTCAGCACTTCGACCACTTCATAGGGCCCTTCACAGTTCGGCATCAATTTGCCAGTGCTCTGGGGAGTTGATGCCTCTAACTCCCGAAGGATAAAATCTCCAACCTCGAACCTCCTTTGCCTCACCTTCTGGTTGTAGTGCCGAGCTGTTCTCTTCTGGTAAATTGCCAACCTTATTAGAGCTGAATCCCGAACTTCCTCCAAAAGGTCCAAATTTACTCGTAGTCCTTGATCATTGTACAACTCCTTATATTGGCTGACCCGAAGAATAGGAGATCCGATCTCAACAGGTATGAGTGCATCGGTCCCATACGCCAGCCTAAATGGTGAATCTCCGGTTGTTGTTCTCAGAGTAGTCCGATAAGCCCACAAAGGGCTGAGTAGTTCCTTTGGCCACCTACCCTTTAATTCATCCAGTCTCCTTTTAATTTCATTAAGCAGGGTTCGATTGGTGACTTCTACTTGGCCGTTTGATTGAGGGTGAGCGATTGAAGTCTTTCGGTGCTGAATTCCCAATTCTTTCAGAAAAGCTTCAAATTTTAACCGTATGAATTGCCTGCCATTGTCCGAGACCACTGCCCTCGGGATACCGAATCGATAAACCACACCTTCTTTGAAAAACTTCAAACATTCCTGTTCGGTGATCTTCTGTAGAGGTTTGGTTTCGACCCACTTGGTTATGTAGTCAATGGCCACGATCACAAAACATACTTTCCCCTTGGCCTTCGTCAGAGGCCCCAAAATGTCGATTCCCCAAACAACAAATGGAATCGGGGATAATACCGAACATAATTCTTTGAGAGGCTGATGTGGGATGGTGCTGTTCAGCTGGCATTTGGAGCATTTTTTGACGAAGTCTTTGGCCTCCTGGTAGATGGTCGGCCAATAGTATCACCACCTCAAGATCTTGTATGCTAGTGACTTGGCCCCCATATGATCTCCATAAATTCCTTCATGCACTTCCCGAAGGGTGTAATCTGCTTCTGAGGGTGTCAAGCACTTAAGTAGTGGAGAACTAAAGGCCCTTCGGTATATATCTCCATCGATAAGGATAAAATTCAAACTTCTGTGCTTGATCTTTCTTGCCAACATGTGATTCGAAGGTAACACCCCATCGACCAAGTACGTTATGTATGGTGTAAGCCAGCAGTCGAGTCGATCCAGGACTAACATATCCGCCTTCGGTACGCTTGGTTGTTCCAACACCTCTAAGTATACTAACCCATTGAATGAACTGGCTTCAGTAGTTGCCAATTTGGCCAGAGCATATGCTACCGTATTGTCTGACCAATCGATCCCTTGACAACTATGTGCACTGAAGTGCATGAGTTTGTCTTTCACTTCGGCCAGATACTTTGACATCCTTGCTCCCCGAGCCTCATACTCCTCCGATATCTGCTTGACCACCAGCTGCGAATCACTGTAGATGACTAACTTCTGCACTTCCAAGTTGATAGTATACCGCCCTTCCCCTTGTCCCTCACCAAAAATAGGTCCACACGAAAATAGGTCCCATTCCATTCGAGTCGCCAGATATCACTCTATAAAATCAAATACAAACTTCATTTATACAACTGTTGAACTGTCGCGCAGAGTACGACACAACAGATAAGGTGTGAGTTTTAATACAATATTGTCTCGTAGATTATCCAAACTCAAATTGTTACAATGCCATATAAAATACATCAGCAAATATTTTAAGACCCCAAAGAAGAACGAGAAGATTACTATCATATTCATTCTAATGAGGTGCACTTTTGACGCTTTCAAAGTCGGGTTCTCATCACCCTATTGTTGTTCGCCAAAATCAATTATTAAGTGACGTATAAAATACGACACACATATCTTAGGTCCTCAATACAATTATCTGTTGCATGTCATGCCATTTTATAATGTATTGAGAAACTTCGACAGTCTCGGACCATCACACTATTTCCTTGTTATCCCCGCTCGACCCAGCTACACTCTTATTACCTGAAAGGAATTGTGAAGCAAAGGGTGAGCACAAATAGCCCAAGAAAAGAATATCATGACTAAAGATAATTAAATTATCAATAGCCTTCATCAATAATAAATCAGAGATTTAGAACATATGGTAGATGATAAAACTTTTCAACCATAGTTGCAGCGGAACGAGCAATCCATTAGAAGAGTCAAATAGACCATCAGGTCTATTATCTTCTCCATGTTAAAAGTCCACCAATAATGTTTTATCCCTGTAACATCAATCAACAATTCCTGTCCACAATCATATGAATAACTCATAATTATAATTGTGATTCTAAATTCCTCTTCGCACCTAGGATGAAGATAATTTTCATCACCTATCTTCACCTGAAACATCAAAAATCATGGTTATACCAAATCATAATTCCTGCTCATAATCATACTAATAAATTCATCTTTGCACTACGGCCAAAGATATTCATTAACAATTTATTCTTTGCACTACAGGCCAAAGACATACAACTGTATTTTAGAAGAGTCAAGTAGAGCATGATATCTACTATCTTTTACGAATTAAAAGTGTATAATCAATATTTTATCGCTGAGACTCAGCTTAATAAATAATCCACATCATCGAATCATCCCTGCACTACGACCAAGGATATTCATGTAATCATCAATGGTCATGATTATACCGAATAATCCTTGGTTATAATCATACCAATAATTGTCCATCAATGCACTACTACCAATGAGGACTTTTACCACATCATCTATAACATTACGGGTCATGATTATACCGAATGATCCATGTCATAATCATACCAATAAGCAGTTCATCTATGCACATAAGCCAAAGATACTCATCAATCAATAGTTCATCTTTGCACGTAAGCCAAAGATATACACAATTGTAAAACCAATAATCAACAATCCATCTTTGCACGTAAGCCAAAATATTCAATTCATCAAATCCAATGATTAACAATATACAATTATCTCAATAATCAATCAGTCCATCTTTGCGTAAGCGAAAAGATGACTTTCATCATAATATAAGCATGAGGATGATGACAATGATATAAGCATTAATCAAAGCGAAAACAAGGATAAATATTAAAGACTTTAAATTTATCCAAATATTATCAATCACTTAATAAACTCATAATCTAATATTATTAATATTATAACAATATTTTAATCACTTCTTAAACTTATAAACAATTTATTTCAATTGTTTACACTTTACCAAATAATGCATTTAATCATTCAAAAATGCCATACTCATAAGATTTCATCACCAATGATCAAATCCCTCATCAAAAATCTGCATATACCCTATATAGGATTCCCAAGCCATAAAATCCTATTTTCCAATTTTGTTACTTCACATAACATATTTAATTCATTTACTCATAACTAGTTCATTTTCATGAAAAATACCAAATCAGTACCAAAAATATTTCTTTTCTGGGATTTAATAGAATATAGTCCCATATTGAACATATATTTTTCTCAGAATTTTTAAAATTCATTTACTATTTTTCATATGGCCAAAACTGTCGAATATTTAGACATTTATCATAAATTGTACTTTTGTCCAAAAATTCAAAATTTATAGGTATACTCTGTTATATATACATGTACTCCCAATAAAATTTTCACCAATTTTGGAGTTAACCACAAGGAGTTATAAGGGTTTACTTTTAAAATAGTCTTTTCCCATAAAATTCATAACTCTTAATCTATACATCTAAAAATTACCATCTTTGGACACAATATAGAAAACTTATCAAATTATCATTTCAAATTTTTCCGAAATTTTGAGGGTCGAAAAATTACGAAAACTGCAAATGGATTTTCACCCGCCATGCGTAATCCAATGTAGAATGCATCATTTCCACAATTTAATAAGGAATGAATACAAAGGATCATTCACCATGCATGCGGTAATCCACATAGATGTTTATTCCAACGAATAATAAAGAATGGAATAACGTAAGAATTCACCATGCATGCGATATGATACCGCACGAATGAGTTATTCCCAACGAATAATAAAGAATGGAACCAGTGTCACGCGTAATCCACGCGAGACATGGATATTCCAACAGAATAATAATAATAAAACAATGGAACCAGTGTCATGCGAATCCGCATGCATGGATATTCCAACATAATAATAAAAAATGGAACCAGTCATGCGTAATCCGCATGCAGACGGGATATTCCAACAGTAATAATAAAGAAAATGAAATAATAAAGAATGGAAATTCACTGGCATGCGATAGATCGCTTCATGACGGTTATTCCAACAAAATAATAAAGAATGGAATAATGAAGAATTTCACCATGTATGCGGTGATTGCATATAACATATTATTCCAACATAATAATAAAGAATGGAATAATGATAACTCTCACTAGTATGCGGTAAAAATAACTCTATTCCAACATAATAATAAGAAATGAATAATACCCTTTATAATAATAATAATATCCCTTACCTTAGAAAGAAAAACCGGATATCTTGGAATAATGAGGTAGCAGACTTCTCTTCTTCTTTCTCTCTATAATTTCTCTCTATAATAATTGCTCTATAAGCTTTAGTGAATTGGTGAGAAATGAAGGAAGAATGAGCTTCTATTTATAGGAAAATATAGTTTCGATAATTGCACGCTTTGGGGCTCAAAATATTACAATATAATACCTTCAACTTTTTTTCATTTTTAATTTAGTCCCGCAAGTATTATCAAACTTGCACCACCTCCCTAATAGTAAATAATGTGAATCAATAGTTCAATCATGTGAATCAATAGTTATAATCATGTGAAAATATGAATTACAATATAGTACCTCCATCTATACCTCCATTTTAACTTAGTCATGCAAGTATTATCAATCTTGCACCAACTCCCCTAATAGTAAATGAATGTGAATCAATAGTACACACATGTGAACAAATAGTTATAATCATGTGAATTAATAGCAATTAATTGCTCATTTATTCGATTAATTACCCGATTGGTCAATATAACCTCCAGACATCAATTATTATCGAAATAAATGTCGATTTCCACTAACACTAACAATCCCAACACAATGGAAATATTTTTCTCAAAAATTTCATTTTTGAAATTTTGAAGTTTGACTTTTTCCAAAAAAGTCAACTGTTGACTTTTTTGACCAAAAAGTCAACCCCGACAAATTTTGTGTTTATAGTCTATTTCTACTAATTTCATCATTCCGGACTCAAATATCACGTCCGCGTCTCCAAATTCAACTCCGAACTCAAATTTGATTTTTAATAACATTCATCATTAATATTATAACTCACAATATTTAACAACCAGGTCGTTCCCAAGAAAGAGGGGCTTTCCGATAAGGATTTCTCCTTATTACTCATGATTAGGTGACCAAACCTCTCCTTGATGTAACTTCTAGACATTATCAATATTGCAAATAATAATATGAATAACTTTGTCGTCTCAATTATTGATTTAATAATATAAAATATTATGCGGATGATATTATGATGATAATAATTGAATCAATAATATGAGAGATATGATGCAACAATTATCAGTAGCAATAATTGAGTATAAACTGAGTGACTTCTCACATAAGCATCAATAATCAATACCGTATGTTACTATGCAACCACGCCAGATTATCGTATTTTTTACTACCGAGTAGTTCAATAGTTTTAACGGTAACACTTTCATTTTATTTTTATAAAAGATAATTACTGCTGCTTTCTTACTACTTACAATACTTCCATTGTGGAGTCCACCAATGATTGTGTTGCCCTACGGATATTCCCCAAAAAAGAATATTCCCATATTTTATAACAACTTGCATACTTTAAAAAAATTTTCACATATCACCCTTAACTTTAACCTTTTATCAATTTAACCATTTACTAAATAGAATAATTATAAGAAAATTGAATACTTTTATTTCATAAAATTCGGGGTCTCACAATCTCCCTCCTTATGAAATTTCGCCCTCAAAATTTACGTACCTAGTAGTTCAAGAGATGAGAATACCTTGCTTTCTTTTCGGATTGTACCTTCCCGGTATATCCTCTCTCATATCATGATTTTTCCATTGCTCATCTCCTGTATTTCAGATATCATTCTAGAATATATCTTCAAAACAAAGGTTAATTGACATATCACAATTTGTCAACTTATCAAGTAAACAATTTCAGCTTAGGTAAGTCACACACTAGCGAAGTATATATAACTCGCTCTCTCCTCTCTAGTTCTAGACTCTTATCTCCGCCAGCGACCATATCCCTAAGCTCTGATACCATTTGTGACGCCCCCAAAATAGGTCCACACGACCCATTCTGAGTCGCCAGATATCACTCTATAAAAATCAAATACAAACTTCATTTATACAATTATTGAACTATCGTGCAGAGTACGACAACAGATAAGCTGTGAGTTTTAATACAATATTGTCTCGTAGACAGTATCCAAACTCAAATTGTTACAATGCCATATAAAATACATCAGAAAATATTTTAAGACCCCAAAGAAGAACGAGAAGATTACTATCATATTCATTCTAATGAGGTGCACTTTTGACGCTTTCAAAGTCGGGTTCTCATCACCCTATTGTTGTTCGCCAAAATCAATTATTAAGTGACGTATAAAATACGACACACACATCTTAGGTCCTCAATACAATTATCTATCATTGCATGTCATGCCATTTTTATATAATGTATTGAGAAACTTGACAGATCTCGGACCATCACACTATTTCCTGTTATCCCCTCAATCGACCCAAATACACACTCTTATTACCCGAAAAAAATTGTGAAGCAAAGGGTGAGCACAAATAGCCCAATAAAGAATATCATGACTAAAGATAATTAAATTATCAATAGCCTTCGTCAATAATAAATCAGAGATTTAGAACATATGGTAGATGATAAAACTTTTCAACCATAGTTGCGTTGAACGAAGCAATCCATTAGAAGAGTCAAATAGACCATCGTGTCTATTATCTTCTCCATGTTAAAAGTCCACCAATAATGTTTTATCCTCAGTAACATCAATCAACAATTCACATCCACAATCATATGAATAACTCATAATCATAATTGTGATTCTAAATTCCTCTTCGCACCCGTGATGAAGATAATTTTCATCACCTATCTTCACCAAAACATCAAAAATCATCATGGTTATACCAAATCACAATTCCTCGCTTTCATAATCATACTAATAAATTCATCTTTGCACTACGACCAAAGATATTCATTAACAATTTATTCTTTGCACTACACATGCCAAAGACATACAACTGTATTTTAGAAGAGTCAAGTAGAGTATGATATTTACTATCTTTTACGAATTAAAAGTGTATAATCAATATTTTATCGCTGAGACTCAGCTTAATAAATAATCCACATCATCGAATCATCCCTGCACTACGACGGCAAGGATATTCATGTAATCATCAATGGTCATGATTATACCGAATAATCCCTGGTTATAATCATACCAATAACTCATCCATCAATGCACTACGGGCAATGAGGACTTTTACCACATCATCTATAACATTACGGGTCATGATTATACCGAATGATCCCTGATCATAATCATACCAATAAATAGTTCATCTATGCACATAAGCCAAAGATACTCATCAATCAATAGTTCATCTTTGAACGTAAGCCAAAGATATACAACTATAAAACCAATAATCAACAGTCCATCTTTGCACGTAAGCCAAAGATATACAACCGTAAAACCAATAATCAACAGTCCATGTTTGCACGTAAGCCAAAGATATTCAACTGTAAAACCAATAATTAACAGTCCATCTTTGCACGTAAGCCAAAGATGACTTTCATCATAATATAAGCATGAGGATGATGACAATGATATAAGCATTAATCAAACGAAAACAAGGATAAATATTAAAGACTTTAAATTTATCCAAATATTATCAATCACTTAATAAACTCATAATCTAATATTATTAATATTATAACAATATTTTAATCACTTCTTAAACTTATAAATAATTTATTTCAATTGTTTACACTTTACCAAATAATGCATTTAATCATTCAAAATGTCATACTCATAAGATTTCATCACCAATGATCAAATCCTCATCAAAAAAATCAGCATATACCTATATAGGATTCCCAAGCCATAAAATCCTATTTTCCAATTTTGTTACTTCACATAACATATTTAATTCATTTACTCATAACTAGTTCATTTTCATGAAAAATACCAAATCAGTCCCAAAAATATTTCTTTTCTGGGATTTAATAGAATATAGTCCCATATTGAACATATATTTTTCTCAGAATTTTTAAAATTCATTTACTATTTTTCATATGGCCAAAACTGCCGAATATTTAGACATTTATCATAAATTGTACTTTTGTCCAAAAATTCCAAAATTTATAGGGTATACTCCTGTTATATACATGTACTCCCAATAAATATTTCACTAATTTTGGAGTTAACCACAAGGAGTTATAAGGGTTTACTTTTAAAATAGTCTTTTCCCATAAAATTCACAACTCTTAATCTATACATCTAAAAATCGCCATCTTTGGACACAATATAAAACTCATCAAATTATCATTTCAAATTTTTCCAAATTTTTGAGGGTCGAAAAATTACGAAAACTGCAAATGGATTTTCACCGTATGTAGTAATCCACGTAAATGCATCATTTCCACAATTTAATAAGGAATGAATACAAAGGATCATTCACCATGCATGCAGTAATCCACATAGACAAAGTTATTCCAACGTAATAATAAAGAATGGAATAATGAAGAATTCACCATGCATGCGATAGAATCATATGCATGTTTATTCCCAATGTAATAATAAAGAATGGAACCACAATCAATACGTAATCCACACGAGCGTGATATTCCAAAAATAATAAAGAATGGAATAACAATGAATTCACCGGGCATGCGATAAAACTGCATGCATACGAGGTTATTCCAACGAGAATAATAAATAATGGAACTGTGTCATGCGTATCCATCATGCATGTGATATTCCAACAGAATAATAAAGAATGGAATAACAAATGAAATAAATGCACGCAGAGATTGCGAACGAATAATAAAAATGGAATAATGATTCACATGCATGCATGCGAGACGCTATGCATGAGTTATTCCAACATAATAATAAAGAATGGAATAATGAGAAGAATTTCACCATGTATGCACGATTACTTCATATAGACAAAGTTATTCAAACATAATAATAAAGAATGGAATAACAACTCTTTTCTTGAAAGAAAATAACTCCTTCATGAATACGAAAAAATAATACCCTTACTATATAATAAAATATCCTTTACCTTAGAAAAAACCGGATAATGGAATAGTGAGGGTAGCGAGACTTCTCTTCTTCTTTCTCTCTATATAATTTCTCTCTATAATAATTGCTCTATAAGCTTTAGTGAATTGGTGAGAAATGAAGGAAGAATGAGCTTCTATTTATAGGAAAATATAGTTTCGATAATTGCACGCTTTGGGGCTCAAATATTACAAGATAATACCTTCAACTTTTCTTTCATTTTTATTTAGTCCTGCAAGTATTATCAAACTTGCACCACCTCCCCTAATAGTAAATAATGTGAATCAATAGTTCAATCATGTGAATCAATAGTTATAATCATGTGAAAATATGAATTACAGTATAGTACCTCCATCTATACCTCCATTTTTAACTTAGTCATGCAAGTATTATCAATCTTGCACCAACTCCCCTAATAGTAAATGAATGTGAATCAATAGTACACACATGTGAACAAATAGTTATAATCATGTGAATTAATAGCAATTAATTGCTCATTTATTCGATTAATTACCCGATTGGTCAATATAACCTCCAGACATCAATTATTATCGAAATAAATGTCGATTTCCACTAACACTAACAATCCCAACACAATGGAAATATTTTTCTAAAAAATTTCATTTTTAAAATTTCGAAGTTTGACTTTTTCCGAAAAAATCATCTGTTGACTTTTTTTAACCAACCCCTAAAAATTTTGTGGTTATAGTCTGTTTATACTAATTTCATCATTCCAGACTCAAATATCACGTCCGCGTTTCCAAATTCAACTCCGAACTCGACTTTGATTTTTTATAACATTCATCATTAATATTATAACTCATAATATTTAACAACCAGGTCGTTCCCAGGAAAGAGGGGGCTTTCCAATAAGGATTTCTCCCTATTGGTGCGCAATTAGGTGACCAAACCTCTCCTTGACAGAACTTCTAGACATTGTCAATATTGCAAATAATAATATGAATAACTTTGTCGTCTCAATTATTGATTTAATAATATAAAATATTATGCAGATGATATTGTGACAATAATTGAATCAATAATATGAGAGATATGATGCAACAATTACTGTAGCAATAATTGAGTATAACTGAGTGACTTCTCACGTAAGCATCAATAATCAATACCGTGTGTTACTATGCAACCACACGTATTACTGTACTTTTACTACCGAGTTGTTCAACAGTTTTAACGGTAACACTTTCCCTGTTATTTTTATAAAAAGATAATTCTGTCGTTTTCTTACTACGAAAATACTTCCCTTGTGGAGTTCACCAATGATTGTGCCGTCCTACAGATATTCCCCGACAAAAAGAATATTCCCCGACCAAACGAATATTTTATAACAACTTGCATACTTTGAAAATTTTTTACATATCACCCTTAACTTTAACCTTTTATCAATTTAACCATTTACTAAATATAATAATTATAAGAAAATTGAATACTTTCATTTCATAAAATTCGCGGTCTCACAGTTCCGAAGGGATTGACTTCATCAACAATGGCGCCGAAGACAAGTACTTCTTAATCCCATGGAACGCGTCCTCACACTCTGAGGTCCATTGAATACTTTTCTCATTCTTTGGTCCTTCGAGAGTGTCAAAAAATGGTAGGCACCTTTTAGCTAATCTTGATACAAATCTCTGAAGGGCCGCAATCCGACCAGTCAACCTCTGAACATCCTTATATGTGTTTTGTTGATTTCATATCTAGAATTGCTTAAATCTTCTTCGGATTCACTTCAATACCACTCTTACTGATTAGATATCCCAGAAACTTTCCCGACCCCATTCCAAAGGTACATTTTGTCGGGTTCAACCACAACTTGTGTCTTCGTACTATTTCGAAGTAGCTCTCTAGATCTTCCAGATGATCCCGGACTGACATGCTTTTCACGACCATGTCGTCCACATACACTTCCATGCTTCGACCTAGAAACTTCCTAAATATGAAGTTCATCATCCGTTGATAAGTTGCCCTAGCGTTGAGTAACCCAAAAGTCATCTTCTGATAAGCATATATGGCCTTATGCATGATGAAACTCATCTTCGGGATGTCTTCCTTGCTCATCAAAATTTGGTGGTATTCTGAGAAGGCATCCATGAAGCTCAACATACCGTACCCTGATGTGGCATCAATCAATTGATCTATGTTAGGTAAAGGATATAAATCTTTCGGGCATGCCTTGTTCAGGTCCGTGTAATCTATGCATAACCTCCACTTCCCATTTTATTTCTGATCCAGAACCACATTTTCCAGCCATTCGGGATATTCAATTTTGAATATGAATCCTGCTTCTAGAAGTTTGGCGATTTCCTCATCTATGATCCTCTGCCTCTCTGGAGCAAAAGTTCTTCTTTTCTGTATTACCGGTTTTCTCTTCGGGTCAACATGAAAATTGTGCAGGGCCACCGACTCGCTTACCCCATGCATGACACTAGGCTCCCATGTAAAGATGTCGGCATATACCCGAAGCAGATCTACCAGCCCCATCCGTAAGGGTTATGTCAGTCCCGACCCAATCTTGATCAATTTTTATGTATTGCCTGGGACCAAATCTACATCTTCAGTCTCTTTGGCAGGCAGGGCCATCGGTTTGGTGCTGCTATCAGTGAATGGCTCTATTTCAATGGCCATCGTTTGCTTCTGCTTACTGACCCCGACCCTCGACGAGATTAATGTGTTCCGATAGCACCTTCGGGCAATATCAAGATCACCTTTTACCTCCCCTATCCATTCTGTGTCAGAAACTTGACCTTGAAGTGTGGTATGGATGTTACTGCTTGCAATTCTGCTAGTGTCGTCCTTCCCAGAATAACATTATATGCCGAATCCACCTGTACCACAAAGAACCTAACCATTATTTCTGTCTGTTGGGGAGCTGTGCCAAACCTGACAGGCAATTCAATGGTGCCTGACATATGCACCGGGTCCCCACTGAAACCATAACGGGCCTTCTCCACCTAACTCCATCTTCTTTCCTTTCAGATCCATCCTTTGATAGGCGCGAGTGTACAATATGTCGATCAAGGACCCATTGTCGATCATCATCCTGTTTATGTCCACTGGTCCGACTTGGGCAGTTATCACCATTTCCCCATCGCGTGGCTCTATTAGATCAGTAGGATAATCTTTGTCTGAGAATGAGATGGACACCCTCGGGTAGGCTCGATCCTTTCTCGGCAAGGAACCTGCCACGGACAACACGACTTCGAGATGTCCACCCCTCTTTTTCTCGGTCACACGCCCTACCGAATCACTAGAGATTACATCGATCATGCCTGGGGCTGGCTAGTTCAGTTTTGGCTGGGTATCCCTAGCCGGTCCTCTGCTTTCCTCCCTCGGTGCCTCAAAATTCTCCCGACCCATCACACACTGAACTGGATGGCCATTCTGGATGTTCTTCTCTATCAAATCTTTCAGATCATTGCACATCTCCGTCGTGTGTTCGCGACTTTGATGATATTCACAGTATTTGTCCCAACCTCTCTTTCCGGGTTTCGGATGTGTCGAACATGGATCGAAAAATGGCTTGTTCCGCATCTCCTCCAATATCTTTGCCCGGTCAGTGTTGAGGGCAGTATAAACTTTGTTGACATTTCTGTTCGGGAATGGTGGTCGGCCACTTCTCGAACCTCCACCATTATAGTTTTTCCTTCCAGTGCTATCCGACCTCCCCTGATTGTCCGACCACTGATAGGTCTACTTGTCCCGATCCTTAGACTTATCATAAGATTGGGAGTGCGGTTTGAAATTTCCCATAGCCTCCTCTATCGCTATGAACCCCTTGGCTCGATGGAAGTCTTCTGTCAAATCTGCTGGAGGGTTGATCACCAGATCTTTCATCAGTTTCTTCGACTTCCTTATATCCAGACTAGTCGTGAAAAACCCCAAGGCTTGAGGGGAATTCAATTCTGCTATCGAGCCCACAGCTTCCCAGAATCTCTGGATGTACTGGCCGAGGCTTTCGTTTGACCTTTGTCTCACCTACATGAGGGAAGCCGTGATCTTTCCTCGTCTCCTATTACTCCAGAATCGAGCGTGAATTTTTTCCCGAAGGTCGCTCCAAGAATTAATTAACCCTGCCGCTAAGGTCCCCATCCATTCTCGGGCACTCTTCTTTAAGGTTGTTGCAAACATGTAGCACTTAGGAGCGTCCGAATGTCCATAGTATGTCATCAACCTGTCATACCCGTCTGAATGATCATAGGGGTCTCCCAGCCCGTCATACGTCTCCATCGGGGGCATTTTCTTCTTAGGGTCTGCAGTGACATGATTTATCTCGGGTGAAAAGGGTGAAGCTAGGCATGTCGAGGGTGTTCCCATCGAGCTCTTTGCTGCCAAATTTTTTTCCAACTCTGCCACCCTTCGAGTAATAGGGTCAGACTCCTCTTTATGAGGGGACGATTTGTTCCTGTCCCTCTCGTATTCAGGAGACGCGAGCCTCCTCCTCTGTCCCGATCTGCCCGGGTGATCTGATTTTCGATCCACCGAACGGCTCCTCCTTCGGCTTTGGCCGTCTCGAGAGCGGCTTCTGGGCCTACTCTTTTCTCTTTCTGCATCTCCCCGTCGAGGTGACTGGGATCAGCTCCAATGTTTACGCCTCTTCGAGGATGCTTCCTGTTCCCCAACCACTTTTGCCATCTGCTCCTCGAGCTCCTCCTGTTGAAGATGCAAGGCCATCATGGCGTCTTTGTTTTGCTGCATTTTTTTCTTCAGAATGAACTCCCGCTGATCACGGCTGCCTTCTCCTTGGCCTCTTCCTTGCCCTTCGTGTGCCTGAGATTGGTTTTCATCGGCATGACTAACCTGATTGGGCGTGTGTTGGCTGTTATGGAAGAGTTTTTGCCAGAGGGAAGGGGTCGGTTTTTCCTGACCCCCCTGGGTTTTGGAACCCAGTCTATCTTCATCGACCCCCTCACTTGGGTGGTTTGGTGGGTCTTCACCTTCTCCTGGACAGAGGCACTATTTTCCCTGCTCGCCATGGCCTGCCGTCGGAAAATTTGGTTATGATTGTAAAAGCACTAAGCCCTCCTTCTAGCGCCAATGTTAACGCCAAGTTTCGTCGACACGTCCAATCACAGAATCCACGCGCTTGAACTTGCATAAGAATGATCACACATCGGCTTGGCGGCATGTGCCAGCCGGGATAGCTCCGGTGTGAGAATAAGTACAGGCCGTTCATAAGGTTTAATAATGGAGGCTTTGGTGTTTAGTGCTCAAAGATGTATTACCTGTTAATTGAAACCCAAGCCTTGTATTTATAGTATTCTCACCGCTTTCGAATCCTTCTCCGAGTCGGATTAGGACTCCTAAATATGGTAGTTACCATTATTTGGGTCCAACACAATCTCCTTAAAAGGTGCAATTTGAATCCAATCCCAACACTACCTTTGGAGCTACCTTGATTAAATATGGTTAGGACTAAAGTCCTTAACCATTCGAACTTCTTGTGGCTCCCAACTCTGTACGCAGGACAACCCACTGTACAGACTCAATCCAACCAAACTCATACACTGCTATGGGCTCCCGTCCAAAGGACTCAGATACCCAAACCCGACCGCCATAAACCAGAACAGGACTCTGACCTAGAGAGCTCGGATGCCCGAACTAGAGAGCTCGGATGCCCAAACTCCTTCGACGTCCCTGAGAACTTCGGCCCAATAGGTTTAACATCCCCTTCTCACATTGGGCCTTCAGCCCATCTGGGGGTCGGCAAAGTACTCCCGAATAATATGAATTAATTTTCTTTCATGTGTTGTTGAGGATGATCATGGATGCAATAACAATATTTATTTATGTCTCGATTGAGAAAAAGTGGCATATCACGCAAGATAACTCATCTTGTCTTCCGTACTTCAAATGTAAGTTCAATAGTTAAATTTCTCTTCAACCTCTTTTTGGTACACGTGTTTCTCTTGTTCTACCACTACAATATGGGGAGTGATACCTTATAAATTGTCATGTATAAAGAACCATGTAGCCTGTTTGGGTAATCAGCATCGACAGCATAATATTTATCTTAAAAAAGTACAAGAAGATAATTAAAATAATTTAATTAATAAAATATGTTATATCAAATTAAACAAATAGAATATAAAAAATATGATAGCATACCACTAGTTGGGTGCAAAAAAATGACCTCTTCGCTTATAAGTCATGAGCACTACCCTCCCATCCAAGGCATACAAATGCAAAGCAAATGTTAAAATCACCTAATGCCATTATATTTTTTTATAGGGATATCGTTTCTCCCGATGAATGGAACTTGCTCTTTTCGAAGTCGAGCTTTTATGTGTTCCATCAATTGCTCCAATATAATTCTAATAATATAAGATGGAAAAGAAAGCCTTGATACCACATATATACATAATAGGGGAAAATGGGTATGCATAGCCGTGCAATTTTTTTTACACAGACAACTAAAAACAACGTTGTTTTGGCTAAAAAAAAACACGGCTTCTCTCCTCCCTAATCGCGTGTAAGGTCATCCTCCCAAATCAAATAGCAAAGAACCCTAAACGAAGACACCATGATCCACAAAGAAGTCTTTCTCACAACTTCCGTCCTCCGTGAGTGCCGCCGCATCATCCCTCAGAGCGAGGTACGTACTACCCACTTTCTCTTTCTACGGTTATTAATTAATATATTTCTTTGTATCTGTGTTTGAAGGTCTTTTTGGGTTAAATCTTCGTTTATCTGATTTCAATGAAACCTTAGGGATTTTATTTTGTTGGGTTTTGAAAGTGTGGTTTGTTAATTTCATTAATTTTTGTTATTTTCACCTCTCTCTCTCTCTCTTCACTATCTTTCTCTAGGGTTTGCTTTTGACATATGTACTTATGTGTATTTTTATTTTGTAATGTGATGAATTTGAACTTCTTAGGACTTGCAATAGGTTTGTTAGTTCAATGAATGATCTTTTTATTTTGTTGGTATTTTCTAGCTTCTGTTTTTTTCAGGATTTTTAGTTGTCTCCTTAATTTGTGTAATTTGTTTGATTTTTCACAAGTTAATCTTTTTAAAATTTGTCTACACTGAACCTATCAAGTTTGAGCAGGTAAGTTCCTTATGGTGATTGTTTAGATGTTGCATTATGGAATATTTTGTACTGTACTATATGGACATTTGTAGGTCAATCCATTAAATTTCTAAGATCACCACACAATTGTAAACAGGTTTTATCTAAACAAAAATCTTGATAAAATCATGATTCATGACCATTTAGTATCTCCATTATCAAGACGTATCTAGTTCTTGAAGAATTCCAACATGGTTCCGATAACAACCATTTTAGACATTATTATTCTTTTTTCCATCACCTTTAAATATCCAACCCTCTATTTCTTATAAAATCTTCTTCACTATCATGATAGTTATGGCAAAAATATACTACACCCCATTGAAGTTGGCACGTTTTGTATAATAGACCACTAAACTCAAAACAACTTCAATTAGGCAACTAAACAATTTAAAACACTTCAATTATCCCTTTTTGTCAAATTAATTGGACTGGCATCAAATTTGTTATAGTAATTTCCCGCGTGACATTAAAAAACAAAATGCGTCACAAACGAATGGAGGACTGTAGGTTGGTCTCCTAGCTTGCTCCTATAAAACGAGAGATACATCTTCATTGCCTTTATTGGGTACCTTCTTGGGATTTCTCGCATACTTGACAGTCTGTATATGCTCGACGACTTCTTCCAAGGCAATGAAGTCTTTAATCTTGCCTGCCTTCAGGCCCATCTCTGCCATTTCGTCGTGTTTGATCATATCCGAGAATGGCTTTCCTATGCCTGCTAGGATTCTCTCATAGTATGCTGCCTCTTGTATATCAATAAATGTCATTACCATCTCAGTTTTTTTCATTGATGGAATGACTTGCACTGCCAGACGTCTCCACCTTTGGGCATATTCTCGGAAAGACTCAGTACTCTATTTTTTGACTTTAGTCACTTGGTATCGATCCGGTGCCATTTGTGACTGAAAATTGTACTGATTTAGAAAGGCGTGGGCCAATTCTTCCCAGTTGTGGATTTTGGCATTTTCAAGTTGGGCATACCAGGTGTTAGTGTGAGATCCCGAATTTTATGAAATAAAAGTATTCAATTTTTCTATTTTGGTAAATGGTTAAATTGATAAAAGGTTGAAGTTAAGGGTGATATTGAAAATTTTTTAAAGTAAGAAAGTTTTCATAAAATAATCGGTAGTAAAAGTATAGTAATACGCGTGGTTGCATAGTAGCACATGGTATTGATTATTGATGCTTACGTGAAAAGTTACTCAGTTATACTCAATTATTGCTACAGTAATTGCTGCATCATATCTCTCATATTATTGATTCAATTATTGTCACAGTAGCATCTGCATAATATGTTATATTATTAAATTAATAATTGAGACGAAAAGGTTATTCATATTATTATTTGCAATATTAACAATATCTAGAAGTTTTGTCAAGGAGAGGTTTGGTCACCTAATTGCGCGCCAATAAGGAGAAATCCTTATCAGAAAGCCCCCTGATGAGTGAGTTTTATACACATGAATTGGATACATTTGGGCTTAATTTATTGTTGTTCTCAAGTCTTTTAGAATATTGTTTATGTGTTTATGTCTATTCATGCATGTTTTACATTGTTTTGTAGGAATTGGGACAAAAGTTACTTGGATCGGCGTTTGGGGTGGCTAGATTCGCATTTTCGGCTTGCCATTTACACAGTAGTCACTTCAAAGCCAATTTGCGTATAGCTCCGGACCTTATTTTGAATTACTTAAAGAATGAAAGTTGTAGACCTACTTCTCCTCTTTTTGGATCATCTTGAATCATCAAAATCGAAGTTCAGACGAAGAAGTTATGGCCATTTTCCCAAAGGACGCTCGGAGCGCGAAAATGTCGAAACATGTGTCGCCGCCGGGCCCCAAAATAAACTATATGTCCAGCCTTGCAAGGGGCACTTTGGGGTGGGTTAGAGCATCAAGCCCAGCGATGGGGTGCTGGGGAAGGGCTTGGTGATGGCCTGGACTCTTTTTTGAGCGAATTTTGACACCTTTTTGACTCCAAATTGGATTGAGTTTGTTCCTAAGCTAAAAATTGGACTTGTAACCTATAAATACATGATGTAAGGCATAAAATAGAGGGAGATTACATAGATTGGACTAGATTAAACACTCCATTAGATTAGAATCTAAACCCTAGTTCTTAATTAGCCATTGAAGATTGAAGCAAATTGAAGAACACTGAAGATCAAGAGCAAGAGCAGAGAGGGAGCATCGATTTCTTGACACAACAGATTCTATTCTCTTCTTTTATCATACTTTTATCTTTTAATGTCTATTCAGTTGTGGATTCTTGGTTTTAATTCATTAATTATGAACTAACTCTTTTATTAAGATTCAATTGAACCTTTTATGGCTATAAATTAGTTATTTAATTTATTCCAATTATTTGTGTCAAAGTGAGTTGTTTATCTTGCCTTATGCTTATTAATTAATTATCTGATCAGTAATTACCTTGTTACTCTAGAAGGAATTGGGAAAGGAATTCTAGGTTAGAATGGGCATGATATCATGTGACTTAGTTATTTGTGCAAATGAATAATTAGGTTTGTGAATAGAATGAGAATATCTATTTGTCGCATGTAACACATAAGGAATTGGGATTGTAGTGAGTTTAATTCAATTGTTTTGCATAGGGATATAACAAAATTAACTTGGATTAAATAGAAGGCAAAGGATCACTTGAGAAAGGGCTTTTGGCATTTGAGAATTCCTCATTAACAATTCAAAGAGACATAATAATTGGAATAGTTGAATAATTGATTTATAATTCATAATTGGGGATATTGGAGTCTTAATTCTTATTTATCCTCGAATTCCATCAATTCTTAGTTGTTTATTTGCTTTCTTTTAGAATAATCTTTTGTTTTGTTTAATTTAGTTTTCTCAAATCTAGAAATCACAATTATTGGTTGTTTAAATAAAATTGATTTGGTTAAGAGTTAGTATTTGGTAATTTTTATTAAATAATTCCTCGTGGGAACGATACTCTACTTTTATTAATTATACAACTGTCGTGTAAAATACGACAAAACATAAACTGAGAGTTTAAACAAGAATATTGCCTTCTAGACAATATCCACTCTCAATGGAGTCCTCATGATGCAATTATACAAACTCAAATTCAGTCCTCATTACATTTATTATCACACTATTTAATGTAATAGTGAGGACTACTAATACTATCATCCGGTCCATCACTCCGCTCCCGACTCATCCCAAATATATTCTCATTTCACGAAGAGAACAAAGAAAGAAAGGGTGAGCTCAACTAGCCCAAAGAAGAAATATTATGACTAAGATAATGCGTAATAAATTATCAATAGTCTTCAACAATGTTAAACCGATAAAATATAATAGACATCAAGTTTAATCTGCAATGAACAAACAATCCATTAAAAGAGTCAAGTAGAGAATGAAATCTACTATCTTTTATGATTTAAAAGGTTTTTCATCACTTTTATCGCCGAGACTCGACAATAAATAATCCACATCATCGAATCACCCTCACACTACTACCGAGGATATTCTTTAGTATCACGACCACAAATTATCCATGCACTACGGGCTAAGGACATTCGTGTATTCATCAATGGTCATGATCATGTCAACAACTGTCCATCAATGCACTACGGGCCAATGAGGACTTTTACGACATCATTTGTAACATTACGGTCATGATTATACCAAATAATCCCTAGTCATAATCATACCAAGTCCATCTATGCACTACAGGCCACAGATGACTTTCAAAAAATATAAACAGGAGGATGATGACAATGATATAAGAATTCAATAAAACAAGTTCACGAATTAAATTATCCAGAAACTAATAACGTCCAAATTGTCAACATTATACTTCTTTGTAGAGTAAAATTCAAGAATGCTCAGAATAATATTTCCATGAAAAGATACTGGATGAAGCACAAATATCAAGGATATTCCACTAATTTCATGGAGTATAGAAGTCAAAACTTTAACCAACTGAGTATAATAAAGAATAGAATAACAAAAGAAATCACCATGCATGCGGATTGCAGATGAAAAAGTTATTCCAACAGAATAATAAAGACGGAACCAGTCCTGTAAAACACATGATACGATATTCCAACAAAATAATAAAGATTTTAACCAGTCCTGTAAAACACACGATGTAATATTCCAATGTAATAATGAAGATTTTAACCAGTCCTGTAAAAACACACGCATGTGATATTCCAATAGAATAATAAATAAGGAATAATATAAGGATTTCACCAAGTATAGGGAGTCCACAGATACAAAGTTATTCAACGAGAATAAATAAGAATGGAATAACATAAGGATTTCACCAAGTATGAGGGTATGCCACGATTATCAAAGGTTATGTATAGGGTATCACAGCGTATCTGATTTATTCCAACCGAATAATAAAGAATGGAATAACAGAAGTTCTCTTCGTGAATAAGAAAGAATAACACCCCTTATGGGTACAACAAATAATATCCCTTACCGTAAAAGACACTGGATATCGAAGTAGTGAACTGGCAGAACACTCTTCTTCTTTCTCTCTATAATTTCTCTCTCTAGAGTTTCAGTGAATTCGTAAGAAATAATGAAGGAATGAGCTTATATTTATAGAAAAAATAAGAGTGGCTTTTGGTCTTAACGAAGGGTCAAAATGACTCTTGGTAATATTGAAGAGGCAACTACTATTTGCGAAGGGGTAATTAACTCTTGGAACAATCAAGAGGCAAATAACTCTTGGTAATATTGAAGAGACAACTACTATTTGCGACGGGGTAATTAACTCTTGGAACACCGAAGAGGCAAATAACTCTTGGTAATATTGAAGAGACAACTACTATTTATGAAGGGGTAATTAACACTTGGAAAACTGAAAGGGCAAGTTACTATTAAAACTTTAAATCAACGATCCATATTGATTTACTATTATAATTTCAACCAACGGTCCGAAAAAATTAGCACATCTCCTCATGGAATAATATTTTACCCAAATACCCGAATGCACAATACTAGAGTGAATAGTAATCAGGTGAATAGTAACTCGTGAATAGTAACTCATGAATAGTAACTCATGAATAGTAACTCGTGAATAGCAACTCGTGAAAAGTAACTTGTGAATAGTAACTCGTGAATAGTAACTCATGAATAATAACTCGTGAATAGTAACTCGTGAAAAGTAACTCCGACACAAAAAGTGCCCCGAATACCCGATTAAACAATATAACCTCCAGACATCAATTATTATCGAAATAAATATCGATTCTCACCAACACAAATAATTTCAACACAATGGAACTATCAAATTCATCTTTAATCAACACGAACTTATCCATCATTAATATCATAACTCACAATATTTAACAACCAGGTTGTTCTCAGGAAAGAGGGGGCTTTCCAATAAGGATTTCTCCCTATTGGCACGCAATTTGGTGACCAAACCTCTCCTTGACAGAACTTCTAGACATTGTAAATATTGCAATTTAATAATATGAATAACTTTGTCGTCTCAATTATTGATTTAATAAAATAACATATTATGCACATGATACTGTGACAATAATTAAATCAATAATATGAGAGATATGATGCAAAGAATTATCAGTAGCAATAATGCAAAGAAACCGAGTGACTTATCACGTAAGCATCAATAATTAATACCGTGTAGCTACTATGCAACCACGCCAGACATCGTATTTTGTACTTTTACTGTAGTAGTTCAACAAGATAATCTGTAAAACCTCCGCCGTTATTTTCATAAAATATCTTCGTCATTTTCTAACTACAACAATACTTCCGTTGTGGTGTCCACCAATGATTGTGCCGTCGTACGAATATTCCCCGATAAAAAGAATATTCCTCGACCAATCGAATATTTTATAACAACTTGCATACTTTGCAAAATTTTCAAATACTACCCACAACTATAACATTATCTCAAATCCACACCATAATATTAAAAAAAATATTTTGAGAAATTTAAATCTTTATTTATAAAATCTGGGGTCTCACACTAATAATCTCAACACAATGGAACTATCAATTTCATCTTTAATCAAACACGAACTTATTCATCATTAATATTATAACTAACAATATTTAACAACCAGATTGTTCCCAGGAAAGAGGGGGCTTTCCCATAAGGATTTCTCTTTATTGGCGCGCAATTAGATGACCAAACCTCTCCTTGACAGAACTTCTAGACATTGTAAATATTGCAATTTAATAATATAAATAACTTTGTCGTCTCAATTATTGATTTAATAATATAACATATAATGCAGATGATACCGTGACAATAATTGAATCAATAATATGAGAGATATGATGCAACAATTACTGTAGCAATAATTAAGTATAACTGAGTGACTTCTTACGTAAGCATCAATAATCAATACCGTGTGCTACTATGCAACCACACGACATCACTTTTACTACTACCGGTAGTTCAACAGCTTTAACGGTAACACTTTCGTAGTTATTTTTATAAAAGATAATTTTGTCGCTTTTCTAACTACGACAATACTTCCGTTAATAGGGTCCACTAATGATTGTCTTGTCATATGGATATTCCCTAACAAAAGAATATTCCCCACCAATCGAATATTATATAACCACTTGCTTACTTTGTAAAATTTGTAAATATTACCCACAACTATAACATTATATCAAATCCACGCCATAATATTCAAAAAATATTTTAGAAATTTAAATCTTTATTCATAAAATTTGGGGTCTCACAATCTCCCTCCTTATGAAATTTCGCCCTCAAAATTTACGTGCGTTATTTGGTATCTTAGAAGAGATGAGGATACCTTGACTTCATTTCGATTCTAACTCTTGAGGTATAACCTTTGAGTGTTGAATATGATCATTCTTATCCAAGATTTTAACAGGTATCTCCTCATACGTTAAATCTTCTGCTATCTCGTCTAGTTCTAATTTAATAATGTGGTTCGAGCCATCCACATATTTACGTAACATCGATACATAAAAAATGTTATGAACACGCGACATACTTGGCGGTAAAACGAGTCTATAGGCCACAGTTCATACTCGATCAAGGATTTCAAATGGGCCAATAAAATTGAGGGTTGAGATTTCCTCTCTTCATCAATTCTTGCTTCTAGAATAACGTCCTCTTGAACCTTCTTCTTCACATTCATCAGATTCGGGTGTGTAGCTTGAGCGGCTTTGACTTTATCGATTAAAGTCGATTCTACTCGTATATTCGCTATCTTCACGTGGGTCTCTAGAGTCTTTAACTCTATCTTCATCATTTGTAAGTTATACGAAATGGGTTTTTATGTTAGCAACATCGCACTCGTAAACGCATACGATCTTCTACTTAACGCGTTAGCTAGCACGTTCGCTCTTCCACGATGATATTGAATGGTATAGTCGTAATCTTCAACAGCTCGAGCCAACGTCTTTGGCACATTATACGATCATTTTAGGTGAAGAAATATTTGAGGGTTTTAGAAATGGGTTTTGTACTGGGGGTCAATACAAAATTCGATTTCACGCTCTAGGTGTAAAGTCTTCAAGAATACATCAGGAAATTTATTCATAATAGAAATATCATTCAAAACTGTGACTCTCATCCAAGACTTGGATAGCACATGAAATGAAGGTTTCTACTAACGAAGTTTTAACCAATAAGTCAAAGTCTAAGTTCTCCGAAGTCAAATTTAAACGTTGAGCGCAAGCAAGAGAGATAAAAGAATGGGTAGAATCGGTATCTAATAAGGTATAGACTTCACAAGAATTTATAATTAACTAACCCGTGCTAACTTCGTTTGGGTTACTCGCTTTTTGAGAAGTCACGAAAAACACTTTTCCTGAAACCACCGACTTTGTTTTGTCCGTATCCCCGTTTGGTGCCACCGTCCCAGCTGGACTTGACTTTGGTGCACGACAAAATCGGGCTAGGTGACCTTCTTTTCCACAACTAAAACATACCTTGGAAGGCTGTATACAGTTTGGACTTATGTGTCCCTCCTCTCCGCATCTGTAACATACGACCGGCGGTCGTTCTCTTTCCTTAACAACAGGTGCTGGTGATGACGTCTTTCATTATTATTGAATCTCCTCTTCTTGAAACTTTCATTTCTATTATCTTGGCCATGATTACCACCAAAGTGGTTACCATTCTTGGCATGATAATTTCCCCCACGATGGTTATCATTGTTCCGATGGCCGTTGCCACCGGTATGATTATTATCGTTTTGTTGGTCGTTACCTGAGGATTATTGTCTTCCTATTACACATTATCCTGGGTATTGATCGTTGGCGACTCAACGGTCTCATGTGCTTCATTGCTTATCTCAACATTTTCAGATGCCATTTTCAAACACTGTCACAAAATAAGGGTTAATTAACATATCACATATTATCCCTATACTCTGATCGACCAATTAAATACCAAATAAACTTATGTAGGTCATACTAGCAAAGGAATTCTCCGTCTCTCCCCTCCTAGTTCTTGTCTCACATCTCAGCCAGGGATCATATCCCTAAGCTTTGATACCAACTGTGAAGCCCCCAAAACAGGTATACATCACCCATCTTGGGTCGCCACTTACATGGTACAAAATATAAATAAAAACTTAATTATACAACTGTCGTGTAAAACACGACAAAACATATGCTGTGAGTTTTAATACAAATATTGTCATCTAGACAATATTCACACTCAATGGAGTCCTCATTACATTTATTATCACACTATTTTATAGAATAGTGAGGACTACTATGACACCATCTCGGACCATCACTCCGTTCCCCGACTAGTCCCGACTACGTTCTCATTTCCTGAAGAGAACAATGAAAGCAAAAGGGTGAACTCAACTAGCCCAATAAGAAATATTATGACTAAGATAATGCAGGATAAATTATCATTAGCCTTCAACAATGTTAAACTGATAAAATACAATAGACATCAAGTTTAACTGCAGTGGAATAAGCAATCCATTAGAAGAGTTAAGTAGAGCATGATATTTACTATCTTCTATAATTTAAAATGTTTTCATCAATTTTTATCGTTGAGATTTAGCTAAATAAATAAACCACGTCATCGAATCATCCCTGCACTACGGGCCAAGGATATTCATTAAATCATCAATGGTCATGACTATACCGAATAATCCATGGTCATAATCATACCAAAAACTGTCCATCAAAGCACTAAAGGCCATTGAGGACTTTTACCACATTGTTTATAACATTACAGGTCATGATTACACCGAATGATCCTTGGTCATAATCATACCAAGTCTATCTCTGCACGTAAGCCAAAGATATACAACTATAAAACCAAAAATCAACAGTCCATCTTTGCACGTAAGCCAAAGATATACAATTCAATAATCAACAGTCCATCTTTGCATGTAAGCCAAAGATAACTTTCATCACCATATAAGCATGAAGATGATGACAATGATATAAACATTAATCAAACGAAAACAAGGATAAATATTAAAGACTTTAAATTTATCCAAATATTATCAACCACTTAATAAACACATAATCTAATATTATTAATATTATAACAATATTTTAATCACTTCTTAAACTTATTAACAATTTATTCCAATTGTTTACACTTTACCAAATAATGCATTTAATCATTCAAAAATGCCATACTCATAAAATTTCATCACCAATGATCAAATCCCTCATAAAAAATCTGTATATACCCTATATAGGATTCCCAAGCCATAAAATCTTATTTTCCAATTTTGTTACTTCACATAAAATATTTAATTCATTTACTCATAACTAGTTTATTTTCATGAAAAATACCAAATCAGTTCCAAAAATATTTCTTTTCTGGGATTTAGCAGAATATAGTCCCATATTGAACATATATTTTTCTCGGAATTTTTAAAATTCATTTACTATTTTTCATATGGCCAAAACTGCCGAATATTTAGACATTTATCATAAATTGTACTTTTGTCCAAAAATTCCGAAATTTATAGGGTATACTCCTGTTATATATATGTACTCCCAATAAAAAGTTCACCAATTTTGGAGTTAACCACAAAGAGTTATAAGAGTTTACTTTTATAATAGTCTTTTCCCATAAAATCCATAACTCTTAATCTATAGATCCAAAAATCGCCATTTTTGGACACGGTTTAGAAAACTCATCAAATTATCATTTCAAATTTTTCCAGAATTTTTGAGGGTCAGAAAAAATTATGAAACTGCCCCTGGCAGAAACCCTTTTGAATGAAAATACTATTCATATGAATACAAAGGATCATTCACCATGGATGCGGTAATCCACATAGACATGTTATTCCAACATAATAATAAAGAATGGAATAACAGAAGAATTCACCATGCATGCAATAGATCGCATGCATAAAAGTTATTCTCAATGAATAATAAAAAGAATGGAACCAGTGTAATGCCAGAAACCGTATTTTAGACGGGATATTCCAAATGTAATAATAAAGAATGGAACCAGGTCATGCGTAAACCATAAAGTCAAGATATTCCAACAAAATAATAAAGAATGGAATAACAACAGAATTCACCAGGCATGCATGATAGAATCATAGACATGATAAAGTTATTCCAACAGAATAATAAAGAATGAAATAATAGAAGAATTTCACCATGTATGCGGTACTTCGCATAGATAGGTTATTCCAACAAAATAATAAGGAATGGAATAACAATAGCTTTCTTCATGAATACGAAAGAAATAATACCCCTTACCTTAGAAAGAAACTGGATACTGGAGTAGAGAGGTAGCAGACTTCTCTTCTTCTTTCTCTCTATAATAATTGCTCTAAAGCTTTAGTGAATTGGTGAGAAATGAAGGAAGAATGAACTTCTATTTATAGGAAAATATAGTTTCGATAATTACACGTTTTGGGGCTCGAAATATTACAGTACAATACCTCCAACTTTTCTTTCATTTTTAATTTAGTCCTGCAAGTATTATCAAACTTGCACCACCTCCCCTAATAGTAAATAATGTGAATCAATAGTAAATCATGTGAATCAATAGTTCTAGACATGTGAAAATACGAATTACAGTATTGTACCTTCATCTATACCTCCATTTTTAACTTAGTCATGCAAGTATTATCAATCTTGCACCAACTCCCCTAATAGTAAATGAATGTGACTCAATAGTACACACATGTGAACAAATAGTTATATAAACATGTGAATTAGTAGCAATTAATTACTCATTTATCCGATTAATTACCCGATTTATGAATATAACCCCCAGACATCAATTATCATCGGAATAAATGTCGATTTTCACTAACACTAATAATCCAAACACAATGGAACTATCAATTTCATCTTTAATCAAACACGAACTTATTCATCATTAATATTATAACTCATAATATTTAACAACTAGGCCGTTTCCAAGAAAGAGGGGGATTTCCGATAAGGATTTCTCCTTATTGACGCGCAATTAGATGACCAAACCTCTCCTTGACAGAACTTCTAGACATTGTAAATATTACAATTTAATAATATAAATAACTTTGTCGTCTCAATTATTGATTTAATAATATAACATATTATGCAGATGATACCGTGAAAATAAGTGAATCAATAATATGTTAGATATGATGCAGCAATTACTGTAGCAATAATTGAGTATAACTGAGTGACTTCTTACGTAAGCATCAATAATCAATACCGTGTCCTACTATGCAACCACGCGTATTACTGTACTTTTACTACCGAGTAGTTCAAAAATTTTAACGGTAACACTTTCACCGTTATTTTTATAAAAAGATAATTCTGTCATTTTCTAATTACGACAATACTTCTGTTGTGGGGTCCACCAATGGATTTTTCCGTCGACCGGATATTCCCTGATAAAAAGAATATTCCCCACCAATCGAATATTATATAACCACTTGCTTACTTTTCAAAATTTGTAAATATTACCCACAACTATAACATTATATCAAATCCACACCATAATATTCTAAAAAATATTTTGAGAAATTTAAATCTTTATTCATAAAATTTTGGGTCTCATAAAGATGAACTATTGATTGATGAGTATCTTTGGCATATGTGCATAGATGAACTGTTTACTGGTATGATTATGACCAGGGATCATTCAGTATAATCATGACCCATAATGTGGTAAAGTCCTCATTGGCCCGTAGTGCATTGATGGACAGTTATTGGTATGATTATAACCAGGAATTATTCGGTATAATCATGACCATTGATGATTACATGAATATCCTTGGCCGTAGTGCAAGGATGATTCGATGATGTGGATTATTTATTAAGCTGAGTCTCAGCGATAAAATATTAATTTTACACTTTTAATTCGTAAAAGATAGTAGATATTATGCTCTACTTGACTCTTTTAAAATACAGTTGTATGTCTTTGGCCTGTAGTGCAAAGATGAATTGTTAATGAATATCTTGGCCGTAGTGCAAAGATGAATTTATTAGTATGATTATGAGCAGGAATTGTGATTTGGTATAACAATGATTTTTGATGTTTCAGGTGAAGATAGGTGAGGAAAATTATCTTTGTCCTGGGTGCGAAGAGGAATTTAGAACCACAATTATGATTATGAGTTATTCATATGATTGTGGACAGGAACTGTTGATTGATGTTATAGGGATAAAACATTGTTGGTTGACTTTTAAAATGGAGAAGATAATAGACCTTATGGTCTATTTGACTATTTTAATGGATTGCTCGTTCCGCTGCAACTATGGTTGAAAAGTTTTATCATCTACCATATGTTCTAAATCTCTGATTTATTATTGATGAAAGCTATTGATAATTTAATTATCTTTAGTCATGATATTCTTTACTGGGCTAGTTGTGCTCACCCTTTTGCTTCACAATTCCTTTTAGGTAATAAAGGTGTAGCTGGGTCGAGCGGGGTATCAAGAGGATTAGAACGGTGGTCTATAGCTGTTGAGGTTCTCCCTAAATAACATGGAAATAATTTTATTGAGAACTTTAGATAAGTGTGTCGTATTGTATACGTCATTTGATATTTAATTTTGGTGAACTCGAATAGGGTGAGGTGAACCCAACTTTGAAGGGTATTTTTCCACTATCATACAAGATGTCTAATGACATACAACCTCGTGTTATCATAAGACAGAGTTGTGCACATCTACTTGCTGAGTATATCTACGAGCACTACCTATATAATCTTGGAGTTTATCTGAAATATAATTTTCACTTGGAGACAACGGAGATAATTATATGTCAAGAGAAGACTCACCATTGGAAAGAAGATGATAGTAATCTTCTCGTTTTTCTTTGGGGTCTATTGGGTCAACAAAGGATAATTCTGTGGACATATGATATCTATCATAACCTAGACGCATGGCCTCCCATGTACGAAGGTTTCCTTGAGCACTTCCCAAAGATTTTAATTTCTAAAATAGTTTTTGGTATCGTATTTTTATGTAAAGTACCATTGTAAGGTTGTGGTCGAGGCACCATGAGAGTTACATACATTTGTATTAAAACTCATAGTTTAACGTGTGGTCGTACTCATGCATTTACGCTCATCAATCAGATAAATGAAGTTTGTATTTGATTTTTATAGAGTGATATCTGGCGACTCAGAATGGGTCGTGTGGACCTATTTTGGGGGCGTCACAGTTAGCCTCTCCAGTGAGACTCTTTTGGAAAAGTTGCATTATGAGGCTTTCATCTTTAGCATAAGACCCTAGCTCGACAATGTATAGTTTTAGGTGCGTATAGGGATCGCCTGCCCCATTGTACTTTTCAAACTCTGGGACTTGGAATTTGTTAGGATATCGAGCCCCTGGGAATATGAAAAGATCTGAATATGTGACACTTCCAAGGTTTTTAGTCTCTTTGATTGATCAGATGGTTTCCTCCATTTGTTGGACTTTCTTTCTTATATCCCTAGTTTCTCGATCATCCTTGAGTTTTGTGATTTCAGGGGTTTTGTTAGTTCATTTATTGGAATGAGGTTTAGGTATCTGGGTTTCCATATTTCTGTTAATACCCTAACTTCCCCCTCGAGTGAATGACTCTGATTGAGTAGGCATTGTCTGGCCCCGAGTGTTTTTACTTTGTTCTTTTAGAAAGACAAACAATTCTGCTATCTGTTTTCTTAGTCCCTCGAACTCTTCTCGGGAAATAGGGGTAGGTTCAGGCTGGGCACTTGTAGTCATGTTTGGAATTGGGCTTAGTGTGACACCCCTAAAATAGGTATACATCACCCATCTTGAGTTGCCAAATACATGGTACAAAATTCAAATACAACTTAATTATACAACAGTCGTGTAAAATACGACAAAACATAATCTAAGAGTTTTAATAAGAATATTGTCATCTAGACAATATCCACACTCAATGGAGTCCTCATTACATTTATTGTCACACTATTTAATGTAATAGTGAGGACTACTAATGCTATCATCCGGACCGTCACCTCGCTCCCCGACTAGTCCCGCCACGCTTTCATTTCCTCAAGAGAACAAAGAAAGAAAAGGTGAGCTCAACTAGCCCAATGAAATATTATGACTAAGATAATGCGAATAAATTATCATTAGTCTTCAACAATGTTAAACCGATAAAATACAATAGACATCAAGTTTAAGCGCAGCGGAATAAGCAATCCATTAGAAGAGTCAAGTAGAGCATGATATCTACTATATTCTATGATTTAAAATGTTTTCATTAATTTTTATCGCTGAGACTCAGCTTAATAAATAAACCACATCATCGAGTCATCCCTGCATTATGGGCCAAGGATATTCATTAAATCATCAATGGTCATGACTATACCGAATAATCCCTTGTCATAATCATACCAAAAATTGTCCATTAATGCATTACAGGCTACTGAGGACTTTTACCACATCATTTATAATTTTACAGGTCATGATTATACCGAATAATCCCTGGTCATAATCATACCAAGTCCATCTATGCACGTAAGCCAAAGATGACTTTCATCACAATATAAGCATGATGATGATGACATAATAATTCAATAAAACAAGTTCAAGAATAAATTTTAAAGATTTATAAGTTAATTTATCTTGAAATCAATTAAGTCCAAATTGTTAACATGATACTGCTTTGTGGAGTAAAATTCAAGAATGCTCAGAAGAATATTTCTATGAAAAGATACCGGATGAAGCGCAAATATCCAGGATATTCTACTACTTTCATGGAGTATAGAAGCCAAAACTTTAACCAAATGAGTATCATAGAATATATGAAACTGCAAATGGATTTTCACCCGCCATGCGGTAATCCACGTAGACAGATCATTTCCACAATTTAATAAGGAATGAATACGAAGGATCATTCACCATGCATTGATAATCCACATAGACAGGTTATTCCAACAGAATAATAAAGAATGAAACAAGGTCATGCGTAATCCGCATGCATGTGATATTCCAAATGTAATAATAAAGAAAGGAATAATGAAGAATTCACCATGCATGCGATAGACCTCACGAATGTGTTATTCCAACGTAATAATAAAGAATGGAACCAGTGTCTAGCGTAATCCGCATGACATGAGCATGGATATTCCAATAGAATAATAAAGAATGGAATAACAAAGAATTCATCATGCATGCGATAGACCTCACAGACAGGTTATTCCAACAGAATAATAAAGAATGGAACCAGGTCTAGCGTAATCCGCACAGACAGGATATTCTAACAGAATAATAAAGAATGGAATAATAGAAGAATTTCACCATGTATGTGGTACTTTGCATATACAGGTTATTCCAACATAATAATAAAGAATGGAATAACAGAAGCTCTTTTCATGAATATGAAAGAAATAATACCCCTTAACTTAGAAAGAAACTAGATACTGGAGTAGAGAGGTAGCATACTTCTCTTCTTCTTTTTCTCTATAATAATTGCTCTATAGCTTTAGTGAATTGGTGAGAAATGAAGGAAGAATGAGCTTCTATTTATAGGAAAATATAATTTCGATAATAGCACGTTTTGGGGCTCAAAATATTACAGTACAATACCTTTAACTTTTTTTTTCATTTATAATTTAGTCCTGCAAGTATTATCAAACTTTCACAACCTCCCCTAATAGTAAATAATGTGAATCAATAGTTATAATTATGTGAAAATACGAATTACAGTATAGTACCTCCATCTATACCTTCATTTTTAACTTAGTCATGCAAGTATTATCAATCTTGCACCAACTCCCCTAATAGTACAAGAATGTGAATCAATTGTACACATATGTGAACAAATAGTTATAATCATGTGAATTAATAGCAATTAATTGCTCATTTATCCAGTTAATTACCCGATTTGTTAGTATAACTTCCAGACATCAATTAATGTCAAAATAAATATCGATTTCCACTAACACTAATAATTTCAACACAATGAAACTATCAATTTCATCTTTAATCAACATGAACTTATTCATCATTAATATTATAACTCACAATATTTAACAACCAGGTCGTTCCCAAGAAAGAGGGGGCTTTCCGATAAGGATTTTTCCTTATCGGTAGCCTGATTAGATGACCAAACCTCTCCTCGATGTAACTTCTAGACATTGTAAATATTGCAATTTAATAATATGAATAACTTTATCGTCTCAATTATTGATTTAATAATATATCATATAATGCAAATGATAATCTTGTGACAATAATCGAATCAATAATATAAGAGATATGATGCAAAGAATTATCGTGCAGTAATAATTGAGTATAACTGAGTGACTTCTTACGTAAGCATCAATAATCAATACCGTGTGCTACTATGCAACCATGCGTATTACTGTACTTTTACTACCGGATAGTTCAACAGTTTAACGGTAAAACTTCCGCAGTTATTTTTATAAAAAGATAATTATGTCATTTTCTAATTACGACAATACTTCTGTTATGGGGTCCACCAATGATTGTGCCATCGTACGAATATTCCCTATTAAAACGAATATTCCCCGACCAATCGAATATTATATAACCACTTTCTTACTTTGTAAAATTTGTAAATATTACCCACAACTATAACATTATATCAAATCCACACCATAATATTCAAAAATATATTTTGAGAATATTATTCTTTATTCATAAAAGTTGGGGTCTTACACTTAGTGCCTATTTGGACTTTAAACAAGTAACGTGACCAATTATTTCCCTATAAAAAGACTACGTAGTTTAGTCTGGGAAAATGTGAAGATGTTGTATGCTATGCAATGTGTCTGTTTTAGGAGTGTTTTAATATTCTCCTACAAAACAGATGTTAGTTGTTTTGATGACAGGATAACATAACAGGTCTTGATATGAAAAAGGAATGCATATTTACATCTTCCTTTATATTTTCCATTACATTGAGATTTACATGGAATTGAATTTACATGTAATTGAAAGGGAAAGGTATGAAAAGACTTCCCTTTGCGTTTGGTTTATCAAAGGTTAACCTATCTTAGGCTACTCTCGCAGATTTTGTGCATGAAGGTCCCTAGATCATCGCAATTCTAACTCCCAGGTCATTTCCTCCACATCGTGGTTTCTCCACAAAACTTTGACTTGAGGTATAACTTTAGAGCGTAGAATATGATCCTTCTTATCCTAGATTTTAACAGGAAACTCTTCATACGTTAAATCTTCCTCTATCTTGTTTGGTTCTAATTCAATAATGTGGTTTCGGTCTTTCACATATTTACATAACATAGATATGTGAAAAACGTTATGAACACGAGACATATTTGGCGGTAAGACGAGTCTATATGTGACGCCCCCAAAATAGGTATACATCACCTATTCTGAGTTGTCAATACATGGTACAGAAACAACTACAACTTTATTATTACAACAGTAAAACTGTGAGTTTGAATACAAATATTATCTTCTAGACAATATCTATACTCAAATAAATCCTCATCACATTTATTGATACATTATTTTACAAAAATGGTGAGGACTACTAAACAATCCTTTCTAAAACCTTCATTCCATACCCAGGCAACTGCACTCGCTATATTCTCGCCTCCCAGAGAAAAATGGAACAAAAGGAAAAGGGTGAGCTCAACTAGCTCAAGAAAGAATATTATGACTAAGATAATATACAACAAATTATCGTTAGTCTTCAACAGGAAAAATATAATAGAATACAATAGACAACAAATTTTAAATCAATATTCGCAATGAAATAATAATTCATTAGAAGAGTTAAGTAGAGAATGCAAACTACTATCTTCTATGTATGAATTTAAAAGTTCATCGCTCATCTTTTATCCTCGTAACATCAATCAATATACATCCGAATCAAATATTCATCTTTGCACTACGGGCCAAAGATATTCATCATTGGTCATGTTCATTTAAACACTGCTCATCTTTGCACTACGGGCCAAAGATATTCTTCGAAAATCATTCATCTTTTGCACTATAGGCCAAAGATATTCTTAAGAAATCATTCATCTTTGCACTACGGTGCCAAAGATATTCCATAATATCATCATTTAAGACCGAGGATGATGAAAAATATTTTTTTTAAAGAAACGAATCCAAAGGAAACAAAATGATAAGGATTAAGGATTAAGGATTCGTACTTGGTTTTATCCACGTCCAAAATACCTCAAAATAATCATAGTGGTGTAAAATTCAAGAATGATCAAAACATGGATACAATCGAGTTAGTATCCGTAATAGATGTTTTGGACGAAAAGAAGAAATTTTATTTTTCTATGAATAGTACCGTATATCGTGAATAGTGCCAGATATCGTGAATAAAGGCCGTATACGTGAATAGTAACTCCAGACACCAAAAGATAGAAATTCCACAAAAACATCTTCACGCTTAATTAATAGTACTTTCGTGAATAGTAACTCGTGAATAGTAACTCGTGAATAGTAACTCATGAATAGTAACCCCGACATGAAAAAGTTCCAAATTTGATAAAAACTTCAGATCAACATTTCAAAGATAATGATATTGAAGAAATAATATCATTACTGAAAAAAATAATATCCCTTACCTCGAAGATTAAGACTTCTAGCTAGAATACCGTAGGGTATAGTCTTTGAAGGAACTTGCAATCGCCTAGCAATACTCAAAGTATACTCAAAATACTCACAAGAATACGCCGATAATATAGAGAGAAAACTTCAGCTTTACGGTGTCATTTTCAATTCTAACCTAAGCACCTATTTATAGGAAAATCGCTAGAAACACCAAAGCGTAAAATTTAATAAAATAATAATATTTCTTAAAAATATTCAAGCCCACCTTAGAAATCTGATTTCAGATCATTTATAACACATGTGAGCCACTCAATTACAACAAAAAAACGTTTTTCTTACAAAAAATATTTTAAACTCCCAAAATCAATTATTTGAGCTTGAACTTCAATAATTCATAATAAATAGTCATTTCATCGAAAATTCGAATCTCGCGTGTTTTTATAGGAATTTCAATTCTCTACAACTTTACGTAAGAAAGTTTTCCAAATTCCAAATAGAAATTGACCAAATCCACAAACGGGTGATTTTACAAAGTTATAATCAAATTTCAAATAATAAATGGGGTCCACCGAGCATGTTTAACATGTTTTAAACATTTATTGCAACAAAAATACTCTTCCTCCTCGTATACTCATATATCCCACATTCGTTGTAAAAAATATCACTTGTTAATCTATTATTAAAATAATATATTTAAATGAATTATTTTATCGAAAAAGATAAAATATTAATTTTCAACAATTGTCATTTTAAAATTTTCTCCATCTATATCCACATAAAATCAATATTTTCCTCATCATATAAATCAATAATTAATTATTCACAAATAATATTACGTAATCACAATATTGACAACCGTGCAGCTTCAGAAAGAGGGGCTTTCCAATAAGAATTTCTTCTTCTTCAAGCGCCGCAATTAGGTGACCAAACCTCTCCTTAGATGTAACTTTCTAGACATTGCCAATAATGTTATCTAATAATATTATTCGGATAATATGAATTATTGCTTCGATAATGAAAATCTTGTGTAATGACAATTATTGAAACAATGAAAGAATATAAAATATCAACGCAGAAATTATTAACTCAATAAAATATCGAACAATAATTATCAGTAACCATTATTGAGTAGTGCCTTCTTACGTAAGAATCAATAATTGGTGCAATACCGGTGCACTCTTGATCAACAACGCCAGATTAGTGTTTTTAACCACCGGGTATTCCAACAAGATAATCTGTAATAACTACGCTGTTATTTAAAAACAACTTATATTTGTCGCTTTTTCTTCATCCAATCGCTTTCCACATGGGGCCCCACACATGGTCGCTAGTCGTCATACGAATATTCCCAAGCGATGCGAATATTCCACGACCAAACGAATATTCCCAACGATAATGAATATTTTATAACCACTTGCTTATTTTGAAATATTTGCGATTTAACCCTTAACTATCCACATTAATCAAATCAACCCTTACTATTTCAAAATAATAAATAAAGGAAATTCCTTTTATTTAAAAATTTCGGTCTTACAACCTTCCTCCTTATGAAATTTAAGTCCTCGAAATTGGCGTGACGATACTGGTGTTTCAAAAGGTGAGGATACCTCGCTTTCATTTCCGTTTCCAATTCCCGTGTCATTTCCTCTATAAGCATGATTCCTCCACAAAACTTTAACTTGTGGTATGACCTTTCTAAGCGTAGGGACATGCTCCTTCCTATCCAAGATCTTGACAGTACCTCCTCATCGTTAAGTCTTCTATATCTCGTCCGATTCTAACTCAATAACGTGGTTCGGTCTTTCACATATTTACGAAGTACGATATGTGAAACACATTATGAACACGAGACATACTTTTGAGGTAACGCAAGTCTATAGGCTACATTTCCTACTCGGTCAAGAATTTGAAATGGACCAATAAATCGTGGATTGAGCTTTCCTCTCTTCCCAAATCTTGTAACTCCCTTCCATGGAGCAACTCGCAACAATACACATGATCCCCTACATTAAATTCCACGTCCTTTCGATGAAGATCCGCATAACTCTTTTTGTCGATCTTGTGCCGTTTTGTATCGCTTGTCGAATCATTTGGATCTTTTCGGTGAGTCATATACGTACTAACTCGGGTCCCAACAATGTTGCTTCACCCACCTCATCCCAACATATTGAGAAACGACATTTTCGTCCATATATAATGCTTGAATGGAGCCACACCTATACTTGCTCGATAATGCTTGTTGTTGTAGGAGAATTCCACCAATGGTAAATACTTATCCCAACTACCCTTGAAGTCTAGGACACACGAGTCTTAATAGATCTTGAAGAGTTTGAATAGTCCTCTCTCGATTGTCAGTCGTCTGTTTGGGGATGGTATGCCAACTAAATCGCAAACTCCGTGCCGTAGCATAGCTTTTAAGCTAACCCAAAATCTTGAAGTGAATCTTGGGTCACGATCCAAACTATGGATACAGTATGCCCATACGAACCTCATAATCTCATTCACGTACATACTAGCAAGACGCTCAAGGAATAAGTCTCCGTGTCGGCAAGAAATGAAAGGGAACTTGGTTAATCTATCAACAATAACCCAAATAAAGATCGATGCCTTGAGAAACCGTAGGAAGACCCGTAATGAAATCCATAGTAATGTGTTCCCACTTCCATTTCGAATCTCAAGTGGTTGCAATCGGACCCTTAGGTACAAGATGCTCCGCTTTTACACGTTGGCAAGTTAAACACATCGAGATAAACTTTGCAATCTCTCTCTTCATATTGTTCCACCAAAATGTATGTCAAGATCACGATACATTTTAGTACTTCCGGAGGGATTGCAAATGGCGTATTAATGTGCCTCCATCATAATCTTGTACTTCAAATCGAGTCGTTAGGAACACAAAGTCTAGAGTGGACTCAAGTATTCCTTCTTCATCAATTCTCGCCCTAATAGCTCCTTTATATATATATAGACTATTAATTGCCACAAATTTGGAATCCAGTGGACTTTGGAATGTAAATATAAATATATATATATATATATATATATATATATATATATATATAGGGAAAATGGGTATGCACCATGATCCGCAAAGAAGTCTTTTTCACCACTTCTGTCCTCCGTGAGTGCCACTGCATCATCTCTCAGAGCGATATACTTACTACCCACTTTCTCTTTCTACGGTTATTAATTAATATATTTCTTTGTATCTGTGTTTGAAGGTCTTTTGGGGTTAAATCTTTGTTTATCTGATTTCAATGAAACCTTAGGGATTTTATTTTGTTGGGTTTTGAAAGTGTGGTTTGTTAATTTCATTAATTTTTGTTATTTTTCACCTCTCTCTCTCCACTATCTTTCTCTAGGGTTTGCTTTTGATATATGTACTTATGTGTATTTTTATTTTTTAATGTGATGAATTTGAACTTCTTAGGGCTTGCAATAGGTTTGTTAGTTCGATGAATGATCTTTTTATTTTGTTGGTATTTTCTAGCTTCTGTTTTTTCATGGTTTTTAGTTGTCTCCTTAATTTGTGCAATTTGTTTGATTTTTCACAAGTTAATCTTTTTGAGATTTGTCTACACTAAACCTATCAAGTTTTTATTTGCTCTTTGTACTTAAGCTGTAGATAATGAGCTTGATAATTTATACTCCATAATGTACTATACTAGAGAACAGTAACTGGCTACAAAATATATAGATAAACTTACATAATGGGGAAACTGGATATTCTAATTGGAGGAGTCGAATTGATGATCTTGTGTAACCAGAACTCTGATGATGCCAAGTCACCCCAGTGCTCTAAAATCTTAAGTTGCTAGAAAGATGAAACCAACTGTGTATGTTAGAACAGAACCTTTAGGTTTTATTTCAATTTTGTCAAGTGTTTTAAATGAAATTTTCTAATATATTCCGACCTTTAATTTCATTAACGTGGAGATTACAAGGTTTTTTTGTTGGGTATTTTTCTATTTGTAAGTTTATCGATATATGCTTTTTTTACGTCTTTTTTAATTATCTAAATTGGTGAAATTTATTTAGATCATGAAGGAAGATGATATCAACTGGCCAGAACCAGACCGTGTTGGGCGGCAAGAGCTTGAAATTGTTACGGGGAATGAGCATATCTCCTTTCACTACATCGAAGATTGGATCACTCATGGATGTTCAGACCAGTAAGGATCCTGAAGGGCTTCGTATTTTCTATTACCTTGTTCAGGTATGTTATACATCTCATCTGGCACTCTTATATCTTGTGGTTCCTTTTGTGACTAAGATAACTTGCACGCTTTCATTTACTAAGCTGGTACTTGATTTTTTTGTAACATAAACATTTATATTCTTTACCAGCGTCTCTAATTAGCACTATCAATTTGCTTTATCTCTGTTTTTGGGTTCAATCTTCAATGTGTTGACTATGTAGCCATCTTTTTAGCTTTGATAAGTTTCTCCCAATTAATTATCCCTTATTTCTCAACTTTTGTCTGTTTTTATACAACGTGAGGTTGTTGTCCGGAATTATCAACATTTTTGTTAATTCCAATTTACTGAACATTGATAGAACCAAGTGAAATCTATTCTCTCCTAATTTCCTTTTACTGCTACTAATTGGAGGAGCTTTCCTTAATAACACCTAGTAAGAATCTATGAAGACAACATTTGTTATGTTTTCTACAAGCTACGATGGTATATATTTAGTCCTGATCATGAAGATATGAGTAATTAATTGTGAATAAAAGATGAATAACATTTATATTAGTGACATATGTTCTATACGAAGTTTGGCAGTACAATGTAGCTATGTGCACATGCAGTAATCTAGGTGATGTCAAATATTTAGGAACTAATGACTTCAAATACTTAGGAATGACTTAATTAGGTTAAAATTAGTTCCAAATACCACTGCACCCTCAAAAGAATAATCGTACTTATGAGTTTTGTTCTGCACCAAATTTACAATGTGCCATAACACATTTACTATATAACTGTATCAACCATCTGCTTCATCAGATCATAACCTGTGCAACTATGCATCTATTTTACCATTTTTCAAAAAATACAAGTTCTCTTTTAAAGTTGTTATTTTATCATCATTATTTCTACACTGACAAGTTCTTGAAGCCTGAAGATTTTTATATCTTTATAAACATAACAAGGATGCATATTTTGGACAGAAGGGGGAAATAAATGAATTTTAAAAAAAATGAAGAACTATAGTAATCAGAAGCTTCAAAATTGATCGTTTTGTTGTTCTAGTCCATTTAATAGTCATGTCATGTGTATGCATAAAGTGAATTAACATGTTTTGAAGATGTTGCTAAGATTTTCTGTGGTATGGGATCACATTTTTGGCTTCATTGAGGGGTGGTCTTACACAAGGCCTTTGTAAATTTTACTTTGTATTATAATTTTGTCCTTTGTACTCTTGTAAGCTCTCTACTTTTCGAATATAATCTGCTCTTACCAAAATTTTCCTTTAATAGTTTCAACATGCATAGTTTAAGATTGTCTTTCTGTGTTATTTTTGCTAACTTGATTATTATTATTGTTTCTGCATTATTTTTTTCATAACTCATTCTTGATGTTGCTTTATATTGTTGCAGGACTTGAAGTGCTTTGTATTCTCTCTCATATCACTTCAAAATTAAACCTATTTAGGAAGGATCGACATGCTGACCTTCAAGGACATTGCTTATGACAGTTTGTAATGAAAGCTTTATGAAGATAATGGTGTCTGCCTTACTGTTGTCTCTTTTAATTTTTCTATTCTGTTCATTAGGTAAACGAGATTGTTGATATTTTCACTGCAGGTGTCCCAATGCTATGTTTATTAACTCTGGAAGAATTCTGTAATTGTGCTATTCAATTTTTTGTTTATATTGCCTTTCCATTTGATAATTATGTTTGAATTTAATCTATGGTGTTTTTCCTTGTGTTAATTACCTGTTCATAGGAATATTAGACAACCTTTTTCACATTATGCCGACAAAAGATTTTCACCTGTTAAAGATTCAACAATGTTGGGAAATATTATTTCTTACTCTGTTAACACACCCTTTTAATCTAGAACATGTACAATTATCAGTATTAGCAAGTTACAAAACACAACTATTATAGAGTATTTATATTGGAAGTGGATCTGACCACCTTCTCTTTACTTCAGACTTTGTTCTAACCTCCTTGAGCTTTCCATCTAGTCCATAATCCCTTTCCATGACAAGCTAGGTTGATTCCTTCATCCGAGTACAAGCCAACTCCGATGCATAAAATTCCATCTTTATTCACATCAATGTAACTCGTTATGCCTCCAGGCAGCCAAAGAACAGTGATGTCAGCCATATCTAAAACCTCTTCCTCTCCAAAGCAAACTAGGCTGTCAGGCAAACTACTTTTCTTCAAGGTCTCCGTGCAGAGATACACATAAGGGGTGCCTCCGTTGCTTTCCTCTGTCCTCACCATAGATTGGTGTACCACATGCCTCAAACACCTTCCATGACCCGGCAAGTTATAATATTTGGACTCTCTTTCTCTGTGAAAATGGCTTCAAATCAAACTCTATGCCACTGTTTGTAACAATTTTATAGGCAAATTGTCAGTTTCTTTACAGGAATATATAAAAGCACAAAGGTTCCACAGCTAGTGCATATTACAGACTAACAAATTATAGTTGGGTAATTGCTACAAAGCTGTTTGGATTTTTACTTTAGCAAGACCTCAAGGAGAAGGTTGAAAACACAACACAAAAAGCAGGCAACTATGACATTTTGTAGATGTTTGAAATGTAGAGCATAATACTATGAGGCCAGTAATTAAACATGTACGCTTATGAAAGATGTGTTCTAAAAATCGTTAGGTAGACATAACAGCGGATGGGGCGTGCCTAGACCACCTAGGCAGTGCCAAGGTATTTTCTTAGGCAAACTAGGCGTTTTCAGGCGTTCTAATTTATTTATTTTTTATTGTACATACTTGTTATGACATACAAAACATGTAGTAGATGTAATTTTTTAAAATTTTACATAAAACATTCCCAAAAAATAATCTTTCAAGACTTAGCAAAATTATTGAAGTATTGTAGAGCTTCAAAATAGAGGTCTTATTCTACCTTGGCAGAAGCCTAGGCGCGCCCATCCAAATCGAGGCGGTAGAAGGCAGCCTAGCGCCTAGGCGAGATTTTTAGAACACTGTGTGTAAGTGCTTCAATGTAACACAGATGCATTAATGATAATGCTTTCCAATGAGAGATTAATTCATAAATCATCATAATTGATTGTCCCTCCATTCCACAAAAAGAGCCCATTTGTCAAACATTTGTGTTCCATAAAAAAGTCCCATTTCTTTTGTTGTTAGTATAACATGACATAATGACCTTAAGTTTACCATTACAAATTTACAATTTTATTATTTGTCATCATTACTGAATTAACAATCAATAAATTTTGGGGTAAACATAAAACAAAAATATATTCTTAGAATTAGTAAAGTTTGCAAATGGGACTCATTTTAAGGAATAGAGGGAGTAGTAGAAAAGGATATAATATGAAAATAAATCAAGTCTAAACAATTAAACATTAAATACAAAATGGATGGACTTGAGTTGTTTAAATCAAAATCACTAAAACCAATTCTTGTGGGTTGTCAGGACAAATGCAATAGTTTTCAACTATAATGGATTTTCATATAGTTGGTTAGTATTGAGTTCTGATGAAATTTATCAGGAAATCTGAAGGCAAACGAGGAACAAAGAGGATTCGTAACTCATTTAAGTATAAATCAGTGAATCAACATCACAAATGGGTGATTTTAGAGGCCAATTCAACTAGAAAAAAATCATTACACTTGGTCAAACATTTTGAATTGCACAAAACAGTAAAAACCAGTAGCCGTTAAGAGGATCTCTTTTCCTCTCTCCCCCTCCTCTCTCACTCCCTCTCCTCCCGCCCCCCCCAAAAAAAAAAAAAAAAAAAAACATAAATAATTCTAACCACTTGAACATGAATCATGTAATAACTACACTTCCGTTTACTAAAGATTAAGATTTAAGGCAGGAAACACTATGATTTTTGAATTTAAATGACACAGTTAGTGGATCAAACACTGGAACAGGTGAGAATGATCATACCTATTGTCAAGTAAATTAACAGCACTGACCCACTCTTCTTCATAAACAACAACCATCATGATCTGGATGCCAGATCCCCTATTACTGTCTGATACATCTTCTGAGACCACAACTTTGAACCCAGACGCCAAGCCTTAAATAGATATTTATTCCTTTCTTTGAATCTGAATCTCCTTTATGCATCAATTAGTACAAATTGACAAATTGACCTACTAATGTCCATATGGTATAGTACAAAATATTCCATAATGCAACATCTAAACAATCACTACATGGAACTTACCTGCTCAAACTTGATAGGTTCAGTGTAGACAAATTTCAAAAAGATAACTTGTGAAAAATCAAACAAATTGAACAAATTAACGAGCAAAAAACCCTAGAAAAATAGAAGCTAGAAAATACCAACAAAATAAAAAGATCATTCATTGAAGTAACAAACCTATTGCAAGCCCTAAGAAGTTCAAATTCATCACATTACAAAATAAAAATACACATAAGTACATATATCAAAAGCAAACCCTAGAGAAAGATAGTGGAGAGAGAGAGAGGTGAAAGGTAACAAAAATTAATGAAATTAACAAACCACACTTTCAAAACTCAACAAAATAAAATCCCTAAGGTTTCATTGAAATCAGATAAACGAAGATTTAACCCAAAAAAAACCTTCAAACACAGATACAAAGAAATATATTAATGAATAACCGTAGAAAGAGAAAGTGGGTAGTAAGTATATCGCTCTGAGAGATGATGCGGTGGCACTCACGGAGGACAGAAGTAGTGAAAAAGACTTCTTTGCGGATCATGGTGTCTTCGTTTAGGGTTCTTCGCTATCTGATTTGGAAGGATGACCTTATGCGCGATTAGGGAGGAGAGAAGCCGTGTTTTTTTTAGCCAAAACGACGTCGTTTTTGGCTGATTGTGTAAAATAAAATTACACGGCTGTGCATACCCATTTTCCTCTACATAATAAATACTTTAGTCAAGCAAATAATAAATATTTATTCATCAAAAAATGGAAGATATTGGCTGTTCTGCGACACATGATATTATGTTCCATTGTTATAATTGACATCTGATGTGACACCCCAAATCTGGGTACTTCATTTCCACAGAATTTAGTGTTTACTGTCCAAACATTCATTTCTAACTACCCAAATTTTTAATAAAATTTAAGCAATAAATCTTCCTATTAAAAAGTTACATAATTAAATCCAATAAATCCCAGGTTGTCTAACCTTAAAACATTCATCAAATGTGGAAAATTAATAATTACATCACATAATTAAACCAAGTCTGAAACCACAATTTCAATAAATTAACAAGTCTTCAATACTTGTTCATCTTTCATTTCCCTTTGCTAGTGGTTGGCTCATCAACCTTCTCAACTTTAGCTGCAATGGTTATATATATGAAAGAGTGAGCCAAACAAATGCTCACTTAATGAAAACATAACAACTGGTAATGAATAACTGAATTGAATAACATTTTATAGTATTGATAATCAAGAACTAATATTGAAATTTATCTAAGGGTCACAAGAGCATAAACTATGTCCCAGGTTATAAGTATTTCTACTTGAACCTTTAACAGTCCTTAGACTATATGGACCTTCTTTCTCGTACTTGGGGGATCAAACCTTCGTACCATGTATTGTGCACAAACATCTTAACGCTTTGGCATAAAAAAATCCCCTATAATAGGGTTGTTCATCTCAGTTTAACATATGAGTCTGCACCAAAGGAAGTTTGATTTGGATAAGTTTCAAGGGTAATTTAGAGTTCATCGTTCATCAACTAAGGATTAGCTGAATCAAAAGATTAATGACAACGTAAAGGTTTAACAACAACGTAAGATAAAGTAGTTATGAACCATAAATGAATATTGTAAAGCAACAATTTTATGATTTAAGAATATAGTTCAAAGCATTGAAAAGATATAATTAACCTTGCTTGAACAAGATGGTAAGTTAAGGTTACAATTCCCAATAAGGAAACAAGATTAAAAACTTTCCTCAACATATTTCAAGAACTTGCTTAAACAAGGTTAGGGTTAGAGAACTTGGTCAATGTAAAGAAGTAAGGTTTAGGAACTTGCCTTGCGCGTAGGCTAGACAGTTATAACTCACGTTCCCAAATATCATATACACATGTCATCATGACATAATTAGTTATCACATGTTCACGGTACATAACTAAATATCTGTTTCATTTACAACCCTTTGGTATTAGGTTTAACCACATGATTAAACCACACTTTTGGGAGGGTGTATTCAATTAATACTTTTAAAGATTTTTAAAGACTTTTAAAGTTTAGTTGTATTTAATCAAGATATTTAAAGAGTTTATAAAAGTTTACTAGTATTCAATTACAACTTTTGTAATGTCTTTAAATGTTATGTGGTATTAAATTGAGACTTTTATAAAGTCTATAAAAGTATTTTGGTATTAAAAAAGTCATAGATTTTTCAGATTTCTATCAAATGGTAGAGTTTGACCGACTTTAGAAGAAAAGTTATAACTATCAATCCATATCCAAAGTCTGACCTCATCTCTAAAGACTTCTAAAGACTTCCAAATATTAAACACAAAGATGAAAATTTAAATCCCCAGTAAAGAAATTGCCAGAGAGATTTTATGGAAAATTCAAAAGTCGCAAAACTCTCTGGTAAATTTTTAACTTAAAATGAATATAAATTAATCTAATTTTACAAAATATAATTATTAAAATTATAAACCGTTCATATTTTTTTACTAAATTTATTAAAAATTAGATAAATTACACAAACTTTTATTATAGGAATATCTCATGATGACTTTGAAAAATCAAATAGTAAATTTTGCTTTTTAATATTATATATATATATATATATCTTTTATTAAAACTCGTCAAAATTAAAAAAATTAGTTAAAAGATGACAATGATCGACTGTTAAAAAATTAGTTATGTAGCATTTTAATTAATTAATTTCTAACATCATAAATAAATTAAAAAGTCGCATAATTATTTTTTTTAACTGTCAATTTTGGTTCACTAACAACTATTAATAATTTTAAGAAAAATAAAATCTCTCTAGCAATTTTGTCTGTGGCATACCGACGACTAAAAATCTCTATGGTAAATTTTCTATAATTTGGTGGCAATTTACTCACATGTATGAAGTTTTGCGACTTTTGATCATATAGATTTTCATTGTCATATTATTTTGTGAAAATAGAGTTTGGTACTCCTACTAAAAAAATGTATGCATATATAGTATATATAGTTCAATGAAAAGTGAGCTTAATTTTTGTGTTGCGTCTGTAGCTTCTAAAGTTTTATTCGTACTCGAGTATCCAAATTTATCATGAAATGAGTAGAATAATATGAATGCTTTCAATATATATAAAATCTCATGTCATAATAATTTAATGAAATAATGAGATTTCCTCTAGTTCATGAAAAAAGGGAGAGGTTGTACACATGGGATAATTAACAATTAATATAAGCTGCAAGATATATATTAGAAGTATACAAAAGTCTATTAAAATCTAGGTAAAAAGTTTATTAAAGTCTGTCACTTATTTCATGGAGTCTATAAAAGTCATTTAAAAAAGTCTTTAAAAGTCATTAAAATTCATAAACTCTACAAAAGTCTATCACTTAAAAAAAGTCTTTAAAAATCTTAATTGAATAAACCCCCCTCAATGCAATAACACAAATCTTCAGTTATCACATAACTCATTAATTACTAATAATAATTTTCATATTTAGTATTATAATAACACCACAATATGATAAATCACATTTAATAGTCATAACATTGCACTATATTAACAATTATAGAATTATATATTTAAAAATCAAATTTCGCGCCAATCGCTAATCAGCTGCATTTTCTTAGTTTATTATTAGAACCAATTGACTGCATTGGTCTCCTGCAACGTAGACGCTTCGCTTACATTTACCACAAAATCAAGCGTTGTATATTTGTTGGCGATCTGGCAAACATTTCTTCGGCGAGAATCGGCCATGATTGCCTTTTACTCATTAATAGGCACTGAGTGGCGCTTACAATACCAGCTTTTTTTGAATCAAGCGGGCCTGCACACCATGCTTCACGCTTTTCTGCAGAGAAGGTGTTCATGAAGAACACAAAACAAAACCAAATTGGCCTAAAAGCTCTTTTCTAACAACAAATTTAGCACATAAAAAATACATAAACTTTACAAAAACATAAATTAAAGTTTCTAACATGTTTATAACCATATAAACAGTATAAACATCAAATTAAAACCTTTAATTTTCATTGTTCTTGCTATTTCTTCACTCTTTGATATTCTTAGCGAAATTAAATACTGTGAATCCGTTTTTCAACCAAAACAGTTAGTTTAAAACCCATTGTTTTTGTTTCTTCATGTATTTACAGAATCAAAAATCAATTTACACTTTATTTCATGAATTTAGTATCAATTTTGATTCTAAAATAAGCCATATCATATATACATATCTATATTTTTATGTAAACGTAATTTCTTCACATATATCATGTTTTCATGAATTAACCTACTCTAAATCATATACTAAACATATAAAAATAGTTTTTATCAAAAAATTAATATATACAAACCATATAATCAACAATTAATCATCTATATAAATTTTACAGAGAACTTTTCATAAAAAAAACTAAAACTTTAGAAGGTAGGATTATACCTTTGATTGCTAGTTTAGCTAGAGAAGATGATAGAATCCTTCTTAGTTTTCTAAAGCTCACAGATAAATTATTTCTCTCTTTTCTCTCTATGTTTTCTCTTATTTCTCTTCTCTGCTCTTTCTTTAGTATTAAGCTTAGACTTAACGTAAAATAAAAACAGACGTATACACCAAATAAAACTGACAATAATAATAACCATAATAACTCTATTTATTACTTATCAGTTATGTTTTTTTTTTAAATTCAAAAGCCACTAAGGCTTGTTTGGCAAAACCAATTTAAAATTAAGGACTTAAAATCTTTTAGCCTTGTTTGGCAAAAACTGAATTAAAACTCTTTTAATTTATTTTAATAACTCATTTATTATATAATTTATTGTCACACTTTATTTAATTAAATTCAAATACTCCAACTTAATTAAATGAAATTCATATCAACTTACTAAATCAAAATGCCACATAATCAAATTGCTACAAAATTATAATTTTCATTATAATTTTATTTAATAAATTAGTATATCACTTTTAATTACTAAACAACATTATAACAATTCATTTAATCATTATCAACTCTCTAATATAATTATTAAATTAGATTAGAATATTATCACATTATAATTAATTCATCACTCTTTAATATACTTCACTTCAAATTACAAAATTACCGAACATCAACTTAATTAACATATTATACTTAATCAAGTTAATTCCCCATAACTCATGAATTATTTATTTAACTAATAAATAATCAAATCAATCAAATATTTATTTAACAATAAACACATCGACTAAAATATTTATTTAATTCAATAAATATTTAAAATTATAAATAAAAATTCTGGATTGTTACATCCAAACTAATAATGCATGTAGAAAGTTGTAAAACTACATTTAACATCTTATGAAAATATCCACTGATTGAATTTCTCTTATATCAATCTATTTTTAGTCCCATATGCTAGTCATCAAGAGAGCTAAATGCAAAGTCAACCACTGAACTTTTTTGATATTTGGGTATTGAGCCCCTTTCTTTCACCGTAAAAGCGAGTTTTTTCTACTAAAAATTTACACTTTGAACCCCAGCGCCACACGTATGCTGTTGACTGCTGGCGTGGCACACGTGGCGCCTACGTGGCAGGTCTAGCGTGGTATTTAATATTATAATTTGATACGTGTGTGCTGCTGACGTGGCGACTTTTGAATTTTTTCCAAAAATTGCTTCTCCAAAGATTTGAACTCGCAATGTCACATTTGGAATTTTGATCATATGACCACTAGAGTAACATGGGTCAACTGTTAATATCTTGCAAGGATTAATATTTATATCAAAATATGAGATTTCCGCCATATATTCTTTTCTTCTCCTTCATTACATACTATAACTAATTAATAATAATAATAATAATAATAATTATTATTATTATTATTATTATTATTATTACTATTATTATTTATTTATTTATTTATTATCATTATTATTATTATTATTATAATTTTATTATTATTGTTATTATTATAATTATTTTAATTATTATTGTTATTAGTATTATTATTATTATTATTAATGTTATTATTATTATTATTATTATTATTATTTGTATATTAATGGTATGTAGTGAAGGAGAAGAAAAGAATATATGGAGGAAATCTCATGTTTTGATATACATATTAATCCTCGCAAAATATTAACAATGACCCATAATGTTGCTTTAGGCCATTATACGACCAAAATTCCAAATGTGAGGTCATGAGTTCAAATCTTTAGAGAATCAATTTTGGAAAAATTCAAAAGTCGCCACGCCAAGAAATAAGATTACATGTCAAATTATAATATTAAATACCACGTCGACCGCTAATGAGGGCGCTTACGTAAATGTCAAGAAAGTTAACGCATTATGTATGCTCAAATTCAAAAGTCCAAATTTTTAGTAAAAAGTGGCTCGGTTATATTGACTTCGAAGAAAGGGCTCAATACACAAATATCAAAAAAGTTCAGTGGTCGACTTTGCATTTAACCCGTCATCAAGAATATGTCAACTTGTTATTCCACAATGATATCATTTGTGGGTTTCAATCCATTAAATTTCTAATATCACCACACAATTGTAAACATGTTTTTATCTAAAATCTTGATAAAATTTTGATTCATGACCATTTAGTATTTCCATTATCAAGACGTATCTAGTTCTTGAAGAATTCCAACATGGTTCCAATAACAACCATTTTAGACATTATTAGTCTTTTTTCCACCACCTTTAAATATCCAACCCTCTATTTCCTATAAAATCTGCTTCATTATCATGATAGTTATGGCAAAAATATACTATACCCCCATTGAAGTTGGCACGTTTTGTGTAACAGACCACTAAACTCAAAACAACTAAAATTAGGCAACTAAACAATTTAAAACACTTCAATTATCCCTTTTTGTCAAATTAATTGGACTGACATCAAATTTGTTATAGTAATTTCATGTATGACATTAAAAAACAAAATGCGTCCCAAATGATGTGGACCATACGGACTGCTTTTGGCAGCAAAGATGGGACACGTCAGCTTTAATTATGGGGATATAATAGACCGAGCATATAAATTAGGGTTTGCTCTTCATTCTCAGTGATCGATGAGGACACCAATTAATTTATTCTTGGCCCAAAAATTAGGGCTTCTTCTCCTTTACCAATCTCATCTACTTCTTCTTCTTCTCATCTCCCGATCTCATTAGCAAGTTGGTTTACCATTTATGTCTCCAAGAATGTCGACTATATCATCAAAATAACCAAAGTAAAGGTTTGGTGTTGATGCTTGCCTTTTCACATCAATGTAATGAATTGGACAAGTAGATATGTAGAGAACCAGGGAATTTTAGAGAAAAGAGATAGAAATTAGGGCTGAGAAATTAGAGAGATAGAATACGGATAAAAGATATAAAGTAGGGAGTTGAGAGAGAAAATTAGATATATTCATTCATTTGCTACCTTCAATTGTATAATGGATTCCATACAAATACTCTACCTCAGTTTGATCTCAATAATTGAGAGGAAGCAATGAGCATATGCTCCCCATATCCAGCTAAAATATGTTCTAACAAAAAATGAAGAAAAAAGACCAATATAACCTGACTGATGTAATTAAAAGACTCCAATACCCTTCTATTAAACTGACTTAACTAATTTTATAAGTTTAATCTAATCCTTACATTACTTTCCCCTTAAAAGAACCCTTGCCCTCAATGGTGAAAATGAGGAAACCTCTGAAAGTAGTATGCACACAAGCCAATCATGTTTGATGATAAAGCATATACTTTGTAACAATCTTATTCATTTATTAATAAAAAGTATTAATTTAATTAAAGGCATTTAATTATCTACATGATGTTATTTTATAATATGTGATAAACCCATAGTTTTAAGCAATGCTTTTAGAATAATGATGATGATCATTCTAATGAGATCTAAATTCTTAGAAAGCTTAAAACTAAAATAGTTCCCAATCATTGGATTACTAAATTGGGGATTAGTGAATCCGGATAGATTGGTACATACGTTGCTTGCTCATTGGATGAGGATGATTGATCTCATGATCATTTGTGTGGAGACACTAAAGCAAGTATGTAGGTGCTTATTAGAGAATAAGTTCAACTTTGAACGTGGCTCGCTAAGGAATACCTAATGGAGTTTTATTTACTCGTCAATAGGAATTCTCAGTAGTGATAGTAATCTCAAGTAATCCTTGGACTTGAGATCATCATAGTATCTTGTGTATGATGAGTTATACTTTGACTTATTCCTTAAGACCCTTAGGGTATATCAAAGGGTATGCTTGGGTATAATAAGTTGTACATGGAGATAATGTATGATCAATAAAGAATCTACCACTTCTAATAAAAGAAGAGAATGTCCTATGTGATTCGATAAATGACAACCCAAAATCCTTGGCGGCGAGGCGTAATGAAATTAGAAAGGAGTTTCTAATTTGCATTATTTGAGTCAGGCATTTAAGAATCGAAATACATATAATTAAATAAAATAAGACTTGACAAAGAATTCCATGTCTTATATTTAATTGGGACATTGTATGGTGGAAGGATTGAATTGTACTTAAACTATTTACTCAAAGGTTCTTTTATGATTAATGTTGAAATCTATATTATCCGGAAAGTCGTTGATCGCTAGGAGGCTTATCCTATCAGAGAATAAATATTATTTAAATAAATTAATTGTTTAATTTATTTATTTAAATAAGATTAGAATTGTTCTAATTGATTTATTCACAACCTGGTTTAATATGGAGAACCTAAAGGGTCACACCATAAAAGGAAGAATAATTATTTAAGAAGTAAATGGCATAATCGTAATAATATGTTATGTATATTTAATTTAATCTATGGTGATAGAATAAATTAAATAACTTAATATTTATTATTTAATATTTTAGAAATATTAAATATAAATTAATAAGAGGAGTCTTATTAATATTATTACAATTATTATTATTTTAATTTCTAAAAGAGTTTAGGAATTAATTTAATATAAATACTCTCATTTATTCCTAATTGGATTAGGAAGGAAAATTAGTTAAAGGAGTTTAATTAATTATCCCTAATAAGATTAGGGAGCTTAATTAATTAAAAGAATTAATTAATTAAAACCCAATTCCTTAATAGTTAAGGTGGGTTGTCCACATCTATAAATAAGAGGAGTCTTATTATGAGTGGTATGGGTTGTTGACTTTTCAACATACGTAATAATTTCAATTGTTGGGAGAGTAGAGCCAAATATCCCATCTTCTTGAATTTTATTCTTCCTTGGTGGATCACCTCTAGAGGCCAAACATTTGGGTGGCTACGCGTTGATCGAAGGAAGGAACCAAACCCGTGGATTCAAGATTGAACGCGAAAGGATTTGGAGGTGAACTTGTGCGTGAGGAAGCTCGATCTTCAAGGGTATGATTTATTCTTTATCTTTTCGTTTAATTAATAATTATGCATAAAGGATGATCCGGGTATATGGTTTGTAAATTTTAAACTCGATTTTTACACGCTCAGCACTTTTTATGCAATTTGATCATATATGAATATTACAAAACCTAACAAATGCATCGAGCCAAACCTTTATACTAATTATTAATTGTTTTAATATCTATATTGATATGTGTTTAGAACAATTTAATTGGGCATAATTTAATTGTATAAAATTTATTTAATAAAAAAAAAAAAAAATTCCACGTCTTTGATTTTTTTTTTTATGAAGAATAATGTGATTTCGGTTGGTTTTTACTTCTTAGCTTTCATTGATTGCCGTGTTTTATCTATATATATATATATATATATATATATATATATATATATATATATATCATTATATATATGTAAGCATGTACGGTTTTATTTTAATTAAAGAATTCCTAAGCACACAAGTTAATGTAATTAAACAGGATTCACGGTTATTATATATATATATATATATATATATATCCGTATAGTACGGTACTACTTATATATATATGTATGGCTTAATCTAGCAAGGATTCGGCTGAAACAAGACTCACGGAAATAAATGGAATGCATGCATGGCAGGTTCCATATTTGGAACCGTATAAATATATATATATATATATATATATATATACGGTTTTATTATATATATAATAAAATAATAGTTTTGTTTTATTATTATATATATATAATATTCTTAATAATTTTATTATTAAAATAAAATTTTATTTTAATATTAAAATAAAAGTTTATTTTATATTAAAATATAAAGTTTATTTTAATTTTAAAATTAAATTTCATGCAAACTAATTAGAGTTGGAATTGGATTCCATGATAACTAATTGGAGTTGAAATTGATCTTTCCTTAAATAAAGGAGTTTATTTAGATATGAAATAAGATTTCATATTATTCAAAATAAAAGAGTTTATTTGTGAATAGAAAGAAAATCCGTGTTTCCTTAATAAAAGATTTTTTTTTTTACATGGAATTGGATTCCATAATTAATTAAAATAAAAGAGTTTATTTTAATTAAAGATTTTTTTATATATGGAATTGATTCCATAATTAATTAAAATAAAGGAGTTTATTTTGATTAAAGATTTTGATTAAAATAAAATAGTTTATTTTATTCAAAATTAGATAAATTAAAATAAAATAGTTTTATTTTGATTTAAATTTGGATTAAAATAAAGGAGTCTATTTTGATTCAAAATAGATTTTATACTAATTAAATTTGCCCATTAAATGATATCAATATATATATTAAATGTTTATTATTCATGAGATGAATGTTATTTATCGATGCATATGGTGATGTGTATGATAATAAATGGGATTGATTATGGACTATCGACCAATGCGATTGGATTTTATTTTAGTTGGATGCATGAATGTATGGGTTTTATTAAATGGGGTCTCACAGACTTCGCCTTCTCTAATTTTTTCTTAATGTAAATTCTATCTCCTCCTATGTACTTCCCTCGATCATTTGATCAAGGCTTCTATTTATTTTAAATAGTTTTGTAATAGGAATAGTTAGAATTAATTTTGAAGAATTAGAGATCAAGGGCAAGGAGCGCTTGAAGACCCGTTTGTAATGGAGCCCTGTTTAAATGTAATAGTTATATTTAAATATTAATTCTTGCACCCCTGGGGTTTGACCTTTTGGTTCACTTGGTGGCTCTAGTGAACCAAACTAGAATAAAAGTCCATAATCAATCCGGGTAGAATATAGTATTCTATATGTGCATGCTTATACTATATATATATATTATATATTATGCAAACATGCTTCGCATGTTAATTAATATAACGCGTATTTTATATATATATATGTAATGCTGCTTAAACAAGATGAGACAAATTAATAACAAACCCTTCAATTTTTATATTAAGTCCTAAGCGTTCAAAGATATTTGGAATATCGAACGTCGCTTTCTAAGCATGATAAAATTAATAGAGTATTAAATATTTAATATGAGTTTGTTGTGTCACCACAAGGCAAGTATTAAGTATTTAAGATGTTAATTTATCACATTTGATGCTTATAAAGAAAATTGAACAATATTGTTTTGTTGTGTCACCACAAGGATGATATTTTTCTTTTTGAATATATGGAGTGCTAGGTTTGACTTAACTTGGATAATTTTGATTCGGATGTGCCACCACTGATCAAAATAATCTAAGAGGCAAAAGCAAAGGAGTTGCATAGTTGATGTAATTGACAAAAGTTGTCTACCTATTTATTTATATATAGTTTGTTGTGTCACCACAAGGCTATATACATTTGAAATGGGATCCTTATTCTCACTAGCAAATCTTTAATTAGATTTTGCTTAACTATATAAGTGAGGTAATATAGTTTGAAGAAAATAGTGGGAGATACCAATTTAAAACAAGACCTAATTTATTTTGGTAATTAATAAAAGAATGTATGATAAAATGTTGTTAATTACAAATTCATTTACGAAATTTTACAATGTCTAAAATTACCATCATCAAGCAAGCATATTAGATGCTAAATTAACTGCAATCAATTAAATCGGATTGGTTAAGGAATTTAAGAATAGTTCTCATGGTTTAAAAGCTATCTTATGTCCTTAATACGCCTATCCTCGCAATGGTTGCGAATAATGCCTCCGAGGAAGAGATTGCTACTTTTAGAAAGTGGCAAGATGATGCACATTGGCTCAATGCATCATGCTCAGTATCCATGAGTAACAAGCTTCAAATCACACTGAAACTATGGATACTTCTACTATACTCCCGCACGCCAAGTAGTTGATGGTGAGGAAAGTAGGACCGATAGATATCGAGATATCTAAGGGAGCTCTTCCGATCTAGAATGACGTAAGGCACTACAAGATATATACATGTCCTAATGATAATCAATTTGATTGATCAATTAGGACAACCGGTTTTGTCATGGATGGAGAGTTGAGCCAAGATTTGATCTTGCACTAACTCCCTGACTCCTTTCATTAATTGTTGTGAATTTTTCATATGAACAAGCTAGATATCGCCTTTAATTTGATTTGCTTAACATGTTGAAAAATGTTGAGAGTCACTTTCCAACCAAGAAAGATCAAGTCTTCTTTGGTAGGGGCCAAAGGATCTTCCGAAAAGAAGAACGATTCTAAGAAGGTAAATAGAAAGGCAAAACAAAGGATAATAAGAACAAAACCGATATGGATAGCAAAGGAGTTTGCTTCCACCGCAATAAGCCCGGACACTCGGAAAGAAATCGTGAGAAGCATCTTGCAGAGGCTAACCAAAGAAGCTTAGTGAAGTTTCTATTACAAATACAAATTTGTTCATGATTTAAAATAAATTTTCTTTAAAGTCAAGGTTCTACTTGGGTATTGGATACTGGCTTTGGTTATCATAAATATAGATTTATGAAGGGACCAAGCGTAAGTAGAAAGCTAAACAAATATAAGTAATCCTACGTGCGGAAATGTAACAAAGGTTCTTTGCATTAGCTATAGAAACTTATAGTTTAAGATCAACGCCTACTACTGGCAAATCTATTAAGTGAATAAGTTGTTATTGTATTCCGATTCTTGTTAAAAATATTATTTCCATTTTATTGTTGGACAATGAAAACTTTGGTATTATAATTAAGAACAATTGTTGTTCTATTTATAATAATAATGTTTTGTATAGAATCGAATATTACTTAATAAATTTTGTATACTTGACTTACATGAAAATAATTTTGCATATTGAACAAATTAGTATAAGAAAAGGAGATGATCATTCAAAGAGTTGAATGTGTGTATTTGCTGAAATACAAGTGTGAATTATTTGAAAGGTTCAAAGAATTCAAAAGTGAAACAAATTGGCAAAGTATTAGGATTCTTTGATCAGATCAAGGAAGGAATACTTGTGCAATAAGTTTCTAGATCATCTCAAATGGTTTTCTCATTAATGGACGCCTCCGATACGCAATAATTGATTGATGTATCCGAATGAAAAATCATACCTTGTTGGACATGGTGCGATCCATAATGATTTTAATCGACATTCCAAAGATCCTTCCGGGATAATGTCCTAGAAATGGTCGCATATCTCACGAAAATGGTAACCTCAAAATCCTACCCCCAGACTCTATAAAAGTTATGGATGTGGAGGATTCCTAATCTTAAGTATGTTAAGATAAGGGGTTCCAACTTATGTGAAAAGGTTTCAAAAGGATAAGCTTGGGACAAGATTTGACAAGTGTCGATTTGTGGGACATCCTAAAGTAAGTTTAGGGTATATGTTCTATAATTCTACTTAGCAAAAGGTGTTTGTTACGAAACACGCCGCTTTCTAAGATAAAGGCGTTTATCATTGAAAGGGCTAGTGGGAGGATAATAGATCTTGAAAAGTTCAAGAACCACAAAACACTATAAGTCAAATAAGAGGAACTCAGAGATGTAGACCTATTGTACCACAAACCAATATCGTAATCGAATAGTACCAAGATACCTAGAGGTATGGATTCATCATAAATGATGATGATGAGGTACGCATCATAGAAGATGATGATCCAGCTTACATACGATGAGTTAAGAGTTGTGAGACACTTTCGAGAGAAATGGATTGAAACAAGTTTCTCAAATATGGAACATTTGTTTTGATGAGGCAATCAAAAGAGTTTGATTTTATCAAAATAAGAATGAAACCTAGTGTGTACAAAAAAATCGATTGGGAGCATCGTGACATTCCTAGTACTATATATGTTGATATACTACTACGGATGAGGAATAACATACCAATGCTACAATCAGTAAATATAAAGTTGTCTAAACATTCTTCCATGAATGATTTGGAAGAGTATCTTAATTGGGGATATAAATCTATATAGATAGATTTAAGAGGATACTCGACTTAACCCAAGGAACGTATATTCATTTGATGCTAAAGTCGTTTAGCATGGCAAACTCCAAGAGATGTCTCATGTCGATGAGCTATGGAGTGTATCTCTCTTAATAGTCCCCACAGACTCCTGAAAAGAGAGGTCGCATGAGTGACAATCATGTATGCAATGAAATGTACGAGACCTGATGTTGATCAGTCATATTCTGGAGAAGTTCACTATGAGTCAGTGAAAAACATCTTAAAGTGCTTAACCGACACTAAAGATATGATCATATTCACGGTGGGTCTGAATTAAAACTAGAGGGCTTTACAGACTCAAGTTTTCGCGAATGCACCAAGACGATCAAAATCCACTTTAAGGTAAAGTGTTACCTTGAACAAAGGTGTAGTGAATTGAAAGGTTCCAAACAAAGAAAGAGTCTTTGATTTAGTGATAAAGACAAAGTATATAGCTATAAATGAAGCTGCAAGTTGATTGTTTGGATTAAAAGTTCATTACAGAACTAGGAATAGTTTCTAAGTCTCATCTTGGATCTAAACATGTGTTGTGGCACTTTCATTTGATTATTAAAATCATTGAAAGATGGGAAATCACTATAGAGATAGTGGACTTTCATGAACAACATTACATATCCATTAACTAAAGCTTATCCAACATCAGGATAGTCGTCACTTAGAGAAGAAGAGTATAAGATACCATGACGATTGGCTTTAGTGCAAGTGGGAGATTGAAAGTAGTATGCATACAAGCCAATCATGTTTGATGATAAAGCATATACTTTGTAACAATCTTATTCATTTATTAATAAAAAGTATTAATTTAATTAAAGGCATTTAATTATCTACATGATGTTATTTTATAATATGTGATAAACCCATAGTTTTAAGCAATGCTTTTAGAATAATGATGATGATCATTCTAATGAGATCTAAATTCTTAGAAAGCTTAAAACTAAAATAGTTCCCAATCATTGGATTACTAAATTGGGGATTAGTGAATCCGGATAGATTGGTACATACGTTAACTTGCTCATTGGATGAGGATGATTGATCTCATGATCATTTGTGTGGAGACACTAAAGCAAGTATGTAGGTGCTTATTAGAGAATAAGTTCATCGAACGCGGGCTCGCTAAGGAATACCTAATGGAGTTTTATTTGCTGTCAATAGGAATTCTGTAGTGATAGTAGTCTGAAGTAATCCTTGGACTTGAGATCATCATAGTATCTTGTGTATGATGAGTTATACTTTGACTTATTCCTTAAGACCCTTAGGGTATATCAAAGGGTATGCTTGGGTATAATAAGTTGTACATGGAGATAATGTATGATCAATAAAGAATCTACCACTTCTAATAAAAGAAGAGAATGTCCTATGTGATTCGATAAATGACAACCCAATGAGTCCTCGGGTTGGCAAGGAATGAAATTAGAAAGGAGTTTCTAATTTGCATTATTTGAGTTGTGCATTTAAGAATCGAAATACATATAATTAAATAAAATAAGACTTGACAAGAATTCCATGTCTTATATTTAATTGGGACATTGTATGGTGGAAGGATTGAATTGTACAGAACTATTTACTCAAAGGTTCTTTTATGATTAATGTTGAAATCTATATTATCCGGAAAGTCGCTGATCGCTAGGGAGGCTTATCCTATCAGAATAAATATTATTTAAATAAATTAATTGTTTAATTTATTTATTTAAATAAGATTAGAATTGTTCTAATTGATTTATTCACAACCGGTTTAATATGGAGAACCTAAAGGTCACACCATAAAAGGAAGAATAATTATTTAAGAAGTAAATGGCATAATCGTAATAATATATTATGTATATTTAATTTAATCTATGGTGATAGAATAAATTAAATAGCTTAATATTTATTATTTAATATTTTAGAAATATTAAATATAAATTAATAAGAGGAGTCTTATTAATATTATTACAATTATTATTATTTTAATTTCTAAAAGAGTTTAGGAATTAATTTAATATAAGTACTCTCATTTATTCCTAATTGGATTAGGAAGGAAAATTAGTTAAAGGAGTTTAATTAATTATCCCTAATAAGATTAGGGAGCTTAATTAATTAAAAGAATTAATTAATTAAAACCCAATTCCTTAATAGTTAAGGTGGGTTGTCCACATCTATAAATAAGAGGAGTCTTATTATGAGTGGTATGGGTTGTTGACTTTTCAACATACGTAATAATTCCAATTGTTGGGAGAGTAGAGCCAAATATCCCATCTTCTTGAATTTTATTCTTCCTTGGTGGATCACCTCTAGAGGCCAAACATTTGGGTGGCTAACGTTGATCAAAGGAAGGAACCAAACCCGGTGGATTCAAGATTGAACGCGAAAGGATTTGGAGGTGAACTTGTACCTGAGGAAGCTCGATCTTCAAGGGTATGATTTATTCTTTATCTTTTCGTTTAATTAATAATTATGCATAAAGGATGATCCGGGTATATGGTTTGTAAATTTTTAAACTCTGATTTTTACACGCTTCCGCACTTTTTTATGCAATTTGATTGCGTTATGAATATTACAAACCTAACAACCTCTTGTGTAATTGATTCCAATTCTCCCAAGTTGCTTCAGAAGGCAAGCTTTTAGCCCATTGCACCAAGACTTCTACTTCAGTTGCATTGTTCCTTTTGACCATTCTTCTGTCCATAATAACAATAGGCTCCACTAGAACTTGACCCATTGAATCCACATGAGGCAATGTAGGAGAGACAATGCAATGTAACCCAACATTCTTCTTGAGTAAGGAAACATGGAAAACATAAACCTTTGCATAACCAGGTAATTTGAGTCTGTAAGCCACTGAACCAACCTTATCTTTTACCAGGAATGGTCCATAGTATTTAGGGGTCATTTTTCCAAGTTTAGATTGTGCCAATGAAGTTAGTTTGTAAGGTCTAACATTAAGATAAAACATATCCCCAAATATAAAAGACCTTTCAGTCCTATTCATGTCAACATAGTGCTTGATTCTGAACTGAGCCTCAACCAAGTGGTGCTTCATCATTTGTAGTAGCTATGATCTATCCTTACAAAACTATTTGGTAGTAGGATCATTAATGTAAGACCCCAACTTTTTTTGAATAAAGAATAATTTTTCTCGAAATATATTTTTGAATATTATGGTGTGGATATGATATAATGTTATAGTTGTGGGTAATATTTAGAAAATTTTGCAAAGTAAGCAAGTTGATATAAAATATTTGTTGTGTCAGTTAATATTCGATTGGTCGGGAAATATTTGTTTTAACAAGGAATATTCATACGACGACACAATCATTGGTGGACCCCACAACGGAAGTATTGTCATAGTTAGAAAATGACGAAATATCTTTTATAAAAATAATAAATAAAGTTTTACCGTTAAACCGTTGAACTACCCGTGATAAAGTATGAATATGCTGGCGGTGGTTGCGTAGTAGCACCACGGTATTTATTATTGATGCTTACGTGAGAAGTCACCGCTTATACTCAATTATTGTTTGCGATAATTGTTGCATAAGATCTCACGTTATTTGATTCAATTATTATCACATTATCATCTGTATAATATTTTATATTATTAAATCAATAATTAAGACAACAAAGTTATTCATATTATTATTTGCAATATTGACAATGTCTAGAAGTTCTATCAAGGAGAGGTTTGGTCACCTAATTGCGCGCCAATAAGGAGAAATCCTTATCGAAAAGCCCCCTCTTTCCTGGGAACGACCTGGTTGTTAAATATTGTGAGTTATAATATTAATGATGAATAATTGTTGAAGTATTAAGAATGTGTTTATTGAAGTTAAGTGAATTACAAAAGTTAGAGGGGAATAATACAAACTTGGAAAACTTTAGGGGTACTAAAGTGTAATAAGTTAAATCAATCTGGACCATTGGTGGTGGTTTTAATAGTAAATCAATCTGGACCATTGATGGTGATTTTAATATTAAATCAATATGGACTATTGATGGTGGTTTTAAAAGTAAATCAATCTGGACCGTCGGTGGTAGTTTTAAAAGTAAATGAATCTCGACCGCGGTGGTGGTTTTAAAAGTAAATCAATCTAGACCATCGGTGGTGGTTTTAAAAGTAAATCAATCTAGACCGTCGGTTGTGGTTTTAATAGTAATCAATATGGAGCGTCCGTTCTAATAGTGAATCAATCTTAACCATTCGTGAATTAGTTACTATTTAGTCCATTCTCCTATAAATAGAAGCTTAATTCTTCTTTCATTCTCACCAATTCACTGAGATTCACAAGAGACATTATAGAGAGAGAAACTATAGAGAGAAAGAAGAAGAGTATTCTGCTACTTCACTTTTGCAGTATCCAACTTTCTACTAAGGTAAGGGGTATTATTTCTTTCGTATTCATAAGGAATACTATTTTTTGTATTCATCCTTTAGTATGTCGGAATAACCTGTCTACGCGGATTACGTACCGTATGACAGGTGAAAATCCATTTGCAGTTTTCGTATGATAATTCTTTTCATATTCTTAAATCTAAAATTACTATGGTAAGTATTGCTTCTATAATCCTTGAAATTAGTTGAATATCCGTGAGTTTTGTGCTTCATCCAGTATCATTTTATTGGAATATTGATATAAACTTTCTTATTAAATATCAATATTTTTACCAAAATACTATTCACGAGTTACTATTCACGGGTTACTATTCACCCGATTACTATTCACTCTAGTATTATTCACTCGGGTATTCGGGGCACTTTTCATGCCAGGGTACTATTCATGAGTTACTATTTACCCGATTACTATTCACTCAAATATTGTTCACTCAGGTATTTGGGGCACTTTTCATGTCGGGGTACTATTCACGGGATACTATTCCCCAAGTACTATTCATAAGGTACTATTCACGGGGTACTATTCACCAAAAAATTTATTTCTTTTCTGTCCAAATTATTTTTGATATATGGATATTATTCTTGAATTTTACTCTACAAAGCAGTATCATGTTAAAAATTTGGACATTATTGAATTCTGGATAAATTAAATTATAAATCTTTAAAAATTTATCCTTTACTTTCTTTTAATTGAATTCTTATATCATTGTCATCATCCTCATTCTTATATTGTGATGAAAGTCATCTTTGGCTTATGTGCATAGATGGACTGTTGATTGGTATGATTATGACCAGGGATAATTCGGTATAGTCATGACCATTGATGATTACACGAATAATTCTTAGCCCGTAGTGCAAGAATAATTTGTGGACGTGATACTAATGAATATCCTTGGCCCGTAGTGCAGGGATGATTCGATGATGTGATTTATTTATTAAGCTGAGTCCCAACAATAAAGTTAATGATAAACTTTTTAAATCATAGAAGATAGTAGATATCATGCTCTACTTGACTCTTCAAATGGATTGTTTGTTCCGCTGCAGTTAAACTTGTTGTCTATTATATTCTATCAGTTTAACATTGTTGAAGGCTAATGATAACTTATTCTGCATTATCTTAGTCATAATATTTCTTACTAGGCTAGTTGAGCTCATCCTTTTACTTCCATTGTTCTCTTCAGGAAATGAGAACGTAGCCGAAACTAGTCGGGGAACGGAGTGATGGCTCGAGATGGTGTTATAGTAGTCCTCACTATTCTATAAAATAGTGTGCCAATAAATGTAATGAGGACTCTATTTAAGTTTGGATATTGTCTAGATGACAATATTCGTGTAAAAACTCTCAGCTCATGTTGTATAATTAGGTTTGTATTTGTATTCTGTACCATGTATTTGGCTACCCAAGATGGGTGATGTATACCTATTTTGGGGGCGTCATAATTAATTTGTCCAAACTGATGGAAATTAAGGTGGGGCGGGGGGGGGGGGGGGGTTTATATCCATATAACATTTCAAAAGGGGTAGCTTGAAGGCATATATGAAAAGAAGAATTATACCACCATTCAGCTAAGGATAACTAAGATGCCTAGTTATGAGGTTTTTGTGCACCCATGCACCTAAGATAGCAGTCCAGAACTTGATTCACCATCTTAGTTTGCTCATTTTTCATGACATATTTACACAAAATTGAAATAATAAATACACAACTTTGAAGCGTGCTAGAACTTTTGGTGTAAGAAACTTTCTGCAATTGATCGTCCTCTACAACCTAACGGTATCTCCGAACAACGATACGAGAACATAACCCAAATCCATAATTCGTAATATTTAGGGTCTGGTCGGTATTGGGAGAGGTTACAGATAAAAGTTTCTAGGGTTTTTAGGCCAATTGAACCAATAATACTACAACTGAGGAGAGGAGACGTGAGTCTTATAAGCCGTAATAGTTAAATCACTTCCCTACAATCTCTCCAACTCTCAGTTACATAATTAACTTAGTCAATATTATAAGCTGACTAATAAACCAAATGGTTCTGACCCTCCATGGGCTCCCCCATTTGGATACCCAAAATCCAACATCTCCCACTCGCCCATGGCGAGGACGACTTAATCCCCATAACTGTCAAAACCAGCTCAAACTAAAACATATAAACCTCTAACTGTCGAAACGTACGACCGCTGAGTTCACCTACAATGCAAGAGCTCTATATCAAACTCGTTAGGGCCAACATAGAGACATCTACCCTTCTAAAGAAAACAATACAGGAGCTCTCCCGCCAAATTCAATTAGTTCACGTAAAGGCTCCAACCCATAAACTCAGAGTACCCCAGACACATTTGAATTTTCACTAATTTAAGTATCTCTAATCCCTCAAAGAGCCTTACTTAACCACCTTTTGGCCCAAGACCATTTCGTATCTCACTTATTACTATATTGCTATCAAAGAACTATAGTTGTTGACAATAAGTGCAGAACGAGGAGAAATCAAATTATCTTCCCTTTGCCCTAATACTACTCAAGAATGAATCAACTACTTTCCCAGAATTGGTTCTTATATTCTTATTAATCTTGACCTTAGGAATTAAAACCAAAGTAGCAACATTAATCTATGTCTTTGCAATATAGTCAAAGATCACAAAGACCATTTGATGAAGGAATAAAAAATCTTGTCCTACAGGACTCACACAGTGAGGAAACAAGGATTCATTCTCTCACCTCCTTTATATGGTCGCTAAGTATATGTAACCCTCTCACAATATACTATTTTATAGTCTTATTGTGCGGACCTTAGTATAGTCACTCCTAGAGTGCTTAACTCGAGTATTTCAAATTGCTTGCTTATCAAATCGCCACATTTGAAATTTTGCATCTGGTTATCATGTCACAACAGACAATCATATCTACATTAGCATATGTCATATGGTCATGCCGTACGAATCTTAGTTCGGTAGCTTCATAAACGCCTAACTCAAATTTCTAGATTGCTCGTTTTCCCAAGCGACAAATCTGAGACTTTACATCCGGCTATCAGTATAAGTTAATATAGATGGTGGGGTATATACTATCTTGGCTCATGTTGTAACGACCCCAAAATTCATACAATTCAACTCTCAACCTCGGTAGTTATCAATACATCTTTATTCTAATTTTACATCATTAATTGATGTTAAACTTAATAAAATTATGAAATAATTTAAACTTTTCTGTCTTCTTACTTTAATTCTCTGAATCAAAACCTATAACATCTATACATCTCTTAATTAAATTTATTCTTATGATTCACTTCGCCAGAGTTAATAACTAAAACTTACATCCAAGTTCAATACTCTTAATACATTGGATAAAATTAAACTTTATAGCTTATCATTACATAATCATCATTATTTATCAAGTACATCATTTATAACCTTAAACATGGTTCAAAATAATAACAACCCAGCCAAAGTATTTAAATCTTCATGCATTACATCTGATTCATGTCATTCAAGTGGCACATAGCGTTACCTTGAATCCTTATCCTACAAAAATGGTTATTTACAAGGTTGAGTTCGACAGCCTTACAAATCTAAAAATCTGATTACCTTATACAAGTTCATATACACATGTATCAGTTACTATAATATGAGGTAAACAGATTTTTAAATGGTAGTTTGGTCATTTTTAATAAAATATTATATTTATGAAATTTTAGGTTTGTTAAATAAATGTTATAGTAAAGGATAAACAATTAATTAAATTGTTTATAAGTATAATAAATGATTAAAATATTATTTAAAATTAATAATATTATATTAAAATATTATTAAGTAATTAATAATATTTAGATTAAAATATTATTAAATGATTAATAATATTAGATTAAATTAAAATTAAAATATTATTAAATGATTAATAATATTAGATTAAAATTATATTAAAATATTATTAAGTGATTAATAATATTAGATGATTAAAATATTATTAAAGGATTAATAATATTTATAAATGATTAAGATTAATATTAAAGGATTAATAATATTTTTAAATGATTAAGATTATTATTAAAGGGTTAATAATAATTGCAAGTGAATAAAATATTATTAAATAATTAATAATATTAGTAAGTGATTAATATTAGTAAGTTAATAATATTTGGAAATGATTAAGATATTAGTAAATGAATAAAATATTATTAAAGGGTTAATAATATTTGTAAACAATTAAAATGTTAAAAAATAGATAAAATATTATTAAGTAGAGAACATTAAAATTAGGTGTGAGTTCTTAAAACTCATGCTTATGGTAAGTTCGTGACTCATAATCGTATGTACATTTTCGAGCCCCTAAGCGTATGGATAGTCCCTGATAGGTTCTTGGACTACGTATTGCTAGGACCAGTTCCTAAACTCATATTATTGTGGCAAGTTCCTGAACTTCCAAAGTGTGGTAAGTTTGATGAACTATACTGGGTATAGAAAACTTATGAAGCAAGAACTAAGAATTTTTGGTATAATGAACATTAATGGTGCTAAAGATTGGTAGAATGATTAAGTAATGAAGCAGTGGAGTAAAGATTTAAATTGATGGAGGAAAAATTGGATATTCAAAATCTTCTAGCTATGCTAGATTTTTGAAATTTATTGACTTCGTGTTGATGTTGCACTTCTGTGTTTTTGAAAAATGTTGGAACAAATGTAGTGCCCCCAAATCCGAGTCACTCAAACATCGTATCTAGTGCATCATGGTACAACATCTTCTTACACATTCTATAACTAATGTGGAATATATATAAACATTATTCCTTTCAAATGATTCTACAACATTTTCCCAAGGTCTACAACCTTAACTCATTACATACCTTAAACAATTAAAAAGGTTTACATAATCAACTTATTAAAGGTAACATAATAGTTAACACATAATAAGCTACTCTTGGAATTTATCCTTGTCTCTGTCTTTCTTCGAACCTTCATCTTAATATGAAAATGTTATCATGATATAGCAAGAGTGAGCAACTACTTTGCCTAACAAGTTTAAATATAAGAAGAATATATCATGATTGAAAAGGAATAAGCTTTCTAGTTTTCAACAATGTAATATAATTGTGAAAGAGAATGAATCAATTTCAATGATCAAATGACAATCAATAATGTGGAGTAGTCAACCATAACCATGAATAAATTTAATTGAACCTTATGGTAATGAAGGTGATCAGCCTTTCATACTTAATGAACATATGCAACTTGCACTAAGTGCGAATCAATAATCAAAGATGTGGAATGATTGTAAATAATTAAACCACTAGCATACTTGAAACATAATAACTCGAGTTTGAGTTAGGAAACTTTCATTGTCCATCGATTACTGCTACGCAATCTATTTTAATCTCTTATAAAAGACCTATCATATATAAGATTGATCTCTCAATCAGCATATCATACCTCATAATATCACTATTTTAGAAATAAATCATCTACCATTTAACCACATAATTAAATATTAGAAGACACCTTAAACTATCAATACTATTATCGTCCTTTGATAATATTTCAATCACTTTATTATCATCTTAAAACTTCAAATATAAATATGAAAAAATAATCACCTTTTCACCATATGTATATTGATAGCGTGAATCCATTATTTCAACAATTATTAATGTGACAAACTAAGTGCAAGCACAAAACTCCTACCCATACAAAGGTTTGTACAACTCAGCTATCACATAAGTCCTCAATTGAAATCCCACCTAACTCTATCTTGCTCTTAACTTACCCTTTTCTCGATACAAATTTTTTGTATCACATCATTTATAAATCCTTGTGAGTTTGCCTCGTACTATTTCATAGTAACCTCTTGTTATAGCATCAAGCTATAACCATTCAGTCATTACAAATCATTTGTCATTTACAACTTAAACCGATCACGTTGTGATCTTATTCTATAACCATCTCCCTTATGATTCTTTTCTTATTTATGATCGTTTTGGCTTTACGATCCTCATTCTTTTCTCTTTAATTATGTTATTTTATGGTTCTTCAACTTAGGTATTTCTTGATCTTTTGGCCCTTTGGGTTCTTCTTTTGAATCTATTAATTTTACGTTAACTTGTTTCATATGCATTCTCTGAATTTATCAACAACTAAACTTTATTTGAGTTAATCAATGTTATCTTATCATTCTCTTCTTATAGACATCATCTATTTTTATCACTTTTCATTTTAATTACTGGAGTCAGGTAACCCCATATTCATATTCTTTATAACTCTACGAGATTCTTCTTTGAATCTTCTCATATATGTTTTAATCTATTCTTTATAAATTTTCAAATTTTATTTTCTTGTCACTAAAACTCTGAGTCTATTCTTTATCATCTTCACATTTCTTTTCTAAAGTTATAGCCTGAGATAATTTTACCTAAGGTTTTTAACCTATCAACTTTGATACCAACTGTAACGATCCCAAAATTCCTACAATTCAACTCTCAACCTCAGTTGTTATCGATACATCTTTATTCTAACTTTACGCCATTAATTGATGTTAAACTTAATAAAATTGCGGAATAATTTAAACTTTTCTGTCTTCTTACTTTAATTCCCTGAATCAAAACCTTTAACATCTACACATCTCTGAATAAAATTTATTTTTATGATTCACTTCGTCAGAGTTAATTAATAAAACTTCCATCCAAGTTCAATACCCTTAATACATCGGATGAAATTAAACTTTACAACTTATCATTACATAATCATCGTAATTTATCAAGCACATCACTCGAAACCTTAAACATGGTTCAAAATATTAACAGCTTAACCAAAGTATTTAAATCTTCATGCATTACATCTAATTCATGGCATTCAAGTAGCACATAACGTTACCTTGAATCCTTATCTTGCAAAAATAGTTATTTGCAAGGTTGAGCTCGATAGCCCAACAAATCTACCAGCTTTCATGCATCACGTAACACATAAGTAACATGCTCAGATTATATAACATAATCATTAGACTAATCATATCATACATGCTTCAGTTCACATAACAAATATAAAGATTGAGTTCCTTACTTAATCAGCATTCTTTACTCAATTATTGTAGTCATAAATTGACTTTAACATTACATGTGCACAACATATGTAATATCTTCGTAATAAAGATTAAAACAATTCATCATCAAGTTCACAAAGCAAATAGGAACCAAAAGACTTTCCTAGTTTATTGATTATCAACTACCTCTTAACCGCTCTGCATTTATCCTACATCAGTTCACAAGTTCATATACACATGTATCAGTTACATATACACAATGAAATTAATTAGATTGCATTGACTCTTAGTCTTATCCCTTTTATTTTAAAACATTTCCTTCTAATCGTCACTCGATGTTTAATCAAGTTTTTAAGTCTTGTTAAGACTTCTCTTTGTTCAATCGGTTTAATTACGTTCAAATTCCTTTTCCTTCTTATTACATTCCACTTTAATTGACACTTAACATTCAGTTAAGTCTTAAACCTTGTCTTTACATCAATTTAGATGTATAATACTCGTTAACATTAATTAAGCCAACCTCCATCTCTTGTTTTTCTTTTAATCACTACTTAGCGTTTAGTTAAGTCCTTATAACTTATCATTACATTATATTAAATGTATTACTTTTATTAAAGTTAATTAAATAACTTTCATTTTATACCTTAAAAATACCTCACTTAAATAGTCACTTAATATTAATTAAGTTACTATGTCTTGCCTTTACATTATTTTAAATGTAAATTAGATTAATTAAATTAATTAAGTTAATCTAATTAACTTCCAAATAAATATTTAAATTTCATCTTTCAATTAGGTATTTAAAGCTTTCCATAATACCTTATTAAGTGTATTATGTAAATTAAATTATTAATATTAAGTTTTCCCTGAAACATGCAATTAAAAGCTCTTTTCTCACTTTGATCGCTTCTTCAAGTTCTTTGGCATCATGATTGTGCCAGCCCCTTTATATTATCAATACTTGCAACGCCGGGTCCAGATATTACTTAACGGGTCGGGGGGCGCTGTGGCACCTGGTTTAGCCTTAAAACCAGCTCTGCGGCGGTGCCAAGTCCTGGTTTTTGTTGACTGCCACATCAGCACTGCAGCGCTTAGACTTAGTTCATAAGTGGCACTGTGGCGCCTCATATCAAAAGCAGTTTTCTAGATTTTGTTTTTTGCGAATTTTTGACCCTTTCCCCTTCCAACCTTCATAACTCAACAATTAGACATCCAATTGAGTCTGTTTTGGACTCTATGGACCCTTAATTCATAGAAATACAACATACCAAAGAATCAACAATTTACAGAAATATTAACTAACCCAAATCTTGACCCAAAACTCATTTTCATACTAAATATTCATGTTTTAACATGTTTAGCATAATCATTCACTATGGATTCTATTGCTAACCAAATCAATTCATTTAACCTTCGTTGTTTTTTTTTAACGTAGTAACAACATTAACCATTAATTTAAGGTTTTTATCATGAATTCATCATCAATGTTAGTCTCAAAGTAGACTGAAACTTATATTTTTCAACCAAAACTCTAATCTTCATCTTTCAACACATTCTTACTAATTTGATTACTATAAAACCTCTTCTAGATTCTATAAAACGGATTAAACCTACCCATTAACATATTCCACCAACTCCTTAACAAATCATGCATTAAAACTATTTACAGAGAAATTTTTTTTAGAAAACATAAACCAACAAATTAAAACTTAAAATGTTATCTATGATTCTTCTTTAGACTTAGAATGGATGACTAGAAAGGTTGATTATCCTTCTTTTTCCTCCTTTGATTCACAAACTCCTCTCAATTTAAAGAGAATTTCTTCTCTCCATTTCTCTCTTCCTCTTCTCTTCTCTGTCTTTGCAAATAAACTGACCACCACTTTAATGTGGTTTAACTAGTTACATAACTTAGTAGTTATAAGGTCACAAGACCTTGTTTGGCCAGCTTTAATCTAGTTTCTTTCTAATTTATTTTCATTTTATTCCTTATCATATAGTACACAATTGTCACACTTTATTTAATTAAATCATAACCTTTATTTAACAAATCATAATCCTTCTTATTTAATTAAATTAGAATATTGCCATTTTGTAAAATCATCTAGTCAATGTTATCACTCATAAATTAATTATTCTCTAATAATTTTCATCTAATATTCATTTTATTCCATAAATATTCCAACTAAAATATTTATTTTATTTAATAAATATTTTATCTCGCTATCTTAAATTCATCATCGTATTACATTAACATAGTACATTTTCATGCAATATATTACCTTCTCATTTTATTAAAACAATTATATTACTTCACTATTAAGTGAATTACTCACATTACTTATGAAATTAATTCATAACATTTCCATTGCCAATAAGGCATGACAATCAAATTATATTATTTCATCATATAATTTCAACTTAAATAAATTACTAATATTATTAAATTTCTTCAACAGCTTTAATTAACTATTAAACTTCATTTTCCCAATATATAAATACTTATATATTATCAAAATATCTTATAATAGGAATTTTATTTACTAAATTCTTATTTTAATAACTTCTAAAAATTCGGGTTGTCACACATGCTAAGACGACATCATATTTCATTTTTCACGCTACTAAGCGCCAATTGATTGCTATCTAAAGAAGCAACAACTAGCTACTCAAAGTGCCAATAAATGAATTGTCTGAACCTTGCTCGCTTTTTAAAGCACCAAGGGTGATTACTTGTGTGAGTGAACCAATCAACCTATTTACATATATTTAGTGTGTGCATATCCAATATACATAATAACTGTGTGAACTACTAATATTTATCATATGCGCTAAAAGAACAGAATCATAAGTGGGAACAAATGAATCTCGCATAAATGATAAACATCTCGAAACAATAATGAATATCTCAAATACAAGCCAAATAATGATTGATATTTAAGGGAAAAAAGTACATCAAACCCTACGAAGCCCTAACAAATTAGCATGCCTATAAAAAACATCTTTAGGAATCATCTTCGTAAAAGGAGCAACTACCATAAGTCTAGTGGGTATGTACTTCAATATCACCTCCTTGTTTGCAATGTTCTCCCTAATGAAATTCATCCTTAAGTCAATGTGCTTTGTCCCGCCATGATACTTGGGGTCCTTGATATAATTTAGGGCCGCCGTGTTATCACAGAAAATAGTCATAGGATCCGAAGCATAAGAAATGACTCCAAGATCCTCGAAGAATCTCCTCAGCCACATGACTTCCTGAACAACTGACGTACATGCCAAAAAATTCGACTCCATTGTCGAAAAAGCAACACAAGTCTGTTTCTTGCTACACCAAGTGATGGCACTACTATGTAACAAGAATGTGTATCTTGAGGTCGACCTGCGCATCCCTTGGTTACCTCCTCAACTGACATCAGAATAACTAATCAAACACATGTCTGGTCCTCCATAGCACAACATGTAGTCCGAAGTACCCTTTAAATATTGTAAGATCATCTTAATTGCCCTCTAATGAGCAATCCCAAGGTTTAAGTGATAATGAATGAGATAACTGTCTACATATGCTATATCAGGCCGAGTACACATAACTGCATACATTAGCTTTCCTATAGCATTGGCATACAGATAATGAGATATTTTCTCAATTTCCTCGTGAGAAGTAGGGCATTACTCGGGTCTAATGGCGTCGCCTTTAGAAATAAGAGTGTTTATGGGTTTGAGGTTGCTCATCTAGAATTGCTTAAGAACCTTCTTTAAGTAAGTCTTTTGAGACAAACCAAGAAGCTTCCTTGAGCTATCTCTATAGATCTTAATTCCAAGAACATAAACTGCTTCCCCCATATTCTTCATCTCAAAGTTAGAGGACAACCACCCTTTGGTGGCGTCGATCATCTCCTTATCATTTACAACTAGCAAAATGTCATTGACATACATAAATAATATAAGGAATTTATCTTTAGACCATTTGATAGACACACAATGGTCTTCCTCGATCATCGTAAACCCATCACTAATGACATATCGATGCAATGTGACGCCCCAAATTCAGACACTCCTATCTCGCATTTGGTTCGTCACGTGCTAATTCTAATATCATACTAAAATAATCAACAACGGAATAATAGAATAATTTACATTGATATAATATAAATATTCGCGTCCCAATGTCTCGTAACAGTTACTATAACATTCCAGAACTATAAACTTAATCATGACTTAAACATAATTTGACCATCCTTTAATACGACATTATAATCATCATAATAATAATAATTCTTCTACACTTAAAGGACTAAGCTATTCTGTAGCCTTGCCCTTTCTTTTGCCCTTTCCTGAAGTGTCGCCTTGCTCTGCTTTAACTGTTATGTTTTTAGGGAAGCAAGAATGAGCAATAAGTTTATCCCGCAAGTAATATAGTGATAAGAATACGCAGTTATAAAGTCTGAATCTCAAAGGTATAACAGTAAATGATAGTTCAAGGATAACAAGAAGTATCAAGAGTTCTCAATAAGTGTTGCTATAGACTGAAGGATATCAACAGGATTTCAAAGTTTATTCATTTCAAGGTTCAATAAGGATGAACACTAAGAAGTCACTAAGGACTAAAAACTCTTACTAGAATTAATAGTATTATACTGCAAATCCAATATAAATGAGTACAACAGGTGATCAGCCTAAAGTACCCTACATTATGCATAACATTTAAACATGCTAGTATGTGCGGACGTCAGTTTTACAACAATTATATAATTTCCCCTTCAATGAGAGTTGTTCATCTCAGTAGATTTATGAAAGTCTGCACCAAGTCAATTGGTTTTGATAGCTTTCTAACACATGATAATAGTTTAGCCAAATCAAAGGCTTAGATAACTTTTATAATGCATTTAAGAACAATAAGTTCAATGCTTGCAACAACATCAAGGTATACAAATGATTTCTGAATAGTGATAGATATTTACTCGATATAAATATGGTTGATATGCAACCATTCAGATTATAAAATATATACATTGTAAGAATTAGGGAACTTGCAATAATGTAAGAAATTTAAGGTTATAGCTAGACTAGCCTTTAGTGTTGATTACCACTTATAGCATAAAATCACCTCAATGAACTATATTATCCTATTTATGTATGTATAGGTATTCATTAGTCACACACACTTTGACATACATATCCATATGCATTTATCATACATATCTATACTCATGTATGCTATACACAGTCAAACTCATAGATTTATAATTCACATTGTTCTTACTTTTGAAAATCTTTAGGAACATTTTGGCAATCTTTAGTACCATATACTCATCTTTTATTTGTATACGTGAAATATCACTTACATCACATATTCTAGTTTAAGTTGCTTCACATATTCATGTTAAAGTTTGGTCCTTTTTATTTACTTTCGATAAATGTTAATTTTACTCATAAATTTCCATCTTATGAAGTTAAGAGAGCTCATTATATCAACTACTAACCATAACATTCATTAAACTGCATAACATTGCTAAACAACCTCTTTCTACGCATGCTTGCATGTATTAGATTTATTTGTATGTAACTAGTATAGCTTTCTACTTAGAAACTCTTTTAATTTATGATTGCGTAGTTTATAATGTGTCTAACTAGATGTACGAACATGTCAGTTATCTCTAGAGGCATAAAGTATCCTATTATAATTGTTCAAAAGTTCACAATACAAGTCGTAGAGTTTTCAACTCAATTGGTTTTTCAAATCTTAAAATCTCATGATAAACAAACCAAGCATGCAATGTACATTGAATTCACATTTCATACCCATTTATAAAACAAACTAAGTTGCGAATACATGCTCAAAAGGTTAGATTTCAAAAAGGCATAAGGTTTTCCAAACATGGTTTTCGTCTTTTATTTTTTCTTTCAAAAGATTATAACTCAAGCCCTAAGCCCACTAAAACATCTTGCAATATGTATTGATACATGTTTAAAGATTATGTATGCTCCTTAAGTAAAGTTAGGTTAGGCCAGTTTAGAACTCCTTGTGTCGAACAACAAAAATAGTATTCTAACTTATCGCCTGACCCATCGAGGGCGAGCCTTTTATATTTGCAGAACCACCGCTGTATGAGATGCCGTACGTATAAGATCGCTTTGCTCGATCATAGCTAATGCAGTTCGAACTCCTCCTACCCTACTATGAACCAACACCCCATTTTCTCATACAAACAGAAACTTTAAGTCACCCAATTGATATAAACTTACTACTAAATACCCCTAGCATGATTCTAACAAATCCAATCACATAAACAACCAAATTTAAGATTGATGTCATTTTTCCAAAGTTTAACATAATTAGCGATTCTCTTCACTACGGATTCGTTACTTGACCAAATTACTCCGTTTAACTTTCGTTGATTTCGTATTCAATCATATTAACAATGTCTAGCATCAATGGACAGATTACATCATGCTCCAATCATAAATTTCTCGACTCAAAACAAGTATTTTAGCATTTTCCTAAGAGCTTGCAAAATTTTAATTTAAGAACAAGTAAATAGACATTACCTTTTGTGAAGTTGATTCTTTTCTTTCAATCTCAGGCTTCCTCTTCAACTCAACAACACTCACACAAAATTTCTGAACTTCAAAGAGAAAACAACAAGAAGTCTGAGAATGAGAAGGGATCTATTTATAGGGAAACTTGTGACCAAAATTGGGCTTTGCTCAATGAATTAAACCAATGGAATGAAGAAGAAGATGATGGATATGAGGGATTTGGTGGAGTAGCACTATTTAGACCACTCCCTTCATCATTATTTGTTATCTCTAAGCTTGATAATGAGGGACTAGGCCATTGGCCTATTACGTGAAGAAGAAAAAGGAAGACACCTAATATGGGATACTACTTTAATACTCAACATTTGCAAACCACTACTTAGCATACTTAGGTTTATTTGATATTTGTCCACAAATGTGCATACATATACACCCACTCATACATTAAACACATAGAATTATATAATCCATGTACATTGATTTACTTCAAATAATATTTACATTAGACTAGAATATAATTTAGTTGGGTACCAATATTCTTTCCATAAAACTTATTATCCCAATTCTACATAAATATTAAAATAACCATTTAATAGTAAATATTTATTATTCAAATTTAATTTCTCTAATATGTTTAAAATACACTTTAATTGTTCCACCACACATCATGATGTCACATAAGACACTTCCATACAACTTAGCAAATTACATAATTTAAAGCTTACCTTTATCATATAGTCTTATATAATAATTATTCACATTCCAATGTCACACCTCATTTTATATCGAATGAAGAAACCTTCTAATATATGATTACACCTTACATGCTATTGTTCATGATAATTATGAATAATAATATGAATTAGTCAATCACATTATGTAATTATTTATTTATTACTAGTACTAATTAATTTCATCCATTTCATCATTAATTTAATTAGTAACTTTCTCACTTCACCACTTTGCCACACTAGGCATAATTTCATAAGTTCAAACTATGCTTCTCATCACTTCTACTACATTGCTCACTTATCATATGTTTATTCAATTAAATTAATTACCACAACTCATGCCAACACTACATATATTTATATTCAAATAAATATTCAAACAATCTTTATTCTTAATATTAATATAATTTATTTAAAATTCACGGGTATTACATGTAATCTCAAATACCATTGTCTGGACCCCTATTTTAAACCATAGATAGAATGTTTTAGCTTGCATACTTTGCGCTCTTGTCCTTCTACGATGAAACCCTCTAATTGATCCATGTATATTTCCTTAATTAAATCTCCATTGAGAAAAGATGTCTTAACGTCCATTTGATATAAATCCATATCCAAATGTGCCACAATCACTAGGATGAGGCAAATTGAGGAAAACCTCATAAATGGTGAGAAACTTTCCTCGTAATCAATTCCCTCTTGTTGGGTGTAGCCATTGGCTACAAGACTAACTTTGTACTATTCAATGGAACCATCTACCTTGCATTTGAATTTAAGAACCCATTTGTTACCAATAGCTTTTCGCCTTGGTAGAAGGTCAACTAAGTCCCAAACTTGATTAGTTCTCATGGACTCCATCTCTTTTTCCATTGCAACTTATCACTTAAAGTAGATGATAGAGCATATCGATAAGATCAAGGTTCCTCATCATCATGTGCATCAACCACAAATGCATTCCCCTCAATCTCAATGAGACGACATGTAATATTACCTTTTTAACTTCTACGCGTTTGAGGAACAAGAGACTCCTCATTCGATGGAAGAGAAGTTCTAGATGGCATGTCACTTTCACTATCTACAGGAGCTTGAATAATAGTTTCTTCGGTCTCTACTGTACGATTTGGGGTGTCCAAATCTTCCTCCATCTCATAAAGGTTCATTTCCTTGCTCACATCACCTCTATTAGGGAAATCCATCTCAAGGAAATCTGCATCTCGTGACTTTATCTCGAATACAGTCCCATCAGGCTGTTTTTCTAATAAACACATAGCCTTTGGAATGTTGAAAATATCTTATAAAGATACACTTCTTACCCCTTGGGCCCAACTTTCCATATTTATGAGAAGTGTTGTGCATTTAAGCTACCGATCCCCAAGGTCGCATATCGCCTAATTCGGGCTTTTTGTCGGTCTACATTTCATGTGGGGTGGACTGAACTGATTTCGAAGGCACATAATTAAGTATATACGTCGCAGTCAATAATGCATCACCCCAATAGGAGATGGGCAAATTTTTCTGCGCCGTTATAGACCTAACCATGTCTAATAATGTCTAGTTCCTCCTCTCTGCCACATCTTTTTGTTGCAGAGTTCTAAGGATTCTCATTTGCATGATTATCCATTTTCCTCACATAGTTCTTTAAACTGATCGGATAGATACTCGCGGCCTCGGTCAGTTCAAAATGCCTTAACACTTTTATCTAACTATTTCTCGACCTCAATCAAATAACGTCTAAAGCAATCTAATGCTTCAGACTTATGAGAGATCAAGAAAGTGTAAATGAAGTTCTTATAATCATCTATCATTATGAGAAAATAGGAACATTAATGCCTTTCTTTCACATTAATAGGGCCACAAATGTTTGAGTGAATGAGTTGCAAGGGTGTTTATGCCCTAGTGGCTTTACTGAATGATTTTCTAATTGATTTCTCTACAAAAAAATGTTCACAAGTGGGTAGATTGACCTTAGTGAATGGGCCTAAAAGACCTGCTCGAGCTAACCTAGCCATTTTATCCTGTCCAATATGACCTAATCTAGCATGCCATTTAATTGAACTATTATGTTCATTTATAACAAGTAAAGAATAAGAATTGTTACTATTAGCGCTAGAATTAATAGTATCTGTTAACGCCAAGATCTTCTACCACGTCCCAATCACGTAAGATGCCCTGATCCTGCACAGTAAACACGATAAACACCACAAGCTTGGACTACCGTTCACGGGGGGATAGCTCAAAGCGTGAGAGTCGAGAACGTGTTCACAAGGTTAACAAAATGGAGGATGTAATGCTTAGTGTATCGAGAGAGATGATAATAATTCTTGAGTGTATATATGATTATGAATGATAAAATGTGTACATACCTCATTGTGAAGACTTCCTTGCTAAGCTATACTCTCCTCGCTCGAATACCGTACACCCACTACTACCCGACACACCCCTTGATCCGATGGGTTCTACCGATCGCATGTAGTTTATCCACTACTTTTTGGTCATCGCTTTACTTCTACTACCAGGTTATAATCCCATCCATTATTAATGCATGGCGTGTTCTTTAGTCAACCGTCATGCTTTTTCATCATTACAAGTCAAAATAATAGATATTAAAATGTCCAAAGGATCGATCCAATTTGAATCAAATCTTGCCTTATAAGTTAAAATGGAAATAATAGGATAACTAGGCTCAATGACTTTCATGGTTCAATAATAAAGGCCCAATAGATTAATTAAATGAGTAAGCCCGATCTACCCAAATTTAATGAGAGAAAAATATCATGACCCAACATTGCCCCTAGTTTTTTGTTGAATGTAATGTTTAATAGAAAACTATAAATGGTCCATGATATTTTATCAAGATCCATAATAAGAAGTAATTGAAATGTACCCGGTTATTGTTCACGAAATGAAATGAAAGGAGATCAAAGGCCCAAATCAGAAAGGCCCTGTCTATTAAATATCTGGACCCGGAACCGGACGCTTCCCATTCAAATTCCAAATCATTACTAACATTTAATGTACCAGCCTTGAACACCGTAGTAAATCAAAAGATATAAAGGATAACTTTATCAAATTTGGCGGATTTTACTGTTCATTTGAAATTCGAGCGCCTTCTGAACTTTCTGATCTTTCTCTGAAAACCGTCACAAATGGCTTCCCAAAACTCTGAACAAAGTTCCCCAATACTGGTAACACCGATCACAGTGGTTCCACCAAACCCTAACCCTCGTGAAGGAACCACAAGCGTAAACCCCAAACCAAAAACTCCAAAAAACCCCTCTGAATACTACAGGAGTACGGATCGCTTCTCGCACGCCAACACTCCTTCTATCGTGACTGAGGCTGAACTAAAGAGGGTTCGATCTCGGTACCATATTTCGGATACCCACGCAATCAGGGTACCCAGATCTGGTGAAAAGATGTACCAACGGCCAGAAGGTTGGACGGCCGTCCCTGTGACCTTACTAGAGAAGGGGGTTCGTTTTCCCCTGCATATTTTTATAGTGACCATACTGGGGTTCCTGGGTGTGGGGTTCTCCCAGTTGGTACCAAACTCCTACATTCACATTCTGGCCTTTGTGGCTTTCTGCCATGAGTTGGGCGTCGAGCCCTCCCTTGACTTCTTCTTCACTGTCTACAAAATAGTACAATCCAGGGAGAAGGGGTTCAAGGCCCTTAGCAAACATTCTCCGAAGTCTGGAGAAAAGTTCGAGAGACGTTCACTGGTGAACACTCCTTCGAGCAATAGGGGATGGCACGAGAAATGGTTCTACGTCAAAGGTCCCGAGATTTCTTCTTTACCGAATCGGGCAACCGATTTAAAAGATCTCTCACGACTTCGGAGACATTTCTGAAGAACGGAAAGTGGAAATGATGGAACTTTTCGACAACTTCCCTAAGGAGGAGTGGAAATATGGACTCCTCTCAAAGCAGACATGGTTATATGACCATAAGTGTAAGTATTGGTTTATTTCATATATATAAATTTTTTGAAAATGTTTTATGATGTGTAATTTAACATAGGATTGCTTGTTTTATGCAGTATCTCTGATCAGACCGAGCTCCTTAGAAATAAAAGAGTTCAAGATTTTTGTCCTGAAGTCTTCTAAGTCGTTGAGAATCTACCAATGTAAGCTACTCCCCAGTCGAATCAATTCCCCTAAATTCATACGGATGAATTTAGAATAGAAGAAGCAGAGGCTGAAGAGGTTCTTGTACCAGAAGAGACCCTTCATCCTCGTCAGAAGAGGAGAGCCACCAGAAAACCCAGGTCAGCCCCTCTTGTCACCCCTCCCGAATCCACACCAGAAACAGAGCCAACTCCCATACCTATTCCTCGACGAGGAGGCTTACTCGATCGTCCTGATCGAAGAAGTGTCCTTCGGACCAAAAAATTAAAAACTAAAATAACCCCTCTAACTGCCGAAGAACTCAGGGTGCCTCAGTCTTCGATCATCCCACCCTTCGTGCCCCCTGTAGAAATACAGATTGACGAAAACGGTGACCAGGACGAAGGGATTCCAATGCTATCCAGGAAGAGGAAGCGCACTTCTGATAGCCATCCGAGTTCTGCTTCTGCCTCAACACCTCAAGGACCCACCCCAAATAGATCCCTTCCAATTGAAACCATACACGCGGACCCTACCCCTCCTGAACAGCCAACTCTCTCTCCCGAAAGGCCAAGACTTTCCCCCGAACGACCCGGTCCCTCGTGTCGTGGTTATCATGCCGAGGTCAGGGATCTCCGACCTTGTGGCTCAGGTTCAATGAAAATTTCCCTTCGACCTCTTCGAGCATTCGTTCGAACAATCGACGACCACCGGCTTCGGTGATCACACGATTTTAAATCGCTTTCGATGAGGGATGAGCTATTTGGCTAAGGTAAATAATAATTTCTTTTCTTCTATGTCTTTGTTCTCCTTTGGATATTTGGACGTTGACTTGAATATTTTGAAAATATGCAGTTGGCTAATCGTCGTTTTCTGGACGATTAAAGGCCCGAGACACATAAATGGGGAAGCCGAGGAGGATTTCATGAGGCAGAGAGATAAACATGCTGAAATCAACCTTGGACCGAGAGAGGGCCGGTCGTGAAGATGCTTTTCATACCATCAACGGTCTTCAAATAGAATTAGATCGGCTAGGATGGATTTGAAGACATCCGACGACGAAGTTAAGGGCCACGAGGATGGGTTGGTCAAGCGTCCGGCTAGCCAACAAGCTTTGACTGATATGAATGCCGGTTTGGTCGAAGAAAACCTACTCCTGAAGGCAAAAAATGAGGAGTTTTCTTCAGCCAACCGAAGCTTGGTGATACAACTTGGTGAGGCTGAGACGAAGGCCCAGGACGAAGAACAAAGGCATAAGACCAAACGTCACAAACTTCGCCACAAAATAAAGGATCTTGAAGGATCGGGGCCTCTCCCGATCAAGAGATCCCAAGGCATTCAGTCGACACAGAATTCTGGACGAACTTAATGCCGAAATCCTGAAGGTATATTCGGAGGGGTACGAAGATTGCCGAGAGCGAGGAAAAGATAAGCTATCGGCTGCTCAATTGGACCCGGCATTGCTCAACTCCGATGATGAAGGTGGGGCCTGAATGTTCGTCCTGTTTTTATTCTATGTAAAAAATTTAACTACTTTAAAGTTTCTGTACTTATGGGACTAGTTTATTATTACCTTGAATGAATGAATGTTTTATTTTATTGATGAATCTTCAACTGTCTTGATTACGACTTCTGTCTCGATTAATTTCTTGTCAATAATTCAGTATCAATAAACTAAACCCAACTAGTGAATCAGATATGGCATATAACAGTTAATTTATGAAATGAAGTGAATTGGATTTTTCGGACAGGATTCAACTTAACTGAATTAAATGAACTGAACTCAACATTTAAACAAAATAAAGTAATATATGCTCATCGGTACCGAAGTGTGAGATCGGTTATGTGTGAGATGAACTTGGCCAATCCTTCTTGTACCATCGAAATCTTGCTTACCACTCGGGGTAGAACAAATATATAAGGACCAAGATATAAGGATCAATAGTGACCATTGATTTACCATCCTGGTAAAATCAATATAGGATTATAAAGACCTTTATGGGCTGCCATCGAATGGCTAGCTAGTCCTACCATACCTCCTTACACCATTGTGACCTTAGGACAAATAGGACCAGGATCAATAGTGACCATTGATTTACCACCCTAGTAAAATCAATATAGGATCATAAGGACCTTTATGGGCTTCCATCGAATGGCCAGCGAGTCCTACTATACCTCCTTACACCATTGTGACCTTAGGACAAATAGGACCAGGATCAATTTGGAAAAAGTGACTTTTTATTGATAATGAACAATCGTGTACAGACTTCCGGTAAACGGACTTAATCTTTATTGAAAATATTTCTGAAGCCTTCCAGCATGCCAAGTATTCTTGATCTCAGAACCATCTAGTGCCTTTTTAACCGATAAGTACCGGCTTTGGTACTTCGATCACTTCATACTGGCCTTCCCGCCTCTAAGATTAGCTTTCCGTGTTTTGAGGCGTAGAGGCTTTTGGCTTCTAAGGACTAAGTCTCCTACTTTAATCTACGAAGTTCGACCCTTTGTTGTAATGTTTGGCCACCCTTCACGATAAGCGTACCAATTTGAGCAAAGCTTCCTCTCCGACTTCTTCTAGCGGTGTCCAGAATATTATTCAAATTTGACGTGTCTTTATTCAAATCCATAACATGGGCTAAGAAAGCTTGACATCCGCTTTTCAATAAACGAATAGCTTTTTATGATTAGATATGATAGTGATTGATTTTAATGGTTTAGTTGCTTGAATTGCATAACAAAGTTGGTTAGGAATATGAAAACTAACAACCTTACGAAAACAATCAATTTTGGCATGATGAGTAGTTAACCAATCAATCCCTAAAATCACATCAAAAGCAAGTATCTTTAAAGAGATAAGGTCAATGTAAGGTAATGGTGCCAACTTGAATCAAACAAGATTTATAAACAAAGTGGATGTGATGAAAGTTTCTCCTAACGGAGTTTCCACAGATAGGTCAAAGTCTAATTTCTCCTGAGTCAAGTTTAAACGCTGAGCACATGCAGAGAGATAAATGAATGGGTAGCACCGGTATCAAGTAAGGTATAAACTTCGTAAGAATTTATAAATAGCTTACCCGTGATCACCTCGCTTGGGTTCCTCGCATTTTTTGACCAACCACAACAAACGCTTCTTCCCAAATCGCTGACTTTGACTTTTCTCGGGATAGTCTTTTGAGTCACCGTCCCTCATTGAACTAGGTTTCACCATCGCACAATCTCGAGCGATATGTCCTTCCTTTCCACAATTATAGCATACCTTGAATCGTTGTGGATAGTTTGACCGATATGTCCTCTTTTCCGCATTTGTAGCATAAGACCGGTGGTCGTTTCTCCTCCCTAGAACCGCTTCTTTTAAGACCGCTGCCTTCACACATGGTCGTTGTTAAATCTCCTCTTTTAAAATCTCCTCCCGACTCGCTTCTTCATTTTTCATGACCATGATTACCACCAGAGTGGTAACCATTTTTGTCCGTCTGCTTTTTTCCCATTTGGTTATCATTATTCTGCTGATCGCTATCTCTCGGTACGATCCTCGTTGTGGTCCTCAAATGACCGTACTCGTTATCTCGCCTAATAATTGAGCCTCTGCTTACAACATCCTCGAATAGAGAGAAAATTTATGAGAAATGAGATACCGACGATGCCGGGTTTCAAACCTCTAAGAAACATCCGCGCTATACGCTCTCATTCTCTCACCAAATGAGGTGCAAACCGGATAACTCGCAAACTTTGCCTCGCATCGAGACACCGCCATGTTGTTTTGTTCCAATCGATGAACTCCACTTCCTTCATATGGCGAACACTTTCGTGAAAGTATTTGTCATTAAATAGCTTCAAACGCCTCCCAAGACATGCCGAAAAGGGTGGATGGGTACGCTTCACGATTCTCCACCAAAGAGTCCGCCTCGCCACTAACATAAAGATGGCGAATGGAACCTTCGTTCCTCCGCATCCCAAGACATCGAATATCTTGGTAATTTGTTTGACCCATGTTTCCGCCATGATCGGATCCGCTTTCCTTAGATTCGTGGTCCCAACTTTTGAATCGCTTGTCGTGACAACCCGTGAATTGCTATCATTTCCTCCTCAGATTTTGAACACGAGTCTCCCTCGTCCGATTTTGCATGAACTACAAAAACTTCTAAACATCCCCTCGCTCATCATCTCGCTTAATGGTGTTGTTCACAGAGGAACATTGCCACTTGTTGCACGCTCTCCTCGCAGGTGAGTACAGCATCTCCACTATCTCATTTCCATTGTTATATTCTCACGACATTCTCAAATACCGCCATAAAACAAGGGTTAATTAAGGAAATCAATATATCACATAATATCCCTATATACTCGACCAACTAACAAATAAGCTTAGTAGGACACACTAGCGGCGGATTGCGACGCCCCCAAAATAGGTATACATCACCCATTCGAGTTGTTGTCAATACATGGTACGTAAACAACTACAACTTTATTATTACAACAAGAAACTGTGAGTTTTAAAATACAAATATTATCTTCTGCAGAAATATCTATACTCAAATAAATCCTCATCACATTTATCGATACATTATTTTACAAAATGGTGAGGACTACTAAACAACTCTCTTTAGAACCTTCATTCCATACCCCACTCGCACTCGCTCGCTATATTCTCGCCTCCCGAGAAAAAAAATGGAACAAAAGGAAAAGGGTGAGCTCAACTAGCTCAAGAAAGAATATTATGACTAAGATAATATACAACAAATTATCGTTAGTCTTCAACAGGAAAAAATCTAATAGAATACAATAGACAACAAATTTTAAATCAATATTCGCAATGAAATAATAATTCATTAGAAGAGTTAAGTAGAGAATGCAAACTACTATCTTCTATGTATGAATTTAAAAGTTCATCGCTCATCTTTTATCCCCGTAACATCAATCAATATACATCTGAATCAAATATTCATCTTTGCACTACAGCCCAAAGATATTCATCACTGGTCATGTTCATTTAAACACTGCTCATCTTTGCACTACGGCCAAAGATATTAATCACCTGTTCATCTCAACACTCATCTTTTGCACTTGCCAAAGATATTCTTTAGAAATCATTCATCTTTTGCACAAAAAGATATTCAATAATATCATCATTTAAGACCGAGGATGATGAAAAATATTTTTAAAGAAACGAATCCAAAGGAAACAAAATGACAAGGATTAAGGATTAAGGATTCGTATTTTGTTTTATCCACGTTCAAAAATACCTCAAAAATAATCATAGTGGTGTAAAATTCAAGAATGATCAAAACATGGATACAATCAAAGCTAGTATCCGTAATAGATATTTTGGACAAAAAGAAGAAATTTTATTTTTCTGGTGAATAAAGTCAGATATCGTGAATAAAGGCCGATACGTGAATAAGAATCTCACACCAAAAGATAGAAATTCCATAAAAACATCTTCACGCTTCATTAATAGTACTCGTGAATAAGAACTCGTGAATAAGAATCATGAATAAGAACTCGTGAATAAGAACTCATGAATAGTAACCCCGATGAAAAAAAAGTTCCAAATTTGATAAAAAGTTCCAACCAATATTTCAAAGATAATGATATCAAGAAATAATATCATTTGAAAAGAAAATAACATCCCTTACCTCGAAAAGATCAAGATTTCTAAATTGAAACACCTGATATAGGTCATGACTTGGACTTGCACCAGATAGCAATACTCAAAGTATACTCAAAATACTCACAAGAATATGCTCGATAATATAGAGAGAGAAAACTTCGCTTCGTGTGATTTTCAATTCTAACCCAAGACCCTATTTATAGAAAATGCTTAGAACACCAAAGCGTAAAATTTAATAAAATAATAATATAATTAAACAAATTCAAGCCCACCTTAGACCAACTGAATTCAATTCACATTTTATATCACATGTGGGATTGCAAAAAAACATTTTTCTTAAATAAAACAATTAAAACTTCCAAAATTAATTATTTCGAACTTCGTAGCTTCAATAATTCATAATTAATAGCCCTTTCATCAGAAAAATTGAATCTCATGAGTTTTTATAGGAAATTCAATTCTCTACAACTTTGCAGAAGAAAGTTTTTCCAAATTCCAAATGTAAATCGACCAAAATCCACAAACGGGCGATTTTACAAAGCTATAATCAAATTTCAAATAATAAATGGGGTCCACCGACATGTTTAACATGTTTTAAATATTTATTGCAACAAAATACTCTTCCTCCTCAGATACTCATATATCCCACATTCATTGTAAAATATCACCATTATTATATTATTAAAATATAATAATATTTTTAAATAAATTATTTTATCGTAAAAGATAAAATTTCAATTTTCAACAATTGTCACTTTAAAAATTTTCTCCATCTATATCCACATAAAATCAATATTTTCCTCATCATATAAATCAATAATTAATTATTCACAAATAATATTACGTAATCACAATATCGACAACCGTGCGCTCCTCAGAAAGAGGGGCTTCAATAAGAATTTCTTCATCAACGCGCAATTAGGTGACCAAACCTCTCCTGATGTAACTTTCTAGACATTGCCAATAATGTTATCTAATAATATTATTCAGATAATATGAATTATTGCTTTGATAATGAAAAATATCGTAATGACAATTATCAAACAACAAAGAATATAAAATATCAACGCAAAGAATTATTAACTCAATAAAATATCGAATAAGAATTATCAGAACCATTATCGAGTAGTGCCTTCAATAATAATGGTGCAATAATCAATAATTGTGCAACAACGCAGATATTAGTTGTTTTTAACCACCGGTATTCCAACAAGATAATTCTGTGAATAACTACGCCGCTATTTTTAAACAACTTATATTTGTCGCTTTCTTCATCCAATCGCTCACATGGGCCCACATATGGGTCATACCATCGCATTTAATATTCCCCGACAAAGACAAATATTCCACGACCAAACTAATATTCCCCGACAACAATGAATATTTTATAACCACTTGCTTATTTTGAAATATTTATGATTTTACCCTTAACTATCCACATTAATCAAATCAACCCTTACTATTTCAAAATAATAAATAAAGGAAATTCCTTTTCATTTAAAAATAAGTTGGGGTCTTACAACCTCCCTCCTTATGAAATTTCGTCTCTCGAAATCGACGACGCACTTCGTGTTTCAAAAGGTGAGGATACCTCGCTTTCATTTCCGCTTCCAATTCCCAAAGTCATTTCTCTATAAAGATGATTCCTCCACAAAACTTTAACTTGTGGGGTATGACCTTTCATAGCGTAGGGAGACATGCTCCTTCCTATCCAAGATCTTGACAGTACCTCCTCATACGCTAAGTCTTCTACTATCTCGTCCTGCTTCTAACTCTATAACGTGGTTCGGTCTTTCACATATTTACGGTACGATATGTGAAACACATTATGAACACGAGACATACTTGAGGTAACGCAAGTCTATAGGCTACATTTCCTACTTCCTACCAAGAATTTGAAATGGACCAATAAATCGTGGATCGAGCTTTCCTCTTCCCAAATCTTGTAACTCCCTTCCATGGAGCAACTCGCAACAATACATGATCCCTCACACTAAATTCCACGCCCTTTCGATGAAGATCCGCATAACTCTTTTGTCGATCTTGTGCCGCTTGTATACGCTGTCGAATCATTTGATCTTTTCTTTAGTCATATCGCATTTCAACTCTCGTCCCAACAATGTTGCTTCACCCACCTCATCCCAACATATCGAGAACGACATTTTCGCCCATATAATGCTTCAAATGGAGCCACACCTATACTTGCCTCGATAACTCATTGTTGTAGGAGAATTCCACCAATGGTAAATACTTATCCCAACTACCTTGAAGTCTAGGACACGTAGTCTTAATAGATCTTCAAGAGTTTGAATAGTCCTCTCTCGATTGTCCGTCTGCTTGGGGATGGTATGTCAACTAAATCGCAAATCTGCGCTCATAGCTTTTTGCAAGCTAACCCAAAATCTTGAAGTGAATCTTGGGTCACGATCCGAAACTATGGATACAGCATGCCATGCAACCTCACAATCTCATTCACGCATATACTAGCAAGACGCTCAAGGAATAAGTCTCCCATATCGGCAAGAAATGAGCAGACTTGGTTAATCTATCAACAATAACCCAAATAGCATTGATGCCTTGAGAAACCGTAGGAAGACCCGTAATCGAAAATCCATGGTAATGTGTTCCCACTTCCATTTCGAATCTCAAGTGGTTGCAACGGACCTTAGGGTACTAGATGCTCCGCCTTTACACGCGCCAAGTTAAACACATCGAGATAAACTTTGCAATCTCTCTCTTCATATTGTTCCACCAAAATGTATGTCAAGATCACGATACATTTTAGTACTTCCGTGATGGATTGCAAATGGTGTATCAGGTGCCTCCATCATAATCTTGTACTTCAAATCGTAGTCGTTAGAACACAAAAAGTCTAGAGTGGACTCAAGTATTCCTTCTTCATCAATTCTCGCCCCTAATAGCTCCTTCTTGTACTTTCTTCTTCATACGATCACCTCCGGCCTGGTGGGCTCGAGCAACCTTAACTTTTTCTATTAAAGTCGGCTCTACGCGATACTTGACATCATCGCACTCTGCTCCTCAAGATATGATCTTCTACTCAACGCGCCACCACCACGCTCGCTTTTACCAGATGGTATCAAATAGTGTGGTCGTAGTCTTCAATAGCTCGAGCCAACGTCACGCCAGATGTTGAAGTTCTTTTTGAGTGAAGAAATATTTAAGGCTTTTATGGTCCTAATATATCTCCACTTTCTCCCCATATGATAGTGCCTCCATATCTTTAATAATGAAACGATCGGGCCGCTAACTCTAGATCATGAGTAGGATAATTCCTCTCATACTCTTTTGTTGTCGCGAGGCATAGGCTATGACTTTCCCACGCCAGCATGAGAACACATCCTAACCCTTTGCCTCAAGCATCATCAGAGATAACAAATCCATCCGAACCAGATGGTATTGTTAGAAACAAAAATCAAATAAGTCTCCTCTAAGCTCTCGAAACTTTTCTCGCATTCTTCGCTTCCAAACGAATTTTGTATCCTTCCGAGTTAGCCGAAGTTAATGGAGTAGCGATTCGAGAAAACCCTTCCACGAATCTCCGATAATAACCAAATAAGCCCAAAAAGCTACGATTTCAACCACCGACTTTGCTGTTCCTAACTTCAGATTGCTTCAATCTTCACGGATCAACAGATACTCCATGTTTCGACACCACGCGCCCAAGGAATGCTACTTCCTCAAGCCGTAACTCGCATTTCTTCAATTTGGCATATAGTTTGTTTTCAAGCCTTTCGAGTACCAAATTTCAAATGGTGCTCATGATCTTCACGACTTTTTTGAATATATAAGGATGTCATCAATAAAGACAACAACAAATCGATCCAAATATTCCTTGAATACTTTGCTCATCATATCCATGAAAGTCGCAGGAGCATTAGTTAGTCCGAAAGACATGACTAAGAATTCATAATGCCCATACCGAAGTTCTAAAGGCGCTTTGAATATCCTCGCCTCTAATCTTCAAATTGATGATATCCGTAATCTAAGATCGATTTTTGAAAAGAATTGCGCCCTCAAATCGGTCAAACAAGTCATCAATACGAGGTAGAGGATACCTATTCTTGATGGTGACATGGTTCAATTCCCGATAGTCAATACAAAGTCGCATACTCCCGCCTTTTCTTCTTTACAAATAAAACAGAGCACCCCAAGGAGATGTACTAGATCGAATGAAACCGATGTCCAACAATTCCTCGTAGTTGGACCTTTAACTCCTCAAGTTCAATAGAGCCATTCGATATGGGGTTTTAGAAATGGGCTTTGTACCAAAGTTCAAGATCAATAAAGAATTCAACTTCACGCTCGGGGTAGACCGGAAGTTCTTCAGAAATACGCCAGAAAGTCAATAACAACAGAATATTATTCAAATTTGACGTGTCTTTATTCAAATCCATAACATGGGCTAAGAAAGCTTGACATCCGCTTTTTCAATAAACGAATAGCTTTATGATTAGATATGATAAAGATTGATTTTAATGGTTTAGTTGTTGAATTGCATAACAAAGTTGGTTAGAATATGAAAACTAACAACCTTACGAAAAAACAATCAATTTTGGTATGATGAGTAGTTAACCAATCAATCCCTAAAATCACATCAAAAGCAAGTATCTTTAAAGAGATAAGGTCAATGTGTAAGGTAATGGTGCCAACTTGAATCAAACAAGATTTATAAACAAAGGATGGATGAAAGTTTCTCCTAACTGAGTTTCCACAGATAGGTCAAAGTCTAATTTCTCCTGAGTCAAGTTTAAACGCTGAGCACATGCAGAGAGATAAATGAATGGGTAGCACCCAGATCAAGTAAGGTATAAACTTCGCAAGAATTTATAAATAGCTTACCCGTGATCACCTCGCTTGGGTTCCTCGATTTTGACCACCACAACAAACGCTTTTCCTAAAATCGCTGACTTCGACTTTTCTCGGATAGTTTTTTCGAGTCACCGTCCCCCACTGAACTAGGTTTCGCCATCGCATAATCTCGAGCGATATGTCCTTCCTTTCCACAATTATAGCATACCTTGAATCTGTCAGGATGCTTTGACCGATATGTCCTCTTTCCGTGATTTGTAGCATATACGACCGGTGGTCGCTTCTCCTCCTTAGAACCAAGCTTGTCACGCAGACCGCTGCCTTCACATGGTCGTTGTTAAATCTCCTTTTTAAATCTCCTCCCGACTCGCTTCTTCTATTTTCACGGCTATGATTACCACCGTAGTGGTTACCATTTTTGTCCGTCTCTGCTTTTCTCCGCCGTTATCATTATTCTGCTGATCGCTATCTCCGGTACGATCCTCGGTTGGGTCCTCAACGACTGCATCTCGCTATCTCGCCTAATAATTGAGCCCCTCGCTTACAACATCCTAATAGAGAGAAAATTTATGAGAAATGAGATATCGACGACGCCGTTTCAAACCTCTAAGAAACATCCGCCATACACGCTCTCATTCTCCACCAAATGAGGTGCAAACCGATAACTCGCAAACTTTGCCTCGCATCGAGACACCGCCATGTTGTTTTGTTCCAATCGATGAACTCCACTTCCTTCATACGACGAACACTTTCGTGAAAGTATTTGTCATTAAATAGCTTCAAACGCCTCCCAAGACATGCCGAAAAGCGGCCGATGGGTACGCTTCACGCATCTCCACCAAAGAGTCCGCCGCCACTTTTACATAAAGGTGGCGAATGGAACCTTCGTTCTCCGCATCCCAAGACATCGAATATCTTGTAATTTGTTTGACCCATGTTTCCGCCATGATCGGATCCGCTTTCCCTTAAATTCGTGTGGTCCCAACTTTTTGAACCGCTTGGTCAGGATAACCCGTGAATTGCTATCATTTCTCCTCAGATTTTGAACACGAAGTCTCCTCGTCTCGATTTTTGCATGAACTCGCAAAAACTTCTAAACATCCCCTCGCTCATCATCTCGCTTCAATGGTGTTGTTCACAGAGGAACATTGCCACCGCTGCAGCACGCTCTCCTCGCTGGTGAGTAGTACAAGGCCTCCACTGGCCTCATTTCCATTGTTAATATTCTCACGACATTCTCAAATACCGCCATAAAACAAGGGTTAATTAAGGAAATCAATATATCACATAATATCCCTATATACCGACTCAACTAACAAATAAGCTTAGTAGGACACACTAGCGAAGGATTTACTCGCCTCCCTCCTAGTTCTATTCCCCGATCTCCGCCAGAGATCATATCCCTAAGCTCGATACCAAACCGACGCCCCCCCAAATAGGTATACATCACCCATTCCGAGTTGTCAATACATGGTACGTAAACAACTACAACTTTATTATTACAACAAGAAAAACTGTGAGTTTAAATACAAATATTATCTTCTGTATAATATCTATACTCAAATAAATCCTCATCACATTTATCGATACATTATTTTACAAAATGGTGAGGACTACTAAACAACTCTCTCTAAAACCTTCATTCCATACCCCGACTGCAGATCGCTATATTCTCGCCTCTCCGAAAAAAATGGAACAAAAGGAAAAGGGTGAGCTCAACTAGCTCAAGAAAGAATATTACGACTAAGATAATATACAACAAATTATCGTTAGTCTTCAACAGGAAAAATCTAATAGAATACAATAGACAACAAATTTTAAATCAATATTCGCAATGAAAATAATAATTCATTAGAAGAGTTAAGTAGAGAATGCAAACTACTATCTTCTATGTATGAATTTAAAAGTTCATCGCCTATCTTTTATCCCCAGAACATCAATCAATATACATCCGAATCAAATATTCATCTTTGCACTACAGCCAAAGATATTCATCACCGGTCATGTTCATTTAAACACTGCTCATCTTTGCAAAAAGACTGCTCATCTCAACACTATCTTTGCACTACAAAAAAGATATTCTTCAGAAATCATTCATCTTCGCACTACAAAAGCCAAAGATATTCAATAATATCATCATTTAAGACCGAGGATGATGAAAATATTTTTAAAGAAACGAATCCAAAGGAAACAAAATGACAAGGATTAAGGATTAAGGATTCGTATTTGTTTTATCCATGTTCAAAAATACCTCAAAAATAATCATAGTGGTGTAAAATTCAAGAATGATCAAAACATGGATACAATCAAAGCTAGTATCCGTAATAGATATTTTGGACAAAAGAAGAAAAATTTTATTTTTCTATGAATAAGTGCAGATAATGAATAGTGTCAGATATCGTGAATAAGTGTCGTACGAATAGTAACCCTCGACACCAAAAGATAGAAATTCCACAAAAAAACATCTTCACGCTTCATTTAATAGTACTCGTGAATAAGAATCGTGAATAAGAACTCATGAATAGTAACTCGTGAATAATAACTCATGAATAGTAACCCCGACATGAAAAAGTTCCAAATTTGATAAAAAGTTCCAACCAATATTTCAAAGATAATGATATTGAAGAAATAATATCATTTGAGAAGAAAATAACATCCCTTACCTCGAAAGATCAAGATTTCTAATCAAACACCGATATAAAGCATGAAGGAACTTGCACCGCCTAGCAATACTCAAAGTATACTCAAAATACTCACAAGAATACGCCGATAATATAGAGAGAAAAAACTCAGCTTCGTGTGATTTTCAATTCTAACCCAAGACCCTATTTATAGAAAATGCTTAACAATACCAAAGCGTAAAATTTAATAAAATAATAATATATATAAAAAATTCAACGCCCACCTTAGACCAACTGAATTCAGCACATTTATATCACATGTGGGATTGCAAAAACGTTTTTCTTAAATAAAAATAATTAAAACTTCCAAAAATCAATTATTTCGAACTTCGTAACTTCAATAATTCATAATAAATAGCCCTTTCATCGAAAATTCAAATCTCATGAGTTTTTATAGGAAATTCAATTCTCTACAACTTTGCGTAAGAAAGTTTTTCCAAATTCCAAATAAAATCGACCAAATCCACAAACCACGATTTTACAAAGCTATAATCAAATTTCAAATAATAAATGGGGTCCACCGACATGTTTAACATGTTTTAAATATTTATTGCAACAAAAATACTCTTCCTCCTCAGATACTCATATATCCCACATTCGTTGTAAAAATATCACCATTATTATATTATTAAAATATAATAATATATTTAAATAAATTATTTTATCGTAAAAGATAAAATTTCAATTTTCAACAATTGTCACATTAAAAATTTTCTCCATCTATATCCACATAAAATCAATATTTTCCTCATCATATAAATCAATAATTAATTATTCACAAATAATATTACGTAATCACAATATCGACAACCGTGCAGCTCCTGTGAAAGAGGGGCTTTCCAATAAGAATTTCTTCATCGCGCCGCAATTAGGTGACCAAACCTCTCCTGTAGATGTAACTTTCTAGACATCGCCAATAATGTTATCTAATAATATTATTCAGATAATATGAATTATTGCTTCGATAATGAAAAATACCGTAAATGACAATTATCAAAACAACAAAGAATATAAAATATCAACGCAAAGAATTATTAACTCAATAAAATATCGAATAAAGAATTATCGTAACTATTATCGAGTAGTGCCTTCAATAATAAGAATCAATAATTGGTGCAATACCGCAGCTACACTGCAACAACGCCAGACATTAGTGTTTTTAACCACCGGTATTCCAACAAGATAATCTGTGAATAACTACGCCTGCTATTTTTAAAACAACTTATATTTGTCGCTTTCTTCATCCAATCGCTTTCCTTATGGGCCCACACATGGTCAAGGCCGTCGCATTTAATATTCCCTACAAAGATTTAATATTCCACCCAAACTAATATTCCCCGACAACAATGAATATTTTATAACCACTTGCTTATTTTGAAATATTTATGATTTTACCCTTAACTATCCACATTAATCAAATCAACCCTTACTATTTCAAAATAATAAATAGAAGGAAATTCCTTTTATTTATAAAAGTTGGGGTCTTACAACCTCCTCCTTATGAAATTTCGCCCTCGAAATTGACGACGACTGGTGTTTTCAAAAAGGTGAGGATACCTCGCTTTCATTTCCTTTCCAATTCCTGTGTCATTTCTCTATAAAGATGATTCCTCCACAAAACTTTAACTTGTGGTATGACCTTTTCATGCAGTAGGACATGCTCCTTCCTATCCTATCAAGATCTTGACAGTACCTCCTCATACGCTAAGTCTTCTGCTATCTCGTCCTGCTTCTAACTCTATAACGTGGTTCGGTCTTTCACATATTTACGAAGCAAGTATATATGTGAAACACATTATGAACACGAGACATACTTTTGAGGTAACGCAAGTCTATAGGCTACATTTCCTACTCTCATCAAGAATTTGAAATGGACCAATAAATCGTGGATCGAGCTTTCCTCTCTTCCCAAATCTTGTAACTCCTTCCATGGAGCAACTCGCAACAATACATGATCCCCTACACTAAATTCCACGCCCTTTCGATGAAGATCCGTGATAACTCTTTTGTCGATCTTGTGCCGCTTGTATACGCTGTCGAATCATTTGATCTTTTCTAGTCATATCGCATTAACTCGTCCCAACAATGTTGCTTCACCCACCTCATCCCAACATATCGAGAACGACATTTTCGGCCCATATAATGCTTCAAATGGAGCCACACCTATACTTGCTCGATAACTGTTGTTGTAGGAGAATTCCACCAATGGTAAATACTTATCCCAACTACCCTTGAAGTCTAGGACACAGAGTCTTAATAGATCTTCAAGAGTTTGAATAGTCCTCTCGATTGTCCGTCTGCTTGGGGATGGTATGCCAAACTAAATCGCAAATCCGCGCTCATAGCTTTTTGCAAGCTAACCCAAAATCTTGAAGTGAATCTCGGGTCACGATCCAAAACTATGGATACAGCATGCCATGCAACCTCACAATCTCATTCACGCATATACTAGCAAGACGCTCAAGGAATAAGTCTCCCATGATCGGCAAGAAATGAGCGTACTTGGTTAATCTATCAACAATAACCCAAATAGCATTGATGCCTTGAGAAACCGTAGGAAGACCCGTAACGAAATCCATGGTAATGTGTTCCCACTTCCATTTCGAATCTCAAGTGGTTGCAACGGACCCTTAGGTACTAGATGCTCCGCCTTTACACGCTGACAAGTTAAACACATCGAGATAAACTTTGCAATCTCTCTCTTCATATTGTTCCACCAAAATGTATGTCAAGATCACGATACATTTTAGTACTTCCGTGATGGATTGCAAATGGTGTATTGTGTGCCTCCATCATAATCTTGTACTTCAAATCGTAGTCGTTAGGAACACAAAGTCTAGAGTGGACTCAAGTATTCCTTCTTCATCAATTCTCGCTCCTAATAGCTCCTTCTTGTACTTTCTTCTTCATACGCATCGCCTCCGGCCTGCGGGCTCGAGCAACCTTAACTTTTTCTATTAAAGTCAGCTCTACGCGATACTTGACATCATCGCACTCGCTCCTCAAGATATGATCTTCTACTCAACGCCACCGCCTACCACGCTCGCTTTTTTTTTCAGATGGTATCAAATAGTGTGGTCGTAGTCTTCAATAGCTCGAGCCAACGTCACGCCAAGATGTTGAGTTCTTTTTTGAGTGAAGAAATATTTAAGGCTTTTATGGTCCTAATATATCTCCACTTTCTCCCCATATAGATAGTGCCTCCATATCTTTAACGCTGAAACGATCACCGCTAACTCTAGATCATGAGTAGGATAATTCCTCTCATACTCTTTTGTTTGTCGCGAGGCATAGGCTATGACTTTCCCACGCTGCATGAGAACACATCCTAACCCTTTCCCAAGCATCATCAGAGATAACAAATCCATCCGAACCAGATGGTATTGTTAGAAACAAAATAAATAAGTCTCCTCTTAAGCTCTTGAAACTTTTCTCGCATTCTTCGCCCAAAACGAATTTTGTATCCTTCCGAAGTTAGCCGAAGTTAATGGAGTAGCGATTCGAGAAAACCCTTCCACGAATCTCCGATAATAACCAAATAAGCCCAAAAGCTACGTGACTTCACCCACCGACTTTGCTGTTCCCAACTTCAGATTGCTTCAATCTTCACGGATCAACAGATACTCCATGTTTCGACACCACGCGCCCAAGGAATGCTACTTCCTCAAGCCGTAACTCGCATTTCTTCAATTTGGCATATAGTTTGTTTTCACGGGCCTTTGGAGTACCAAATTTTCAAATGGTGCTCATGATCTTCACGACTTTTGAATATATAAGGATGTCATCAATAAAGACAACAACAAATCGATCCAAATATTCCTTGAATACTTGGCTCATCATATCCATGAAAGTCATAGGAGCATTAGTTAATCCGAAAGACACGACTAAGAATTCATAATGCCCATACCGAAGTTCTCAAGGCGCTTTTGAATATCCTCGCCTAATCTTCACCGATGATATCCGTAATCTAAGATCGATTTTTGAAAAGAATTGTGCCCTTGCAAATCGGTCAAACAAGTCATCAATACGAGGTAGAGGATACCTATTCTCGATGGTGACATGGTTCAATTCCCGATAGTCAATACAAAGTCGATACTCCCGCCTTTCTTCTTTACAAATAAAACAGAGCACCCCAAGGAGATGTACTAGATTTAATGAAACCGATGTCCAACAATTCCTCGTAGTTGACCTTTAACTCCTCAAGTTCAATAGAGCCATTCGATATGGGGTTTTAGAAATGGGCTTTGTACTGTGTTCAAGATCAATAAAGAATTCAACTTCACGCTCGGGGTAGACCGGAAGTTCTTCAGAAATACGCCAGAAAGTCAATAACAACAGAATATTATTCAAATTTGACGTGTCTTTATTCAAATCCATAACATGGGCTAAGAAAGCTTGACATCCGCTTTTTCAATAAACGAATAGCTTTATGATTAGATATGATAAAGATTGATTTTAATGGTTTAGTTGCTTGAATTGCATAATAACAGTCAAGTTAGAATATGAAAACTAACAACCTTACGAAAAACAATCAATTTTGGCATGATGAGTAGTTAACCAATCAATCCCTAAAATCACATCAAAAGCAAGTATCTTTAAAGAGATAAGGTCAATGTAAGGTAATGGTGCCAACTTGAATCAAACAAGATTTATAAACAAAGGATGTGATGAAAGTTTCTCCTAACGGAGTTTCCACAGATAGGTCAAAGTCTAATTTCTCCTGAGTCAAGTTTAAACGCTGAGCACATGCAGAGAGATAAAAATGAATGGGTAGCACCGTAGATCAAGTAAGGTATAAACTTCACAAGAATTTATAAATAGCTTACCCGTGATCACCTCGCTTGGGTTCCTCGATTTTGACCAAACCACAACAAACGCCTTCCCTAAATCGCTGACTTTCGACTTTTCTCGATAGTTTTTCGAGTCACCGTCCCTCACTGAACTAGGTTTCGCCACATCGCATAATCTCGAGCGATATGTCCTTCCTTTCCACAATTATAGCATACCTTGAACTGCTAGGGATGCTTGACCGATATGTCCTCTTTTCCGTGATTTTTAAAGATAAGACCGGTGGTCGTTTCTCCTCCCTTAGAACCAGCTTGTCACGCAAGACCGCTGCCTTCACATGGTCGTTGTTAAATCTCCTTTTTAAAATCTCCTCCCGACTCGCTTCTTCTATTTTCATGGCCATGATTACCACCAGAGTGGTAACCATTTTTGTCCGTCTGCTTTTTTCTCCGCCGGTTATCATTATTCTGCTGATCGCTATCTCCGTACGATCCCCGTCGTTGTGGTCCTCAACACTGTACTCGCTATCTCGCCTAATAATTGAGCCCTCATTTACAACATCCGAATAGAGAGAAAATTTATGAGAAATGAGATATCGACGACGCCGGTTTCAAACCTCTAAGAAACATCCGCCATACGCTCCTCATTCTCCACCAAATGAGGTGCAAACCGATAACTCGCAAACTTTGCCTCGTGATCGAGACACCGCCATGTTGTTTTGTTCCAATCTGATGAACTCCACTTCCTTCATATGACGAACACTTTCGTGAAAGTATTTGTCATTAAATAGCTTCAAACGCCTCCCAAGACATGCCGAAAAGTACCGATGGGTACGCTTCACGCACTCCCACCAAGAGTCCGCCGCGCCACTTAACATAAAGGTGGCGAATGGAACCTTCTCGTTCCTCCGCATCCCAAGACATCGAATATCTTGGTAATTTGTTTGACCCATGTTTCCGCCATGATCGATCGGATCCGCTTTCCTTAAATTCGTGGTCCCAACTCTTCGAATCGCTTGGTCACAAACCCGTGAATTGCTATCATTTCTCCTCTCAGATTTTGAACACGAAGTCTCCTCGCCCGATTTTGCATGAACTGCAAAAAACTTCTAAACATCCCCTCGCTCATCATCTCGCTTCAATGGTGTTGTTCATGAGGAACATCACCAAATTGTTGCACGCTTCTCCTCGCTGGTGAGTACAAAGCATCTCCACTGGGCCTCATTTCCATTGTTAATATTCTCACGACATTCTCAAATACCGCCATAAAACAAGGGTTAATTAAGGAAATCAATATATCACATAATATCCCTATATACTCGACCAACTAACAAATAAGCTTAGTAGGACACACTAGCGAAGGATTTACTCGCCTCCCTCCTAGTTCTATTCCCCGATCTCCGCCAGAGATCATATCCCTAAGCTCGATACCAACCGCGACGCCCCCAAAATAGGTATACATCACCCATTCTCGAGTTGTCAATACATGGTACGTAAACAACTACAACTTTATTATTACAACAAGAAACTGTGAGTTTAAAATACAAATATTATCTTCTGATAATATCTATACTCAAATAAATCCTCATCACATTTATCGATACATTATTTTACAAAATGGTGAGGACTACTAAACAACTCTCTTTAGAACCTTCATTCCATACCCCGACTTGCACTCGCTTATATTCTCGCCTCCCCGAGAAAAAAATGGAACAAAAAGGAAAAGGGTGAGCTCAACTAGCTCAAGAAAGAATATTACGACTAAAGATAATATACAACAAATTATCGTTAGTCTTCAACAGGAAAAATCTAATAGAATACAATAGACAACAAATTTTAAATCAATATTCGCAATGAAATAATAATTCATTAGAAGAGTTAAGTAGAGAATGCAAACTACTATCTTCTATGTATGAATTTAAAAGTTCATCGCTCATCTTTTATCCTCAGTAACATCAATCAATATACATCTGAATCAAATATTCATCTTTGCACTACAGTGCCAAAGATATTCATCACTTGGTCATGTTCATTTAAACACTGCTCATCTTTGCACTACGGCCAAAGATATTAATCACTCCTCATGTTCATCTCAACACTGCTTCATCTTTGCATACAAGCCAAAGATATTCTTTAGAAATCATTCATCTTTGCACTACAGCCAAAGATATTCAATAATATCATCATTTAAGACCGAGGATGATGAAAAATATTTTTTAAGAAACGAATCCAAAGGAAACAAAATGACAAGGATTAAGGATTAAGGATTCGTATTTTGTTTTATCCATGTTCAAAAATACCTCAAAAATAATCATAGGTGGTGTAAAATTCAAGAATGATCAAAACATGGATACAATCAAAGCTAGTATCCGTAATAGATATTTTGACAAAAAGAAGAAATTTTATTTTTCTATGAATAGTGTCGTGATATCGTGAATAAAGTAAGGTCAGATACGTGAATAAGAACCCGACACCAAAAGATAGAAATTCCACAAAAAACATCTTCACGCTTCACTTAATAAGAGTACTTGTGAATAAGAATCGTGAATAGTAACTCATGAATAGAACTCGTGAATAAGAACTCATGAATAGTAACCCCACATGAAAAAGTTCCAAATTTGATAAAAAGTCCAACCAATATTTCAAAGATAATGATATCAAGAAATAATATCATTTGAGAAAAAATAACATCCTTTACCTCGAAAGATCAAGATTTAATTTTAATACCGGATATAAAGTATGAACTTGACTCTTGCACCGTATAGCAATACTCAAAGTATACTCAAAATACTCACAAGAATACGCCGATAATATAGAGAGAGAAAAACTTCGCTTCGTGTGATTTTCAATTCTAACCCAAGACCCTATTTATAGAAAATGCTTGTAAACACCAAAGCGTAAAATTTAATAAAATAATAATATAATTAAACAAATTCAAGCCCACCTTAGACCAACTGAATTCAGCACATTTATATCACATGTGGGATTGCAAAAAACGTTTTTCTTAAATAAAACAATTAAAACTTCCAAAATTAATTATTTCGAACTTCGTAGCTTCAAAAATTCATAATAAATAGCCCTTTCATCAGAAAATTCGAATCTCATGAGTTTTTATAGGAAATTCAATTCTCTACAACTTTTGCAGAAGAAAGTTTTTCAAATTCCAAATGAAATCGACCAAATCCACAAACAAGCGATTTTACAAAGCTATAATCAAATTTCAAATCATAAATGGGGTCCACCGACATGTTTAACATGTTTTAAATATTTATTGCAACAAAAATACTCTTCCTCCTCAGATACTCATATATCCCACATTCGTTGTAAAATATCACCATTATTATATTATTAAAATATAATAATATTTTTAAATAAATTATTTTATCGTAAAAAGATAAAATTTTAATTTTCAACAATTGTCACTTTAAAAATTTTCTCCATCTATATCCACATAAAATCAATATTTTCCTCATCATATAAATCAATAATTAATTATTCACAAATAATATTACGTAATCACAATATCGACAACCAAAGCCTCCTGTGAAAGAGGGGCTTTCAATAAGAATTTCTTCTTCAAGCGCCAAGATTAGGTGACCAAACCTCTCCTTAGATGTAACTTTCTAGACATCGCCAATAATGTTATCTAATAATATTATTCAGATAATATGAATTATTGCTTTGATAATGAAAAATACCGTGTAATGACAATTATCAAACAACAAAGAATATAAAATATCAACGCAAAGAATTATTAACTCAATAAAATAATCGAATAAGAATTATCAGAACCATTATTGAGTAGTGCCTTCACGTATAATTGGTGCAATACCGTAAGCAATCAAGTGCAACAACGCCAGACATTAGTGTGTTTTAACCACCGGTATTCCAACAAGATAATCTGTGAATAACTACGCCATTTATTTTAAAACAACTTATATTTGTCGCTTTCTTCATCCAATCGCTTTCACATGGGGGCCACATGGGTCACTACTGCAGCATTTAATATTCCCCGACAAAGATTTAATATTCCACGACCAAACGAATATTCCCCGACAACAATGAATATTTTATAACCACTTGCTTATTTTGAAATATTTGCATTTTAACCCTTAACTATCCACATTAATCAAATCAACCCTTACTATTTCAAAATAATAAATAAAGGAAATTCCTTTTATTTAAAAATTTTGGGGTCTTACATGGGATCGGACTATCGAAATGGCATTTTCACATTTCTTGACATATTTCGTAGCTTCTTTGAAAATTGTAGGCCAATAGTATCCTTGTCGAAGTACTTTATGAGCCAAAGACTTGGCGTACCATATGATTACATGCAAATACCTTCGTGAACCTCTCCGAAGAGCATACTCTACCTCGGACGGAACCAAACATTTCAACAATGGTGAGGAAAATGCCAATCGATAGAGATCCCCATCAATAAGACTAAAATTGGCACTCTTGTACTTTTTATCTTCTTTGCCAAAGATCTCGATCCAAGGAAGGACGCCATCCGCCAAATACTCGATGTGAGGGGGTCATCCAAATGACTAGATCGCTTTCGATACACATCACCGTCGTGGTGAACACTTGTCAACAGAAACTTCCAAATATACCGATCCATGGAAATCATCTCATGATCAGAGGTGGCCAGCTTCCGACAATGCATCAAGAATAGAATTGTCGTTACGCTCTATGCTCTGAAACTCATACGAAGCGAAATATTGAAGTCGGTCTCTTAATTTCGCCAGATATTTGATCATCCGGGTCCCACGAGCTTCATAATCTCCCGACAATTGTTTAACGACCAATTGAGAGTCACTATAGATAATCAACTGCTGAACTTCGAGACTCTTTGCCAATCGGATACATGCTAACACCGCTTCGTACTCAGCTTCGTTGTTCGTTGCTTTAAACCCGAACCTGATGGCCTGCTGAACCTTGAATCCCTCCAGACTTGTTAAAATAATTCATGCTCCACTAACAGTCATCGTAGAGGATCCATCTGCATACAGCGTCCAAGCCTTCTAACCTCATTGCCAAGAAGCTCAGAATCGCTCGATCAGACGATTCACCTCCGCAACTCAAGATTCTGCTTCGGTGAATGAACATTCCATCATAAAATAGGCCAAGGCTTGACCTTTGATGGCAGTTCGGGGATGGTACTCGATAAAAAATTGGGACAACTCCATAGTCCACGCCGCTAGTCTGCCTTAGACCTCTGGCTTGCCCATCACTTTCTTCAATGGCTGGTCCGTGTAGACGACCAGGAGTCGACCTTGAAAATATGGCCGAAGCTTTCTACTAGAAATTATTAAAGCAAAGGCAAATTTCTCAATATTCGGATACCTGGTTTCAGCATCTCGTAGGACATGGCTGACATAATAGACCGGATGCTGCTTCCCACTGATCTCCCAAACCAACACTGCTCCAACCGCCAATGAACTTGCTGTAAGGTATAAATATAAGGTCTCTACTGGGGCAGGCTTTACCAACAAAGGAGCAGAAGACAAATATGTCTTTATGCCTTGGAAGGCGTCTTCACACTCAAGTCCATTGAACGCCTTCGCATTCTTCTACCCCTTCAATGTGTCAAAGAAAGGAAGGCATCTCTCCGCAGATTTGGCGACGAACCTCCTCAAAGCCATGATCTCTACCAAATGACGTTGGACGCCTTTGAATGACCGAGGAGTCTTCATATAAAGAATGGCCTGATCTTCTTCTGATTGGCCTCGATGCCCTCTCGATCGACTGTGATAACCCGAAACTTTCCCGCACTAAGGCGTAAAGTACATTCTACGGATTGAGTCTCAATTGACGATAACGGATACCGAAAAGCATTCCTCCAGTGTCGTCCAAATGCTTCGAAATCACGCATACTCTTCACGATCATGTCATCTACATAAACCTCCATGTTCCTCCCCAATTGCTTTCGTCGAAAATGAAGTTCATCATTCTTTGGTAGGTAGCTCCAGCATTTATAAGGCCAAAAGTCATCTTTTTATAGGCGTACACCGAACGGTGTGTAATGAACGTTGTCTTTGGAATGTCCTCTTTGCACATGGATATTTGATGATAACCTGAAAAAGCATCCATAAAGCTTAGTAATGCATACCCCAAAGTGGCATCGATGAGCTGATCGATATGGGGCAGAGGATAAAAGTCCTTCGGACAAGCTTTATTGAGATCGGTGTAGTCGATGCAAACCCGCCATTTTCCATTCTGCTTCTGCACTAACACTACATTTGCAATCCATTCTGGGTAATCAATTTCGTAGATGAAGTCAGCAGCTAGCAGCTTTGCAACCTCTTCATCAATGATCTTCTGCCGCTCTGGTGCAAAGATCCGCCTCTTCTGACGAACTGGCTTCTTCGAAGGATCTATCTCCAATTTATGCTCAGCCACCTTTCGGCTAACTCCCGGCATGTCTTGTGGCTCCCATGCAAAAATATCCACATAGCAGTGTAAGAGTTCCATAAGGTTTGTCCGAAGAGGTTCTGGTAGACCAGAACCAATCCTCACCGTCTTGTTCGGCTTTCCGATGACCAACTCAATCTCCTTCGTCCCCCCTGCAGGGATCACCAAAGGTTCTGAGCTGCTTTCAGTGAAGGGCTCGATCTCAATTGCCATTGTCTTTTTCTGTTTGCTGACCCCCATTCCGGATGAAATAACAGCATTCCGATAACCTCGTCGGGCCAGGTCTAAGTCTCCCACCACCTCTCCTACTCTATGCGCCGTGGGGAATTTGATTTTGAAATGAGGGATGGAGGTCACAGCTTGGAGAGCCGTCAAGGTAGGCCTTCCCAAAGATGGCGTTAGGTTTAATCCACATGCACAACATAGAATTTGCACGTTATCTCTACTCTACCGAGGGGTCAGTGAAAGATAACCAGGAGTTCAATAGTGCCTGCAACTCTAACTGGGTCGTTCATGAAAACCGTATAGAGGGAGCGTCCCGCCCACCCTCCATTTTGTGCCCGTCAAGATGCATCCTCCGATAAGCATGGGCATACGTAATGTCCACCAAAGATCCATTGTCTATCATCATCATGCTTTCACATCCACCGAGCCCACTTGTGCTGTGATCACCAAGGCCCCTTCATGCGGCTCGATGGGCTCCGAAGGATAATCTGCATCCGTAAATGATATGACGGTTCCTGGGAATGGTCTGTTAATCTTCAGGGTAGCATCTGTCACAGACATGACCGAATCAAGATAAGCCCTTCTCTTCTTCCCTACCAACTTCCCTACAGACCCACCGGTTATTACATCAACGACTTGCCTTGGCGGTAGTACTGGAGCATTTTGGATGGGTGGTGCTTGAACCGTCTGAACGGTACGGCTGATAGTCTGCTGATCCTGGAGGTCCTTCTCGGCCACATATTGAATCAGCAAGCCGCCTCTAATCTTCTTCTCCACGAAATCCTTTAAATTGCAACACTCATTAGTGTCATGGCCAGCAGCTTGATGATAACCACAATATTTACGAGGGTTGCCTTGTCCCGTCCTATAATTATCACGAGGTGGCTCAAAGAAAGGCTGGTTTCTGATCTGCTCCAAAATTACCGACCTCTCTGTGTTCAATTGGGTGTAGACCTTATTAACCTTCGGGGCAAAAACAGGTGGACGACTGCTGCCTTGCCGCCACGAGTTATTATACTTCTTCGAACTACCTTCTGACCCTTGATTATATCCCCCCACTCTTCTCTGATCAACTTCGGTCTTGGGAACCTCTATCTCCTTTAATGGGCCCAAAGAAGGATTTTTCAGACTATTCATAGCCTCTTCTATGACAATATAGCCTTCTGCCTTGTCAAAGGCTTTTGCCAAGCTTTTTGGATGGTGAAACATCAACTTCTTCACCAACTTCTCCGACTTAACCAGATCTAGACCATTCTGGAACAAACCCACAGCTTGGAGATCATTAAGGTCGGACACCTGACCAACCGCTTCCCTAAACCTCTTTACATATTGGCCTAAAGATTCACTGGTGAACTGCCGAATCTGTGCTAAAGAATCTGTAGGCTTTCCCCTTCTTCGGTTGCTTCCAAAACGTGCATGGAACTTATCACAAAGCTCGGTCCAAGAGGAAATCGAATACGATGGTAAAGTCCCCATCCAACATCTTGCGCTCTTTTCTCGGCGTCGTGACAAAAGTGTGACACTTGGCGAAAGATCGGTTGAAGTCATAATAGTCCATCACCGGTCGAACGCTCGACTATGGTCATAAGGATCTCCTGGACCCATCATAGCTCTCTCATACGAGGCAACTTTTGGTGATATCTCGCCTTCTCCTTGAGAATATCCGAGGAAAAAGGGATGCCTTCTTTCCCGGAGTGTCTTTCACCGTTGGACCTCAAATGCACCGCTTTGAGCTTTTTAACTCCTTTACTGTAAAATCAACACCTTCGTCATGCGATGAGATCTCCTTCTCTGGGCGACGTTTCGCCTTTGAGAGTGGATCGACCTCTTCCTGCCGATCCCACCGCCTCAGGGACTTCTTGATCTGCTCTGACGTATAATTTCATCCTCATGATGAGAATGGTTGTGCTGGTACTCTCTTCTTCTGGTTTCTGGCACGATCTCTCTCGACCTACTTCTTCGTCTATCATCGCCGCGATGCGGTGAACCAACGACCATCAGTGCCTTCTTCGAGGCCAAGGGAGTTCTGCTCTTCGATCTCCTCCTACTGCGAGAACGATCTCTAGACACATGCATAGAATGCTCCGGTTCCTTACCCTCTCGCCGGGGTATCTCTTTATACCTACTCCGTCTCTCGGACTGAACATGGCTAGATGCTTTGTCCCTTAACTCAGCCACCCGAAGCATCTGTTCGGCTATATCTTCCCTTTGTTTTAACAGAACCTCCAAAGCCTTATCTGCTTCGTCTGCCATCCTCGCCAATTTGGCAGCTCTGTCCTCTTGACCACTTCGACGATGAGTCCTGGTCGGTGAGCCTTCCGCCCGCCCTTGATCATGATCACGCTCCTTATCAGCATTGAAAACCAACTTCCGTCTGGCTCCACCATAGATCTTCGGACGAAGTTCTCCTGAGTTGTGTTTAGAGGCCGTGCTTTCGTGAGCACTTTTAGAAGGACCCAGACGATCCTTTACTGAAATACGTGGCAATGATGAACTGACAGCCATCGCCTGTCCTTCTGGTGTACCATCCCTACTCCTCATCATCTTCCAAAGTAGGTTAAATAATTGTGATTGAAAATTTAAATGACACTAGAACAGCCCTCCTTCTAGCGCCAATGTTAACGCCAAGATCTTCTGCCACGTCCCAATCACGTAAGACGCCCTGATCCTGCACAGTAAACACGATAAACACCACAAGCTT